>JASXSY010001287.1:0-346709 GCA_034509805.1 Sipha maydis | reverse complement strand
CCCGAGAACATCGGAGCAACGGTAATGTGAATAGTTTCCGGGCGTCTCGTTTTCGCTCTCACCTGTTCTCCGTTCATTTTCGATGTTTTCCAACCAAAGTAAAGGGTTTCACGGCCCAGATCTGAGAACATTAGTACATTCACGTTTTGTCTCAGTGCCTGTGATTAGTGAGTGATGGACAAATCACGTAATTTGTTATTTCGTACATTTTCTATTTCATTTAAAAATTGTGGAATTAAAATGCATTGGATGATTTCAATCTGAGCCCATTTTATGGGACGCTAAACATCGGCATTACGAGGACAAAAGTTTAAATCACGATGCGTGGAACCGACTCGGACGGTTAATGGAAATAGAAAAACTGCACTTAAGAAAAAAAAACAGCTTCTATTTGCGTTTATACCGGATAGGAACAAAGGAGACAAGTGAAGTAAAATAGTGAAGCCGAGAATACGTTGAATGTAGATATGTTGTTTGTTTTCGCGAAACTATTCACAGAGACTTCTAACAGTGAGTTTGAAAAAGTCATAGTAATTATTTCACAAAAAAAAAAAAAAAAGATTAAAAAGAAAGAAAAAGAATCCTTGTGTGATCAAGTTTTCAGGGTACCACATTGTTTGTTCTTGAAATCTCTTATAGAAATCTGTTTTATTTTAATATGAAACGCAGCGATCTTCTCTCGGAATCTTATTTGAAGTACGATGATTTATCATTGTTCTCTAATGAATTCAAATAATATTACTTGCGCAACAAAAAGGAATAACAACTAACACTATAAAAAACAATTCAGACCAACTTACAATACGGTACAATGTATTCAAACAAAGCTGTAAGCGGCAGTCTTTTAGGTGTAATACAATCTGAATTTCATCGATTTGTAAATTATTGTTGTGCATTTTGACCGTTGTGTATTTCGTTATAATATATCACTAAGGGAATATATAGTCATAAGATAAGAAAAATGCCAACAAAACAAATAAGCGAATTCAAATGTCGATAACCAATACAAATCTACAACTATGTCAGCTGTATAATGGCACGATTTTTAATTAAAACTGAAATAGTACTTTAAGCTACTCGTATTTAAAATTTCTAAGATTATAATTCAATTATAATTGATGTAGATTTTTTTTTAAATAAAAGCATGATATACATATAATATACTCTATTTTGAAGAAATTAAAGGTCATGAAAACATTGCAATAAAGGTTTCCGGAAATAAAAAATATATTATTAATAAATATTATTTATACACGTTATTACTATAATTTAACATGTTCTTGGACACATAACATGATTATTTTATACTTAAGATGTATTATATTTATCACGTATTGTACCTATTATTCACCATACAATTGATATAAACGATATTTATTTAAGTATGAGTTGTTTTCCACTATAAAAAGCCGTGTACACTTTTAAAATGATTAATAATTTTTATTTATACTTTTCAAGATAAATTGACTTATCTAATATTGCACTAGTCTGTAAAATTTCGAATTATTCGGATCCTATTGTTGATGATTCTTCTTCAAATGATGAGTAAAGTAAAACCCATTATATATGTATTAGATACTTTTTTTTTTTTTTGTAAAAAATAAAATAAGAAAAAAACAGAATATTATTATATTTTATAATTGTTAATATAACTATTACTTTTTTTTTCTTGAATTAGGTTGGATGTTCAATTTATAAAAATGACCAGCAAGAAATAAAATAACAATTTAGCACTAAAGCTAAAAAAATTAAAAATATGAAAAGAAAAAGAAAAGTTATATTTATATTTACATTTAATGTTAAATTATTTTAGATTTTAGTTTTATTTATTAACCTGTCTTTAAGTGCTACTCCATGAATATTTTGAGATTTAAAGGGTTGCAAAACCCAATAGACTTCATAATTTTTTTTAGCTGGAGTTTTACTATATACTTGTTCTTTCCTTGTTTCAACGTTATGCTGTAAAAAAACTTATAAAAAAAAAAAAAGTTACAGATACATAATATGTTTTACTTACCTCATAATTTGAAGAAGAGTCATCAACAATAGGATCCGAATAATTCGACATTCTACAGACTAGTGCAATATTATACAAGTCAATTTATCTTGAATAGTTTAATTAAAAATTATAAATCATTTTAAAAGTGTACACGGCTTTTTATAGTGGAAAACAACTCCTACTTAAATAAATATCGTTGATATTAATTGTATGGTGAATAATACAATACGTGATAATTATAATATATCTTAAGTATTAAATAACCATGTTATGTTTCCAAGAACATGTTAGATTATAGTGATAACGTATATCTTCTTCTTCTTCTTCTTCTACTTCGCCTTCCTCCCAACTATTTGGGGTCGGCCACCCTTGTCCTACACCTCCACTTTACTCGGTCAATCACATCTCCTCTGCACACACCGACAGCCCTCATGTCATTCTCCAAAGTCTCCAACCATCTCTTTTTTGGTCTTCCTCTTCCTCTTTTCCCTTCAACGTCCATCTTCATAACCACTCTTACTGCATTCGTTTCCTCTCGCCTCATCACATGCCCAAACCATCTCAGCCTATTTTCTCTCATCTTGTCCACAATTGGCGCTACACCAACACTACCTCTCACGTATTCATTCCTTATTCTATCTTCTCTTGTCACTCCACTCAACCATCTAAGCATTCTCATTTCCGCGACACTCATACTTTGTTCTATTCTCCTGTTAACCGCCCAACACTCTGAACCATACAGCATAGTTGGTCTCACTACACTTTTATAAAATTTACCTTTCAGCCTAATTGGAATTCTCTTATCGCATAACACGCCCGATGCTTCTCTCCATTTCATCCACCCGCACTTAATCCTATGTTTTACATCCATGTCAAAGCCCCCGTCCTTTTGAACAAAAGATCCTAAATATTTAAAGCTCTCAACTTCACCTATCACATCACCATCTATTGTCAGTTGTCTCCTCATTCCTTCAACTTCTTGGTCTCTTTGTCCAAAATCATACTCAATATACTCAGTTTTATTTCTACTAATTCTCAATCCCTTTTCTTCGAGGGCTATCCTCCACTCATTTAACCTATTATTGACAACTTCTAGGTTTTCTCCTATCAGAACTATATCATCCGCAAACATCATACACCATGGTATCTCACCCTGTATCTCCTTTGAAACCTCATCCATTACCACTGAGAACAGGTAGGGGCTTAGAGCTGACCCCTGGTGCACACCTACTCCTATACTGAAACCTTCTGATACTCCACACCGACTCTTGACACTAGTACTCGTACACTAGTAGTTATAGTGATAACGTATATAAATATATAAATATATTTATTATTAATATAATTTTTCATTTCTAGAAACCTTTATTATAATGTTGTCATGACCTTTAATTTCTTCAGAATAGAGTATATTACATGTATATTATGCTTTTTTTTTAATAAAATAAGCAGAAAGTAAAAGATCTACGAACAACGATTTATTGTATTAATTCAGAAATGTATAAAATTTATCGACAAGTTTTGTATTGCAAAAATGTTTATTGTAAAAACACAATTTTCCTAGAAACATTTACGTATGTAATATAACCATAATATATTAGTATATATAGTATATTATACTCTTTACAAAATAGTTATTAAATCACGTACCATTTCAATTGTTTATTACATTAAAAAAAAATAAATAATTTTAAATAAGCTAATTGTATTTAACAGAGTAGTAGTATATTTATCGATCATCATTATTCACAGAAATATTATAATATGTTATAGCAGTTTATCACATTACAATTATTTGAAACAAACTCGTTGTAGCCATCACAGTATTTGAACACTAGTCGTTCTTCATTGATCTGTGACAGAAACTACAGTGAAAACAAAAATATATGGACTACAGCAAAATGAAATATATCTATGAGAATAAAAAAATCAGTAAATAGCTATTATTCGTGTAAGTATACAAGTACAAACATAACTTATAAAAAAATGTATTAGTTTACTTATATTTTCAGTTTGTATATTAATCGATAACAGTTAATTAAATAAAAAATGAAAAACTAAACGAAGAACTATATGTATACAAAATTTAGTTATTAGTAAATTATGTAAGTAAAATATTATTTATACAATTATGTAACTATCTATATTTTTTATTATATTATTATAATTATTATTATATTATTATATTTATATTAATTAGGTTACATAAATAAAAATGGTAGAATCCTATCATTATCAAAAACTCATAACATAATTTGTAAAGAAAAAATCATAATATATTATTTTTACACGATGTTGTAAACGATGTAAAATTAACTAAATACATTTTCAGGTATTTATTGAAAATAGAAAAATATTATAATATTTTAAATAAAATTGAGTTAAGTTTAAATTAATCAAAAAAAAAAAAAAAAATAGTTATAAAGATATTTATTTTTTTATTTTGTACTTAAACTTTATAAAAGAAATAATAATATATACGAGTATATATATATATATATATATATATATATATATGTTAATTATATATATTATTTTGTTACATAGTAAAAATTTATTCATTATTTCAGTAAAAATTAAAATAAATGTGATTTCAAAAAGTACGCCTATGAATATAATGAATGGAAACGGTCTTGTAGAGATAGAACGATTTAAGAAATCTTCACGAACTTATGTCTTAAAAAATGATAATAAATTCATACGCTTCAATCAAATTTATAAATAAGATTTAAAAATACTAGATGATAAATTAAAAGAAATGATTTTAAAAACATCAAGAAAATTCAATTTATATTTAGATTGTGTATACATAAATGTTTTAACACAAGAAGAACTTGATATTTCTTTTAAAACCACAAATGTGTTAAGTTATACCTATTCAAATGTTCCTAATTTATTATATTAATTTATTAATTATACTTTATTAAATAAAATATTAAATAAACTTATTGAAGAAGAAGGCAATTTTTTAACAAAAGTGAGTGGTTGGAGTTTAAAATTGATTGACACATTATAACTAAGGATCAACAATGTTAATCCACTTATAGGTTTTACATACATAAAACTACCTAATCATTAAGAAATCCGAAATGCCATTATAAACATGAAAAATACTGATGAAAAATGTTTTAAGTATTCTATTTTATCCAAATTTGACAATCGTTTAAATAAATGTGAGTTTAGTAAGTATAATTTTAAAATTGTAGAAAAAAAAAATGGTTTGAATTTCAATTGTATTGATTTTCCAACACCTGTAAAACAAATTAAAACATTTGAGCGTATAAATAATGTTACAGTAAACGTGTTTAGTTTAGGTGATAAGAGTTTAATTTTTCCACTGTATATGAATAAAAATGAAAGTGATAATCATTTCGATTTAATTTTATTTAATAATAACGAAGCATCACACTATTGTTACATTAAGAATTTTTCTAGACTTATTCGTAGTCAAAAAAGTAAGCACGAATCTAAATTAACTATATGTAAAATATGTTATACAATTTTTGTGATAAGCCGTGTAAAAACAAATTATGCGATAGTAATGAATTAAAAGAACATAAAAAATACATGTGGGAAATATAAGCTTGGAAGACCTGTTATGTTTGAAAACGGTGATGATGAGTTTATATATTTTAAAAACTATAAAAGATCGTAGAAATTTAAATATTTACGAAATTGCATAAAATAACGATTTATTCTCGAATGATTTTTAATATTTGTTATAATTCTAAAAGTATAAGTCGCAGATTTTTGAAATTTCTACCAGCTGTTAAGATTGGTATTTCCTTTATGTCATATTTTTTTCAAAATATTATATTGATTTTTAAGCCACTCATAGGCATTTAAAATATTCGATTTTTTTACATTTTTTTTTTATAATCGGTGATAAAAAAAATTTGGCTCGTACAAAATACTTGAAAATTTAATAGAAGATTCCACAGAAGTAGTTCTTAAAGTCATTCAAAAATTATTAAAATCCATAGGCAAAATTTTTTTTTATAAGCGTTTGAACAGCGAATATTGACAAAAAATTACATGTAAAATATAATATACTGTATAATATTCTAGACTGACAAAGATATCGGTTTTTTTTAAAATGCTCTAACTCAAAAATGAAAAACCGCAACAACTTGAAATATTCACCAAATCTTTATATTGACGTTCTCTATACATGGTTAAGATTTCAAAGTATTTTGACATATTTTGACTTATTTATAGACAATTTAAATTTTCGATTTTTGTTAAATTTTTGTTTTTAAACATCTATAAAATTTAATTGATTGAGCGAAAACTCTTGAAAATTTTATACTAGGTTTATAATAAGTTAAACTTATCGTAACTAAAAAATATCGGTGATCGGTTAACTCAATTTTTTTTTATAAGCCCTTAATTCTCAAATTTGTATAAAATGTGTAAAAATCACGATAATTTGCATGTTATTTTGTAGATAAAAATTCATAAAATTTTTTTTGTTCATACTTAAGGTTCAAAATTTTAACACTAGGTTATCTATGAGCTACTCTTCAAAAATCTTTAAAAAAATTTTTACCGGACTAAGAGGAAAAAATTGTATGACTGTTTGAAATTTAAATATTTACGAAATTGCATAAAATAGCGATTTATTCTCAGACGATTTTAAATATTTGTTATAATTCAAAAAGTATAAGTCGCAGATTTTTGAAATTTCTACCAGCTGTTAAGATTGGTATTTCTTTTATGCAATATTTTTTTCAAAATATTATATTGATTTCTAAGCCACTTATAGGCATTTAAAATATTCGATATTTTTACATTTTTTTTTTATAATCGGTGATAAAAAAAATTTGGCTCGTACAAAATACTTGAAAATTTAATAGAAGATTCCACAGAAGTAGTTCTTAAAGTCATTCAAAAATTATTAAAATCCATAGGCACAATTTTTTTTTATAAGCGTTTGAACAGCGAATATTGACAAAAAATTACATGTAAAATATAATACAATGTATAATATTCTAGACTGACAAAGATATTGGTTTTTTTTTAAAATGCTCTAACTCAAAAATAAAAAACCGCAACAACTTGAAATTTTCACCAAATCTTTATATTGACGTTCTCTATACATGGTTAAGATTTCAAAGTATTTTGACATATTTTGACTTATTTATAGACAATTTAAATTTTCGATTTTTGTTAAATTTTTGTTTTTAAACATCTATAAAATTTAATTGGTTGAGCGAAAACTCTTGAAAATTTTATACTAGGTTTATAATAAGTTAAACTTATCGTAACTAAAAAATATCGGTGATCGGTTAACTCAATTTTTTTTTATAAGCCCTTAATGCTCAAATTTGTATAAAATGTGTAAAAATCACGATAATTTGCAAGTTATTTTGTAGATAAAAATTCATAAAATTTTTTCTGTTCATACTTAAGGTTCAAAATTTTAACACTAGGTTATCTATGAGCTAATCTTCAAAAATCTTTAAAAAAATTTCTACCGGAGTTAGAGGAAAAAATTGTATGACTGTTTGAAATTTAAATATTTACGAAACTGCATAAAATAGCGATTTATTCTCAGACGATTTTAAATATTTGTTATAATTCAAAAAGTATAAGTCGCCGACTTTTGAAATTTCTACCAGCTGTTAAGATTGGTATTTCTTTTATGCAATATTTTTTTCAAAATATTATATTGATTTTTAAGCCACTTATAGTCATTTAAAATATTCGATTTTTTTACATTTTATTTTTATAATCGGTGATAAAAAAAATTTGGCTCGTACAAAATACTTGAAAATTTAATAGAAGATTCCACAGAAGTAGTTCTTAATGTCATTCAAAAATTATTTAAATCCATAGGCACAATTTTTTTTTATAAGCGTTTGAACATCGAATATTGACATAAAATTACATGTAAAATATAATATAATGTAGAATGTTCTAGACTGACAAACTATATCGCTGTATGCAACTGCCAACCCATCCTAATTGAAAAATATATTTATCGTTTCAAAATAAAATATACTTTTTACAATGTTTATAAATAACAATGTATTATATCCTAGACAAACATATGAACTCCGTTCAGAATCGTTATTCGTATACAATGATATCTATCATTGCATTCAAATTTAACAAATCCATTATAATAATGACCTATCCTATAAGCGAGGTGCACTCTACCCCTAACTGTACCTCAGAGCGAGGCCCATCCGGTTTTTTTATTATTTATTACAATTTTTTTTTATTATTATTTTTAATTACTGAGCACACAAATAGGGAAAAATACGATAATTTGAGTAAAATATTATTATTATTTTTTTATTAACATCCAAGAACCCATAAGTACCCTTTAAATTTACCTATTTTGTTATAACCAATATTCGTATAACGTTTTTTGGGCCCACTCTCAAAATATTGTGAAATTGTGAAAATCGTCGCAAAAAAAAAATAAAATAAAATAAAATCATGAATCTCTAAATACTATGATACCTTTTACGAAGTGTTTAAAATAAATGTTAATGTTATTAAGAGTATTTTATTCGTATTAATTAAAATGTACCATATTAATATCTAAATAATAGCTATTAGTTTTTCTTAACATAATCTGAGTAATAGTAGTGGTAATACATTTTCGTTTGGCTTTTAGATAAATAACCGACAGATATAAAGTATACATCAACCCAAACCACTTGTACCTAAATCTTTACAAGTAAAAATCCACATAAGTACCATGAGAACTAATATAGTTAAACAAATGATAGACAGGGACAGAAAATTACTTTGATGTACTCGTATGAATTAGATATGTATTTGATAGAAAAAAAATATATTTCTAGTAGCAAATGACCAATGACATATTTACCATTTGCATACCCTTTCATCTCTTTCACGTTGCCGAGGAAATATTAACAAATGATCTAAAACTAATATCAGATTACCTACATAAACGGCAACTTATATCGAACACAGATAAAACTGTAGTGACTACATTCGACTTAAACAACCGATTGTCAAAATACAAATTAAATTTGGTGACAAAAGTCTTGATTAATATCCGACACCGAAATATCTAGGAGTGACGCTTGATAGACAGTTAACTTACAAACATCACATCGAAAATACTGCTGCTAAACTTAAAATTCTAAATAATATTATTCATAAACTAGTGGGCTCATCCTGGGGGGCAGCAATGCCCACCCTAAGAACGTCGACCTTGGCGCAAGTCCACTCTGCCGCTGAATATGCCTCCCCAGTATGGTTAAATAGTTCGCACTGTAGTAAGATTGATGTTAAACTTAGTCATTCTATTCGTATTATCTCTGGTACTGTCAAATCGACGCCAACAGAATGGCTCCAAGTCCTCTGCAATATCCTACCACCACTCTTAACTAAATGACCATATGGAAAAGTTACCCATAGCATTAATTTTTAATGTTTAATATTGTTTTATTTTTTGTAAATTATTTATATTTATATATATATATATATTTATTTATCTGTATCTAGTTTGTACTGCTTACATATTATACCATACGATAATAATAATAATACCCTTTCAGTCGACATTGATTTTAATAGAGACCAATAGCAGTGTAAAATATGTGATTAAAATCAAAACAAGTTGGAAGTCATGTAACGACGATTTCATAACATTTTTCATTTTATAAATTTTATATTATCACGATGAATCCAACGTTCGCCAATCATTATATTTCCTAAGTTATACATTTAAGAATCATTGTCTACTTACATGTACATTTGGTTATCGGATTTTAATGGTTAAGGAAAAATGGTGAATTTGTATTTTAAATATTTATTCACCTATAAAAAAAAAAAAAAAATGTTATGTAATAATTAAATTGAGAACAAATATTACTATTTATTATTTTTTTTTTTGATTAAAATATTAAACTACCTATACCATTATTTGTGAAAAAGAAAATAATTGTATTAATTCACAGTCTGATCGTGAAAATTACGTTGTCGAATATTCAGTCATAAGTTAATACATAATTATTTATACTTAGAAGTCGAATATTTTAAATACCCAGACATAAATAGTTTGAACTCAATTTTAAATGCTTATCTTGAATTCAATAGTTAAATTCTCCTACTTCAGATTTCAATTGTTATCAAACGAAATTAATACAAAGTTTATAAAAATTGTAAAAGTTTTATAAACCATCGGGTAGGACGAGTCAACAGGTTAATAACTAATATTATGTATTATCATAATTATATGACGTAATATCAAAAAAACAATTCGATAAACTCCCTCTACCGTGTAATTATGATAATATGTTTTCGTAGAAAAAAATCAAACGTATGTTAACAATACATGTTACATGTGAAATAATTTAAATTTATAGTCTATTTACAAACATACTCAAATCCATATCATTGTCACGGTCCAATAGAGCTCTGAACGCTTAATCGAACCATTTTTTAATGTTTACCCAAAGCGCTTCCTACTCGAAAAACAACGAAAGTACATTAACGATTGCGCATTTTATGATCTGTCATCAATCAATTTATCGATTATTATATTAACGAACAGCCACGCAACACTATCTCCTACGTCGTATATACCAGTAAGTTCTGACAATGTCTATAAATCTTGACTTGCGCAAAAATCGCGTACGGCGATGACGCCAAAAAAAAAAAAAAAATGATGGAGGAAGGGAAGATCAACTCGACGAACCACCCACATTAGAAAAATCAATTAACACGACGGTAACGAACATGCTTTTTCGGCCAACGACAATATTCAAACTTCTTCTCGTAGTTTTATTTTATACATTATTTTAACGTCGTCTAACACAAACAGAGAATAATATTCTGTCATTTTAAATGACTTGTACGATAAATCGCTAAAGGCAATACAAAACAGCGCTATAATAAGGAAGTGTTCAAATTTCAAAAATCAAATATCGGAGTCACTGATCCCATTATTATACATTTTATTTTATTCGCCTGACTGCGTGTCTCATAAACCATCATTGTTCACACAGTGTAAAATTTTCCACCTGAAACTCTTTTCTCATCCCTTACCTTTTTCGCACTAGCTCTGAATTTCTGTACTTAGTGTAATACGTCTCTTCAGCTTACTTTTTTACTATTTACAATTATTTATAACCATTATACTTCGTACTCAATTACCGGAATTGTTAAAATTAAATTAGTGCGTTCAATATTATTTTAAAAAACGAATAACGCACAAATTCAATAACGATTTTGAGTATTCAATTTATTTTATTCTATTCAAAAATAAAATACAAGTGGTTGTACTATAAAAAATAAAACACATTTTAAAAAGCATGATAGTGCATGTAGGATATAATAATTGTAGGACTTATTATTAGTCAATATGAAACAAAATATTGAACACCGAGTTCGAAATATTATTACAATTGATGGCATTTGTGAAGCTAATACTCATATATATATATAATGAATTATAAATCATAATGTTTACTATGTTTACTATTGCTTACAATGATTTGGTGTTACTTTTAATTTTTCAGTACCTATACAGCTATACGACTATACATTAAGCAAAATTATTACCGAACATTTTCATAAAATATACTTAATCGACTACATGATTTTTTTTTTTTCTATAAAATCACTTTTATTAATTATTATAGCTCGTTTAAGCTAGAACAAAAAGTAAATTGCATAATTAACATTTATTATATCTATATTTAAGTAGGTGATCATCATATTTTTTTTCGTTCATATCATACAAACGTTTCCATTCTCTAATCAGCTCAAACTAAAATTTCTAAATTTTTCATTTTAAGAATTCTTTATCATAAACCACTGTTTTTAAAAAAAAAAAAAAAAACAGTACTTATGAATCAAAAACCGCTTCACGGATATTCTATGGATATGCTGTATCATGAAAAAAAAAAGTAATCGACAGGCACAGACAGGCGCAGACCAACAAGGACACGTTACGACAAAACATTTTTGACCAGTAAGTTTGATCGTAGCGGTTTGCGCTTGTCTTTGTCGATCCAGTCTTGATGATTTTATGTTTACTATATTATTCGCATCATGTTGCTTCCCAATACGAAGTGTCATTTTTGGTCATACACGCGAGTATAAAATAAAGATTCGAGAACTTCAAACTAATATTTGCAGTTCAATTAATTTATTACCTAAACAAACATCACTAAAATATACATCACTAATAGAAGTTATTTATTATCTTACAAGACCGATAAACTTTTGGGTTGAAAAAAAGTTTAATTGTGAAATGTCTTTCTTAGTACTTACTTCTAATTACGGTAATTTTAAATAAACATAGAACAAAATAATGAACTAAAAAATAATTTAATTAATTTAAAAAGGTACATTTAATAACTGTTTCTTAATTAATTAAAAATATTGTTTTCATGTCTTCAACTTAGTGTATCTGTCTTCGGGCACCAATACCCTTTTCTCAAATGTGTATATATATACAGAGTAGTATCTGTTAAGACCAATGAAAAATTGACAATAGATAATTATTAATTTTTTATCAAATTGATTAGTAGTCAATAAGCAAATTATTTCGTATTAAAAAATAAATAGCAAGTATCCTCAGGGTCCTATTCACATGTTTTATTCGAGGGATTTTTGTTTAAATCATCGTATAGTATTCCTAAGGTGATTGTATATTTTTCTAATCAAAGCGAGACAAAAGAAATATTCATCATTTTGATTATAGAAAAACTTTTTTATTTAATAATTACTAACAAAATTAAGTACAGTTATGATTTTAAGGAAAAAAAATTAAAGTAATTAAATAGACTTAATTATGAGTAACTCATTTTTATTACAAACAGCTTCGTTAAATGAACTGCGAAAAGAGTCTACGTATAGAAAACTCTTGACAATTAATACGGTAAGTACTGAAATAATGAACTATGAAAAATAATTTTGTGTTAGCGCTGATTGATATTTCGGTGTTTTTAAATTATAATAACTAACGGTAATACGCCCATATTAATACACAGTTCGCACAATAGGTATTTTTATATTTTATTAGTGTAGTTAACTATCCCAAAACACCACATAGCCCCAATATCATTTATCGTCGTCACTCGTCACCGTCAACCATGCAGTAAAACAATACATTCACGTCACATGCACACATACTAGGTAAATATAATAGAAACAATTGTTGAATTGATTATAGTTATTTTTTTTTACTAATTTCTGAAAACGAGAAATGTCATTTTCCTGAAGTTTCCTCAGAAGCAACAGGGCCGAGATACGAGAAAAGCGGGACGTATTATACATAAGATCACCTTATATATTCCTCTCTGTTCGAATTTTGTTTAATTTTTTTCTTCGATTTTTTAATAACTAATATTTTTATCGAATATCAAACCACAAAAAATATTTTGCATGATAAATTTAATAATAAATTGTATTTTGGATTTCCATACATACGCTATTCTATTTTATAGGATTCAACAAATGCAATAATAAATCGTTCAACTCTATTGCGATTTACAATCGTCTTTCTGTACTTCCAACCAAATTAAAATTACTTAAAAATAAAAACAATAGTCCGAAGAAGCGAATTAATTGTGATATAGAAAGTTTTACAACAGATTTTCGCAGTAATCACGTCGGCATTTCAATGTCTAATCTCGCCACTGACAAACCCTGGCATCCCTTGGCGGCGATTAAAACGTACATGGCACAGAGAGACCTGTTAATGTAAACTACTTAACCCAACGTCAATAATAACAAAACCCTAATTAAATAACTAACAAATCGAGTGCCTTCAGTGCTAGGAGAGTTATCTTAATTAAATTAAAGTCACACATTACGTTAATAGAACTGTGTACGCTCAACCGTCAGACCATTCGCGTTGAATTTACGGACAATCTACTGATTGATACAATGATACTGATTGGAAATAACAACATTAAAATGTATTCGAAAACTTCGATTTTATACTTAACATTTTATCCATGTACTATTTTTCTGATCATGGTTTTCGGATTTAGATCAGTTATTATATTCGTTAACCGTACGAGTACTTATAAATAAAAATTTTAAGTTTAATTAACTCTCGAAATCTTTCGTCGTGTGTTCTCTAAAAACTTATTCTAAATTGATTTTTAAACACACAACTTCTGAACTGAGCAAAAAAAGTTTTTTTTTCTGACTACCTATATGATGTATGGTATAATTTAATTTAATTTTGTCTGAAAACTTTTTGAACTTGAAAATGCGTATTCCAAAAGTTTTTTCACAACATTCAAAATTGATCAGAAGTTAAATCATGCTTATTGCACTCGCGATATTGCTGTTCGATTGATTTACTGGGAAATGACGTAATTTTCAAATCAAATTGACGCTGTTGTTCATTATAAATACCATAAATAATGGTGTCAGGTCGGGTTGGACTAGTTATAGTTTATTATAGAGAATATTACTGTAATGTGATGTTCTCCGTTACGGAAAGTTGAAATTTTCCGATAACTCTAATGATGATTACCGATATAATAATTACTTTAATTGCAGTGTTTTTGCTCTCGACACGAACGATAAATTCAAAAATTGACGTACGACCTAAACAGCATGCTATTACGGTCGACCAACTCAATATCAACTCAATACGTCAACTTAATGGTTATTAAAAATAAAATTACTATCAGACGGTAATAACACAATGTTATATTATTAGTTACCGACCCACTAGTTCCTTTATTTTATATTTTACAGCTGCAGCTGTCGCGTCCTTATGGAAGACAGATCGTTATAATTTACTGTTGTTTATCATTATAGTATGTACAACATGTACATTACATTACACTTGCGGACATTTCGGACTTATAAGTGCATAATATTCAATTAGTTAGACCTTAACACGCTCGTGGAAGAAAATACCGAAAATTGTTTAGGGGAATACAGTCTGTGTATTCAACGTCCGTACGTATTATACTTATTTACGTATATATGTATACGTATTATACATAATTTGAGTAAATTTACGGCAAGTCTCTCAATGAGAGGTTATATGAATTGCAATAGGTATTTGTAAGTTTATTTACGTTATAACGATATATAGATATATAGATGTTAATTGAATCAGGATTTTTTTCGATATTTTAAAACAAAATTTCGATTTGTTGAATTCGGGGCGGTTAACATCAAAAAAGTTAAAAATCATCAGTTGACTTGATAGTGAATTCAAGTCTGATTTTAGTTATATTACAATATCGGTGTATGTTGACACAAAAATACATCTAAATATTACTATGTTGTGTGTGAATGTGTGTGTGTGTGTGTGTGTGTGTGTGTGTGTGTGTAGATAGAGACAAAATCCTTTATCCAATCCCCTTATCCTCGAAAAAACCCCACTTGTAGTGTGAATACTGTACGCGAAAAATAGATCGAGGAATTCGCCGTTGCATGCGACAATAATACCCTAATTTAAATATAATACATAACAGAATTAGCTGCAATGTGGAGTTGCTGCAGAAGCTGAAGGTACCCACGTCCTACTGATCTAAATTCTAAATATTTATAAGTTTAGGTTTTACATAATATATATGTATATATGTAAGATTTTTTAACGTTTTATTAATGTAAATTCGTTTTCCACCATCGTGTTCGTGTATGATCAAACTGCATAGTAAAACTCATTTCCGTCGTGGTACTTATGCATTATATTATAATTCTATGATCACAGTGCATACATAGCGCATACCGTCTATATAATGTAATTTATTGTATAGAATAACTCGTTATGGTCACGGTTTTTACCAGAATAAATCCACGTGAATATAATATACGTAATCAATTGCAACAATTTAAGCTTGTTATTTTTATAGCAACGAGTTCTTGAATACATTATTAATCAATTTATTTTGGTCCGGTATTGATATTATCCATTGTCAAACGTCTAGTGGCTTTTCACGGAGTAAATATTTAATGAGTTTCGAGAAAAACATCTTAAGAGTTTAAACAAGAAACAGTTTTAATGAGTTTGAATTCCGAGCGATGCGGAAAACATGTATTAGTGTTACTTAATAATTATAAATCGCAGTGAAAATCCAAGATTCGAGAACAAAACACCAAATAGGTAAGTGTTTTATTACAATCGTTCGAATTGAAAATTGCATGAGAAATATCCGATTTTTTCTAGTAATTTCATTGACTGGATGCGTAACTATGAAAGTAATGGAAATAACGAATTCCATTTTATTATTTTTGAACTAAAGAATTCGACAAGTTCAACATTCACTATACTTGTATAAAACTATAAACTCTGATCAAAGTTGTTTTTTTAATTCTAGTTACTATTACTTTCAACTCAAAACCATACAACACACACCTCTCTGGTTCGATCTATTTTAAAATTAAATGATAAATGAACTCGACGATGCGTACAACAATTTACGTCTGCAATTAATACCGAAAAAATCAGTGTTACCGCATAATTTACTACACATTCAAATTGTTGATCAACAAACAATTACAAACTATTATACCTCTACGCATGCCTATCAAAATCGAATTTTGAACGTACCTACCTTAATAAAATAAATGATGTTACATTGCGATAAATATATTATATACTTTGGCGTTTACTGTGCAATCGAGAATTCATTATTAAATTATTAATCAAATTAAAAGATAAAACAATACAACGTTTTCGTGGATTTTCGAAAAACTATATTCCCGTTTCAATATTCTTGAGATTTTTTTAATATTCAAAAAATAAGTTCATTATTTTCTCCCTTTTTGTTCACGTTGGCATCAGTATTAATTAATGTGACTCATAAATTATTTATGTAGACAATGAATAAACATACATATAAAACTAATAAAGATGAAAATTTGAATTTGAATTTTATCCGATTCTATTATCGTTGTACTTGATTAGAATGCGTTGCTTTAAAAATACTGAAAGAAAAATAAAAATGTGAACTGTATATAACCACCACCATAATTACGCACAAATGATGTGATAATTAACCGTGTACTTTATATAAAATAAAAATAATTTGATACACCTCTTGACATCACTATAAAAATAAATACTACTCTTTCAAGCTGAAATGATTTATGTGCAGGATTTTATTTTTAATTAAACTAAAAGCTCTATAAAGCCGCAAGAACGCTTTGCATTCTGCAGCGTACAAATGTGTAATTGTAGTACACAAACACTGTATTTTTCGCAATTAATTAAACGATTTATTGTATATTCTTATAAAACGCTACTTATCGTTTATAAACTATTTTTAATAAATCAATGGTGCAATCTTATATCACGACTAATTACATGCACTATAATTAAAAATACGCTGAATATTCATTTTTAAAGTTGAGTGTTTGAGTTTGACAAATCCGTCAACTGGTTTTATTTTATTTTTTAATTTAGATAAAAATGTTCAATTATAATCATCGTTTTGATTTAGAATTATTTCATTGCTAATTAGAATAATAACAATTCTTCTACACCTGTAGCAATTTTTTAACATCATTTCAACGAATAAAAATAAAAATACCAAGTTACTGACATAAACTGACATAAATATGAAATGAAAAATGATTTAAAAGTGCTATGTGCTATATAGTTATTTTTTAAGTCATCATTGAGGTACAGTTGAGAAAAAATAATTTCACTTCAGACAAAAAACATGGGCATAATACAAAAAATATTTAATATCCGCGCACCATTTGTATGAAGGAAATTGACACAGTTTAATTTCCTATAATATAATTATCAATGTATAAAAATATCAACTTGCACAATTATAAATTATTAACCTGTTGTGTATTAAATGTTTATAAGTAACACCTAAACAATTAGCTTTTAATTTCTGTGTATCATTAAATTTAATCATTTTTTCATAGACATTTCTCTAAAATGTAGCTTGTATTGAATACTACTGACTGATATTAATTCTTCTTTCTTTGGTTAAAGTACTTAGGTATATTCTTATAAGTATTCCCAGTGTTTGGATTAGAAAAGGGTACTCACTAGAATAACAAAAAATGAAGGCTTACCGAAATTATTCAACTCATACCATGTGGGAAGCTTCGCTGTCATATCCTTTTGGTATTATTATATTTAATAATATTTAAATAATAAACAAAAACTATCGTAAAAAAATTAATCAAAACTGATGACGGCGGTAAATCTGTGTACATTTATTTGATTAAATACAGAAAAAACATTTAAATATAATGTAATTTTGCTAATGTTAATAAAACTATTTCTTAAAAAAAAAAACACTGTGTTCTAATGAAAATCATTTTTACACGAGTAGGGAGTAATGATTCAATTTAAATACATAGTCAATCATTTATAGTTTTAAAAATTATATTTTGTCTTTAATTAATCATTTCCTTTCAATCTCAAAAATAAAGAATTAAAATTATAAAAAATATCAATTTTTGCAAACGTTCGAAAATCTTAATGTCAATAATAGTCCCAATGTAATCCTTAATTCTTATTACATACTATATTATACCTACTAAATATATAACCTATAAATATATAAAAAAAAAACTAATTGATAATTTTTATATATTTTCAAGGATTTAAATTCTGGATTAAATATCTATATGAAGTACCTTTGGATCATCGAAATATTTGTAAACCAAAATATAGGTAAAAAAAATGTAATAAATAATTAAATAAGTTTAATATGAAATTATCTATAATTATACACTTCTTTAGTAAATACCGAAATTAAATTAAAATTTTTCTAGTATCATGGATATTACGCAATTAATTTTTTTTTTTAACAGTTACATATTTATTTATATTTACCGGAAAAAATATTCACAAAATAATAGACAAACGCTCAAGAAATTATTTTTGGAAACATTAATTAATAATGCAAAACATTTGTTAAAAAAAAATTCATAGATACTAGTAATTTTTTTTGAAAAATTACATGAAATTCAAGTAAATAAAGTCAAAACTTATATTTAAATTAATCCTACGATATTTAAATCCAAAAACCTTTTTTTTAAATTATATAATTCTGTATAATTTTTATACAAAATATTTTATCATATACTCAACCGTATGTTATATATACTTAAAAACCCGAAAAAATCCAATTTTGAAAAATATATAAAATATTCTGATATTTTTTAATTTTTTTTTAAAACAATGGACTTAGGAGAATTTGTATTGAATGTTTTTTTACAGTCATTAATAAAATCTATCAATAAGTTCTTTGCATGTTCACGCTAAGTCCTCTACATTCTGAATTAATTTAAAAAAACAAGAAAACTACCTTTTTTTGTCATATTTCAACCCTAATGTGGCATCATAAGGAGATGAGTGAGACCTTCCAAATTTTATCTATAATATATACGTACATATATGACTTAACAAATTAGGGGATACTGAATTAACTTTTCGAAGTAAAATATTTCATCTATATAAATAAGGACCACCCTTATATATATATATATATATATATATATATATATTATAGTTAAACCACACAATCCATCAACATTAGTTTTAACTGGTCAAAAGTTAGTGATAACAAATTTTCAGAACCCGTTGGTCAATTTTGACTAAGCTAACTAGTTAAAACTAGAATTAACGAAAACCTTCACCATTAAAACTAGTTTTAAATTATTTTTGAATAACTAAATTATTAACAAGAACTAATTTAGTAAATTATATTATATTATATTTTGTAATTGGTGAAAATAAGAACTGTCTAGTGAAGTCTGTAATGCTTTTATTGATAAGTAAAACTAAAGAAAATTAGACATCGTTATACTATTTTTTTGACAAGGAAAACTATTGAGGCATTTGACATAGTTTGAGTGTTTTATATTCCATACATAAACAGCGATTTTTTTTTTCGATTTTGTTTGATTTGTTTTTATTTATTTCCATGACCTTGTCGATGTTAATGTTGCAACTGCATGGAGGGAAATATGAGTGTTCGGAACTGATCAATTTTTCTTCGCAGTAATAAGTTCAAATTATAAATTCAGATCTTAATAATTAACAATTATTGTTAGGTATATTTTGTCCAGGTGATCGCATCTGAGTGATTTGATGGACGAATGGTTGAAGTCAATGGCCGCTCGTGCTATGGTGCACAGGAACACGTGTTGTTCCCAAAAAACCGTATACAAAATTATTAGTTTTCTGCAGTAAATTATTATGCACATAGTCTGTAATTAACAAAAATATTTATTAAAAAAATAAGTGTTTGCATCTTTTCATGTTGAGAAGTATGTCTATTAGAATTAAATAATTAGCGCAGCACCACTCATTCGTTAAACCGGGCCGGTTAGTACAAAAATTAGCTAAATACGCAGACACGTCGGTTAGTAATACACGGTATTTATTCAATACAATACGGTAACAATCAATGTGTGTACCGGACTTATTTTTGTTGCTCTACGTATCACGTCGAAAATAAAAATGTTGTATTTATGTTTCATACATAATATAGTTATTTTTTACTAATTTATTTTTATTTTACAGTGACGAAGAGCTTATAGAATTTATAAAAAAAAAAAAAAAAATAAAAAAAAAAATTTATAAAATTAAATGTAACCTATACGTAACCTATAAATAAATGAATAATTTTTATCCGCCTACTTAGTTATCTTATAAATTAATTGTGCACTACCTTATGTGTACCTCGGGAACCGTCCCTGGTTGAAGTTACACAAATTTATTTGGTAGAATGTGTCGAGCAATATTTATAGATCGTTTGCGGTCGCATGCGTTATAAATATTACGTGTTCGAATACATGCATTTCATTTAAAACTAGTTTTTGCTGACTAATTTAAACCTGCGGTTAATTCTAGTTAATAACTAGTCAAAATTAGAATTGACTAAGGGACTTATGGAAAATAGTTTCGACCAGTAAAAACTAATTTTGACACGTTTAGAATGTTAACTTTAACCTATATGTTATCTCAGCGATATAAAGTATAAGAAAATTAATTATTATTTACATAATCCTTGTAGAAAAAAAAAAAAAACATAACATAACATGGAATGTTATCGTGATACTAGTTTATTAAAAATAATTTCGTTTTCAATTGCTACGAGCTCAGAGCGTCAAGAGTTCCAATATTAATATGCACTTCAAACAATTTAATTTAAATATTTATTTCAAATAGATTCATTTTAATTGGATTCAAAAATAGAATGTGGTAAAATATTCAAATTGACACAGTGAGAGGAAATAGTACTTATACCGCGACAAAAATAAAATTGTAACTATAAATGTCGTGACAAAAATGTAGTACAATCCTCTTCGTTATAATTTGTCAATTTTATATTGAATGCTTATTATATCTTATTACGTTTTATTAATAAAACTAGAAGCTCAAACAGCACAATACTGGAGAAATAATTATGACAGTGACTTTATGATAGTACGCGTGTTCACAATAAATATTTGTTATTAGTGTTATAGAACGTTATATTATTTATGTTTTTTTTTTAGTTTACATTTTACCATGGAAATTATTGAACGAGAAATATAATAATTAGTAATATTTTAATTAACTCTCTAATCAACAACAATTAGTTAGAATTTTAATAACAAAATAATGAAAATATATCATCATTTAACAATTAAAGCGATCTGAGAAAAAAAAAAAAATACAGTCCCGATTTTTATTAAAATATATTAATAAACATATTTTACTATTTAGTTAATTCTAAAATATGTAATGCTTAAAGCTGCATTATGTATATGATTTTTTTTTTTTAGTATGTAATATTACATACAGTGATTTATTCGATGCACTCAGAAATTTCCAACGACAATTAAAATCGTATTCTGTGGATACTCGTCGATTTATATATAATTGTAGTGCACAAGATAAATCATTCTATTGAAGAGAAATATGAAGTTGTATTGAATTGTAAGATTTCGGGTTTTGTAATTACGTTAAATCGCCAGAGGTCAACCGTAAATTGTACTGCAACTACATTTATTTTTAAAAATGAGTAGTTATTAGTAGGGCAGAGGACTTGTAGCTCTAAAAAAGCTCTAAATATGCAAGCACTTATGTACTTAAAAACCCCATAATATACGCTTAAAATGTTTTCAGCTTTTTTATTTTAAAGAATTTATAAAATAAATAGTGTTTAAAACAAGTCAAAACAATTACATAATTTAAATATATTATACATATACCATAGCCAAATAAACAAAATACATTTTACTTAATTTTCTTAATATTTTGTAAAGAAACGACATTAGATCTTTATCGCTTCTAGCAAAAATTAAAAATAAATAAATTTTGATGTAAACATTTTGACAGTATTGTTTGAAATACAAATATCACTTTGGAAAAAATCGATTTAAGTTAAATATGTCTCAAAAAGTATAAAATAGCGTATAAAAGTGTAAAATATGCCATAAAAACAAAAAGGACTCAAAATATGCATTTATATGCAATATAAAATTTCAAAACTTGCTTTATGAGAACATGAAACGTATTTGTTTCGTACTCTGCTATTTTTGTGACTATGAAAAACAAATATGCAAATACTTCAAGTAATTTGCCCTAGTTATTAAATACTCTAACTAAATTTATTATGTCACAAAATGAAAATAAAACAGTTAATAAATGCAGTCGTTCATGAAGAAACAAATAAGAAGTAACAGAAATACTATACTCGAATATGTTTTGCTGTTAAAAATATTACAAATATAATGTAAATTATGAATAATTAAAATAATCATAGTTTTAAACTACATGTTTCAAATAAAGATATTTATTTTTTAAATTAATAAACGATTTTTATAAACATTTTGTTGATTAATATTTTATTTTAATTTCTACATCCTGTATCTTCATATTTTGTTCATGACCAATAAATTAATTTTATTTTATATTATTATGTAATACTCCTACAAGTTAAATAGAACTAATATTGGCCGATTATTTATTTAAAAAAGGCTAATTCTCTACTATCCGTATCTGGCACCTTATTTTCAATAAATATAAGAAGTTTTAGAGGATGACAACGATTTTCAAACGATGAGGGGTCCAGGAAGTTGTCAAAAATTAGTTTTAGAAGATGAGCGGAAGGTAAACGACGAGTGTTTTTATATTTAGGATTCAAAAATGTATAGAGGTCTATGATTTCCTTGAAAAAAACTGTTATCGTCGAGGCGATTGTTCCGTTTCAGACTATAGCTCGATATTGGTGGGATTGATCTGTTATATGTTGTGCGAAGTATCCAGTTAATCTGAAACTATATACGCTTGTACAGTTGAATTAATGTTTTATTCTTGTCTAAATGTGTTCATGGATAAGCGATTTGAATAATAAAACCATGTACAGGAGGAGTTTTATTTTATTGATTGTATCTAAACAATTAAAGGATTTCGGTTTCCACCCGACTTATCGCTTTAATGATTGATATTTTGGAAATGTATTCTAAATAAAATAAATGTAAAAATATCAATAGTCATCAATACCATTTTAGTGTTATTGATGATGATATTCAATGTCTCGTTATTTGCATACGTCCAATAAGCCGACCGAAAAAT
The DNA here is from genome assembly GCA_034509805.1 of Sipha maydis. Taxonomy (NCBI): domain Eukaryota; kingdom Metazoa; phylum Arthropoda; class Insecta; order Hemiptera; family Aphididae; genus Sipha; species Sipha maydis. Next base: position 323,199 of record JASXSY010001287.1, on the reverse strand, counting down.
CTTAACTGGTTGTAACATACGATTTAATACTGTATAATATAAAAAAATAATGTCCAACAATTAAAGATCATTTGGAAAAAAAGTTAAAATAGAAATTAAAATAGAAAAATATTTTGTAAAATAAATCAGAAAATTACGATGAATTTTATGTTATTCTATTGTTATTTAATAGAAAAGTAATTGATATAATTATATGTTAACCCATTTTCATTCTTCTTTGTCATCTTCCTCATCGTCCAAGTCATTTATATCCTTGAGTATTAAATACTCAAGTTCCTAATCCGTATAAACTTCATGGTAGCTTTTTTCTATAATTCTGCTCATTCTTCCTCGTTCAAATTTGGGTCCTCATTGAAATTCGTTAGGTATTCGCTATAGTCTTCGATAGCCTTTGATAATATCTCGTTTTGTCCTTCTTCTTCCTTCTGTCTTTCTTCTTCTGCTTCCTTCTTCATATTTTTTCTTAATTTTCTTTCTCGGAATCAGAGTTATCTAACGGACACGGACAATAGTACGGGTATATTGTTTGGTCTCGATAGAGAATTCTATCTGTTGACGTGACATTTTCCTGTAATATCACACATTAGTTGGTCGAAAAACAGTTGTATTTGAACATGATATACATGCACGTGAATAGGCTTAAATTTTGAGATGATTATGAAACGGAAATTAGAACAATTATTGTATTGATATTCCACGAGTGCAATGGACGACATAAATACATCGAACCGATTGAAAGAAAGGGCTCATTATTATGAATCGAATTTTACATCTTATTATGATTAGATGGTAAACCGAATAGTGTTAAATTTATATTGTTGTTTCAAATAGTATCATTACATCTTAAATGGTTCGATTTGAAATATACAATTTTGAAATGAATTTTAGTACCTTTTACCATTAATTTTTAGAATATATGTAATTGCTTTTGCCCTATGCATGATGCATGACTATCAGTATTAACCGTTTTTCATTTAACGACGATTACGGCGCCGAATACAAGTAGAACACCCATCTCGATTTCACTGCCCTAATGAACACGTTTACTTACTCCAAACGATTGATCAGCATATCGACGACCACTGTCTACGTCTAACGATACGAAACGCAGATCTTTTTTGACAGGATATTGGCGAATGGTCTCGTCACCATAATCGTTCCGTTTCCTATTTTCCTCTTTTCATGGGAAAAATAATACATCACTGCAGACTACGAGTATTGGTATCTCCGTTATTTTGAATAATTCAGATGTGAAAATAGTTTTCAAAAGAATTAGTAAGTGATTTCGGTGTCTTTCGAAGTTTTACCAATAACCACTGTCATCGTGCGATATTCAACACCGTGATACATAAACATTTTGCGATTTATTGAAAAAAATATGCGATAGAATACCAGAAAATGTTCTAAAGTGGACCGTTTTAACGAGCACCAAATTAGAACTGTCGTTTTTCAATCGGCGTATCAGTCAATAAAACAGTTACCTGACAACGATATTTCTATTGTCCTAGGAAATTATAATGAACTTTGTATAGCTATTTAGCTATATTATTTATTAATTTTATTAAATAGAGTTAATAAAGTTATAATTTTTATTATATATAGCATACTTATACTCGTATGGTATTCAAATACGTGTATAATTTTTATTTGTACATAGAACCAACACCGAATATTGTGGTCTACAGTAAGTTGGGATGGGTCTCTGATTCTTGAACAACTATCTGTAACCTTTGTGTGTTCTTAATTTTTACGTTGATTATCATTGTATTTTAACGTAAAATTACCTTAAAATATTTTATGTATGTACAATTGGTAAAGTATTTATCTCGGGAAAAATTAACAATTTTTTTAGTTTTTTACTCAAAAATAATAATTTTCAATAATCGTGTGTTTAATAAATGTCTTTAGATAGCAACATTGTCAATACTAAATATTAAGTCTTATTAATATTGTTTTTATTTGCATCAGCCTAGAATAACTGAATTACTACAACATACAATGTATTCAGATTAATAGGTACCATTAAATATGTCAATTTGATAACCTTGTATGAAACGGGGTTTTTGAAGAATCATAGTACCGAAATATATACATAAATACATGCAATTTCGGACAAATTTCAAATGTTTGACCCAAATTGTACCCGCATGCGCAGTATAACTTACTATTTTTTAAACGGCATCAATTTTTTTTCTACATATTCGAGTATAGTATTTTTGTTACTTCTTATCTGTTTCTTCATGAACGACATTCATTTATTAACTGTTTTATTTTCATTTTGTGAAATAATAGCAAAACATATTACAAAAATAGTTTTCTGCGATACTAGCAGTTGGTTAGTAAAATTAGTTAATTGAAACAATCAACAGTACCTTAATAAATAGCTTATTAATTTAAGTAAAAAAATTTAATTACACTTTTGAAATGCAAAAAAGGAGATCATGCGAATTCAAAAATACTTATTAATTATACCTATATAATGGTACAATCAATATTTACATTTAAATACGAGTAAATGGTATTCTTAAATTATAATAAAATCATAAGTTAAAGATAACAATGTGAAATTTTTTTTTTCTGTCAAGCTTAAATAATAATAAAACAGATCGTCCATATTTCATTGCCTATACTGGCCAAAACAGTAACTAGCAGAACTGCTATATGCAGCAATCGTTTAAATCGCAGATTTAAGTTTTTTGATACACAAATGATAATCTATAAATACAATAGCACATATTAAGTAGTAATTTTCAAGAAATATGTTGTATTTTATCACTTAACATCGAACATAGTATTTCCTATTATAGTACTAAAAAAATAACTGAATTTGCAAACGGAAAGACCAAAATAATTCAAACGTCCCATAATAATTACGTTTATTTCAGTTTTTTTGTATGTTTTAACAGATGTAATATTTGGTGCAAATTTTCAATTCTTAAAAAAATAATGTTGAAAGTATTTACAATAACTCTACTCGTGAAAATTTTCGGTATATTTGTGAAATATTAATTATTAATCGTCTCACATTTGCCGATCTTATTTATGTATAAGCCATATATATCACTCCTCCCCCTAAACAAATATTCTAAGATGAACCGATATAACATTGTTCACAGTACGTGGAATGTATAACGGATGATGGAAACTTTCAACTTGCACATAACAAAGGGAGTAGACTAAGTGTTTGGATTCGTGTTTACCGATCGACACATATATAAATGTTATCAATAATCCATCAATTCACTCGAAAGTAAATGATTGTAATCATATTATTTTGACTCCTGTGAAGCGTATCTGTACAGGGATTTTTTCAAAAATAACGGATCGAGGAAGAAATCTGTAGTTTTGACCAAGTTATAAAATCGTATAGTAAAATGCACGCTGTATACAGCGGTATGAATCGATTTCGTTTTTGCGCAATAAATTACATCAATAAAGCGTAAACAGTTTCCGCTCAACCTATTTTGCGGACGGCGCGCGTGCGGTTTGTACGCAGTGAATAACACAATCATGTTTAATTGTTTTACTTACACATACATATATATATATATTTGTAAGGGTATAACATTATAGCGGTATCAATTCGAAATGCAGCACCCTATTGAATATCGCAATAATATGTGTATTTCTATCTGCTGAAACATTGCCTACACTAATTTTCATGGTGGTCGACGATTATGATTATACCAAAACTGATTGAATTCCAAAAATAATTATCACATTAGGTAAGCCAATTGTGCGGTGATTTCCTCACAAGGGCGTACTGCTGTACACTGCATGAAATGCACAAAAAAAAAAAGTCTACTCAATTCAGAGAATTAAATTCTGTCGATATCATGAAATCGATAACCATATTATCGAATTCGTGTAGCCGGCAAACGGTGTTGTTGATTTCACGAAAATGCAGAAAAACAGCAGACTTCGTGAAATCATTATTAATTAAATGAGCAATTACACGAATATAACGTAACATACATAGACATGTTGTGCACAATACCGATGTATAAACAATAATTAACGTGCCTGCTCGTGTACGTGCCTTTTGATCTTGATAGGTAAAAAAAAAAAACCGCTATCGATTTACTGTTTGCGAACACGTTATTTTATGTGGAAGCGCGTTGTACGAATGTTTATATTATTTTTTTATATTATGTACCGGTAAGTACACGGGGACAAGCTGAAAAATAATAATGTTTTAATTGAACTCTCTGAAACTCGCCGGCTCGATCCGTAATATTCGTGAATATAAGGATATGAAGTTCTATACCGTACTGGTACAAATATTTTTAAAACGCATGTAAGAAATTCCATAATAAAATTCCGATTTATAATCAAAACCGATATGCCTAATATTATGAAAGCCGCCGCTTCTACTCGTAACGTTCCAAACCAAACGTTACCCACGGATCTAGAATTACAAACAGTAGGTACTTGAGATCGTCATCGAACCGTTATCTCGATTCATTTCCTGATCGTTCGAACTACAGACGAGTAAATAAAAAATTTAAAATAAAACGCGCGCGCGAAGGCTATAGACACGCAGTCTCCGGGCTACAATTGTAAAACATGGTTTTTATTTTTTATTTTTATTTTCTTGCCTAAACAATAGATTTGTGTTCAATATAGATCCATGGAACTATGTCAAGGAAATTCATTTAAAACGATGATACACAATATTAATTGTTTGATATCGTTTTATTGGTACTGCTAATTGGTTATTTTTGCATTGTGTTGAAAATATACTGCTCCCGCGGAGTGGTTGTCATTTTCCAGTGATTCCATGTACCCGGCATTATAAATAGACGCCAATAGAACGTTACGGTTCCTTGAGTTTCGTCATTTAACTAATTTAAAAATAATTGCTGGGACCTGAAGATCTGGGGAGGGGGGGGGAAAAACGTTGCTGCCGAGTGAGAATCTTTATGCACTATTTGTGACGAAGCGTTTAATACATGAGTATATACGTAAAGGTACAGTACCTAAATATTATAATGTTTACGAAAATCTGAAATAATTTGTGTCGATTTGTAAACGAAAACTTAGAATAATGCAATTTACTCCGTGGTAAACGGTTTAGCAGTTTTTCCATTTTTCCAATTTTTCTACTGGCGCGAAAAAAGAAAAGAAAAGTGAAACGTGCGGTTTAGTTGTAGGTACCCAACGCGTAATGGAATTACGGAATATTTGTGAACGTAATAGGTCGGTAGTAAATTCTCGGTTATCTTAAAACGAATAAAGAAACGTAAAATACTCAAAAGAATAATAGTACGCGATTCCGTACAATAAATTATAAATGTCGCTACTGCATCATTTCGTTGGAAATATACAAAAAAGGGATATTTTTTCAACTTTAAATTTCCATTTTCTACGTCAGTTTTTTACAAAACGTTTAAATACATAAATACATATACGTAAACGGACGTATAAAATGAATTTTTAACATTGAAAAAATCACATTGTGTGTATAATGTGTACGTATACATAGCGTGAATTCTATATGAATAACACTATGTAGTAGGGTAACACTATAGTACCCTACAAGGTCTTTAAAATTTCACGTAACTGCTAATTTTTCTATGAAAAAATTACCCATGTGAAAAAGCCATAGCTTTATTATAATTTTTTTTTTGTTTTTTTTGCGTTATTATTTATTCCGAAGAATAATATACGTTTTTCGGAGTTAATTAAATGTGGCTGATATTAAAAAGGAAACGTTTAAACGGTGACTTTTAAAAATCAAATAATAATTTATTAATGATGTATTCGTCAATATTTTCATCTTAAAAACTGTAATTGATGCGTAAACGCAAATTTGACATTTGCTGTCAGATCGAAAATCTGAAATACTGATACGAATATGTATACGTCTTCCCTGTGCATAATAATGTTATGGCACGTTTTTTGTACACATAAAAACATTTTCGTTACTATTGTGTTTAGCTACAAAATTGTTCTATCGGGATGTCTTCGAAGAATTCCGAGGCCATGTGTTTCGGACATTTCGAATTGGTCCCAAACCAACTACCTACAGCATGACATAAAAATGTAATATTTATTTATTGGTAGATTAAATTGGTTGGTAGTTCTAAATGTTCGGGAGAATAATTAATCTATCATATTAAAAAATCCCTTTACATCAGCGAGCATTGAATGAATGAATTCTAAAAACAGTATCAATAATGCATTGAAATATAAATGCGTGAAAAGCGAGGTGCCAAAAATGATCTATGTTATGTTTTATTAAACAGCATTGATCATGATTTTGAAACCCTGAAGATCACAATAACATTATACTTATTACGTGTGTTCATATTTTTGTTGTATATGATTGATATGGAATCTATCATCAATACATTTGGTGGATTTATAAAAACTTGAAAAATAGTTAGTCTCTATAATAATGTTGGATACATAATATTTTATAATTTTAGTTTCAGTGGTATTTTTATACAGTGGCAATTACGTGAAAATCATCTTACGGTATCTAGTGTTTATAAAAATTACGGAATATAGCTCGCGTTTGGACCGCACTAATAGGAATGCTAAAACCATTAAAATAAAAATAAAAAATTACCGTCAACAAATTTATAGAAAAAATAAAATATTGCTCTGTTTTATTAAATCTAAAACGAATATTTGTAAATTGTATAATATAATGTATATTTTACATACATATACGTTGTAGATATTATTTCAAGGGAAAAATCAAAAACTTTACTATCGCAGTTTTTGATTTTAGTTTTTTTATAACATACGACAATAACAATATACACATACGATTTTTAATATATTATATTATATATATATTACATACACGCTTTGTAAAATAAATTCATAACGCAAATAGAAGTTCTTGTAGGTAATATAATTGTGCAGAAAGAATGGATCTTATAAGGGAATTTAATTAATTTGTGAATTATTTCCATTTTACCGAATATACCTAGTACATAATAATAATAATAATAATAACAACAATAATTTTGGTTTAAATTTATAATAAAAATAAAACAAAAACTCCGCACGAGCCTATCCAAATATTGTATACGTTTGTACGAAATACTTCATTGCGGTTTTTCACACAAAAATAAATAATACACGTACAATTCACTTTGTGTGTGCAAATATTATATTCTGTGCGGCTCTTTCGGTAGAACATTGTAATTAAAACGCGCAACCATACTAGAATGTAATGTTTTTAATTACAGGAAAAAAAAAAATCTTAATTAACTTGTACGCAAAATTCATGAAATTTGTTAGTTTTTAATTAAATTAAATTGTTACACTTTGTCCCACGTCCCAATCCTAAAATTTCGTCATTATTAAATATTATATTATTCACACCCCAACGCACCTAACAATAATTATAAATTATACGCACACGTGCGAGTTCAATTAGTATTATGTGTTATTGTATCACACTGTTTTAATGTAGGGACATTTGAAAACTAGAAAACCGACGCATAGCATCACATCGTTTCAAAACTGAGACGTCAATGATGATTTATTAAAAAATAATAAATACCTATACTTTTATGTGTACAGAGTATCGTACATCAAATTGCAATATATTTTCTACTGCAGCACTGGAAACACTGGAACGCTGGAAAATGGGTGCGCTAAAGTCAACGTTTTGATCGAATTCCTTTGTCATTTTATATTTGGAAATTTGTTCAAAATATAAATGCTCGAAGAAAGTTCTCAATATCAGTAGTAACTCGAAAAACTAATCGGGAAAAGTGTAAAAACGTAATACGTAAACACTAGCCGACCGAAACGCATCAACAAGAATGCAATGCATCAGATCAAAAAATAAAACCAAAATAATCGCGGGATATCTCGATAACGAACGCAAGGTTAGGTACCTTTTATGTAATTATTATGTTACGAGGCAATTAGTAATTCCTCGAGGGACGCTCTACGCATAAAATTACATCATATCAATGGCGTTAAAATCATTTTTCTCAATAATATCGTATTGATGTCGTCGCAAGAGATACCCAAACAACACGCATAATTTCTAATATTTTAATGTTATAATCCGATAAATAATATTACAACGGTAATAATACTAGTATACGTATCAATCACGTTTGTTTGAATATTATATTAGTACCGTCACCATCGCATGCAGTCGTCATCGCGACTCGTGTCCATATTATAATGTACACTAGTCCTGTACGCAGCCGATAACCCTTTTTATACACAAATCCTATCCACTCCCCGCACGCTCACACACACTCATATTATATAATATTAATACATACGCGGGGATGTTGGTGTATAAATAGCAACTACAGCAGCCAGTTTACGTTGGCCTCGCGCATACATCTTTTAAGCCGTTCGGATAATATTTAAGACGATGTTAATATTATATCTGCGTTGATTTATGCACGTACACCTACTTCAACTTATACTTTTCTTGGTATGATTCAGTTATCTCCATTCCTCAGCACCAAAACGGAGTTTGTATCTTATCGAACTTTGTTGTGCCTATACGCAGTATACCTTATTATTTAATATACAAAATTATTTTTATTGTTATTATTACTGTTATTGCTAACGTATACTACGATATAACGTGTGATCGGCAACAGATCCATACAACGGGAAGAAATTCCAGATAAAAGCCATTCCTGTAGCAATATAAACGAGAATATATGTTATTTGCACCACCACCATATAATATTTCATTCTACCGATTGCAGTCCAATCCTTTTCCTGTTGGTCTACTATACAGATTCTGCACGCGATCCGATGTACTGTCGAAGTTATATTATACTTATTTTTAACGGTTTATTTTATTATTATTATTATTATTACTATTGTAGAAAAACGGAAATTGATATTTTAAATCTATATGGTTAGCGCGATAAATAGGTAAATTTTTTTAAATGACCAGGTAGGCGTGCACCTGCGAAATCCGATACGACTTGAGAAATTACATTATACTATTTTACCATGGTTCTGTTTAAATATTATGACCGACGTTTTTGTTCAACACACATTTTTGCACATTTGTTAAATTATTGTTACGACTTCACGTTAACGATTGTTCAATTTTTGTTTTTGTATTTACCAATCGTTATCCGAATTTGATTAATAGTTGATTTGAGAAAATGTAATATTCTTTGTTTATACAACCCAGCAGTATTCGCGTCGATTCGTTTTATATTTTATCGTCTGCTTAGTTATCCGTGATGTACATGAATGTTTTATGTATATTAGTTCGTAATGCGTTGAAATAAACATATTTAATATTTAATTAACTAGTTTCGTATTTAATTTAAAAAAAGAAAAATAATAATAACAAACGAGAACGACAAAATTAAATAGGTACAACGAAAAACGAGTTTATGAGAAACAAGTGGTTTAAGGTCGAGAGTCTGCTTCCATTTTATGAAAGTTTAAAATAAATATCTTGGAGTGAGATAGTTCCTATACACAATATTTTATTAAAATTCCATTAAATTTCGGTTCACAAATAATAGAGTAATAATAGAATTATAGTAGATACGTTGTAGTATTATACTGATACACTGAATTAAAATAATGAGGTAAGTACCTCCTACTGGTTGATTAATTTAATTTATATTATTTAGACTGTAATGATTTCTGTATAGAATTAATTTTTTTGGTAAATACATTAATTTTTTTCAATTTTTTTTGGTTGTGTAAAATACTCGTATGTGGTTTATTTCAAATGAATGCAATACATAAAATAATTATACTTCATGTGACGTTTTATTTATGCAATTTATGGCATATGCATTAACACGCAGGTACTTTTTAATAATTTAACAGAGAAGTAATAGAAATTAAAAAAAAAAAAAAAACCTAACCACTATTTGAACTTTTGTGTTACAATTTATTTATTTATCTCCAGATACAAACCCAGAAATTTCCATAAGTAAATAAATTGTAATAATTTTAGATAAACAATTTTTAACTTATGTAAACTTTTGGCAATATTTGAATTTTTTAAACAGGAAAAATTTTGAACTACCTTATTTCCAGAAAAGACAAATTACAGATAGGCCACTGTAAATATTTATAAAAAAATTAATAATCGTGTGTTTGCTCCATGTCGATTTGGATCTTAAGCGTACGCGTACTATAGTACTATAGTACGATATATTGTATACTATACCTTAATTATGCGACACATTTGATAAATTTGGAAGTTTTATCTATATTATTACGAAAATATCAGATTATAATTCATACTTCAAATAAACGTTCTAAAATGTTATATTTGGAATGTAGGATGTAATTATAATAATAAAAAAATAATAGTGTAGGACAATAGTATGTTTAAAAAATAACTGATACTGACGAAACGCAGTACATGACAAATCGTTTAAGAGTAACATGTGGGCGTGCTGATTTATTAGTCCATATCAGAATATGTTATCTAATATATTATACAACTTATTTTAAATTTCGAGTATATTGATTTTACGAAGGTCTGTTAAATTCACCTATGTATTATTTGTTTACGAATACCAATTTTTGCGACAAGAAAATTGTATGCAAGTCTAGGATAAAATACGATCGAAAATCAAATCTAGTTGGTTATTATTTACGGTTGCAGAAGATAATTTTTCGAAATTCTCACGATTTGAAAAATACATTTTGAATAACTGGTTGTCGATAGACTACAAAACGGTTAGAAATGAAATCGGTATTCCATTATTTTGTAACAATTCATGAAATTTCAATGCCCTATAAAATTATATTCTGTATTAAGTTTTTAATAATCTTTAGGTTGCGTATTTGTCAAATTATTCACAATATTTCGACCATTTTGGCACTAAATATTTTCTGATGTGATTCGAGACGTGTTGATTTGAAACTGCTGTCTACTCCTCGGATATACAGTTATGTTATTGTAAAAATATTCAAAGGTAATAAATCATAATATTTTATTCAATATAGTTATTTGGTAAGTTTTGTTATCGTTGCTTACATGATAGTTTTAATTTGTTGTACGATAAAAAGTTTATCTTATTAAAAGACGTTGCAATATTAAGATTCATTATTTTCGATTTACGAAATTTTTCACTATCGTCATCATTAAAACAATTGCATGGCTTTACATGGCTTTTAGAAAAAGGACTTCTTCCTCGGCTATAACACCATACGATAGAGTTTTGTAACGAATAATGATAGTATTTGCAGCGGATTTGTACAAACATTATCTTACGTTTCACGTAATGTATACACAACGTTTATCCGAAACAGAGGACGAAAAAAAGCCACCAAAGTTTGTGCAGCGTAAATATATTACAATCGTTTTTCGAACGAGATGATATTTAACTTACCGTTGCTATCGATTTGAATACAATCACTCTGAGAGCTCACTAAACAACTGCTTCTGCAACGGCTACTACAATTTGTCTCGCCTGTTTCGTTTCCGACACCGCAAACAATCGGCATACGATTGAAGAACGATACGAAACAATATACATAATGTACGTACGCTCACGAATCATATTAATACTATTTTATTTTTTTATTTTATTTTATTTACGTGATGGCTACGTGCGTTAGTGGAGTAGTTCTTAGAAGGACTATTTTTTTCGAATGCGCCAGGAGGTCCTTGAACGTTTAGCAGTCGGTTTGATGCTACTTGGTTTCGTGTGCTCATTGTATGGTTTGTGGTGATCCTTCGAAGAGGAAAAAAAGAAAACAGACCAGAATAAATTACTCGCAGATACGTCGAGAAGGTATAGCATAATATTTTCCATATTAATAGTTATAGCAGCACAGTTTCAAAAGCATTGCGATTGAAATTTTAATATATATCGATTAGTAAAAAAACAGTGGCACAGCCAGGATTTTTAAATGTGAGGGGCTAAACACTTTTTTGGGCAGATTAGGTTAGAGAATATTTGAGAGTTCACTCTCCTACCACTATAAATGTATTTCCAGGATTTTAATATAGTTTTAATACTATTTATTAAAATATAATTTATAATAATAAAAAATTAACGATGATCAACTACAATAGAATCACCGTGACATTACATGGTATAAGAACTATAGTGATTATAAAATTATAGAGTTAGACGAGAGTAGCCACCCAACATTTATGATAAATCACCAACAATATAGTTATAAACACGGTAGAATTAATACAATAATGTAACAAGGACAAATATACGTTATTCGTTAACATTTAGTTGGTACCAAATTTTTAAAATACATACCAATTAGTATTTTACAAGTATATTATATATACACGATCCATAAGAGAGGCTATATATAGCCCCCTTAGCCCCTTCTGACTCGTAAGGAAAAAAAAAAGGATTCAGATGACATGTTGGGGGCCGGGCGACATGATCAGCACACCGCGCGACAACTGACGGTTCAAGCAATCGATCGCACACGCTCCAGTGTTTCTCTGTTAATTTATAAATAATGAGTTATTTAATTTATACGTTTAGGTGCATGACGTTGAGCAGTGACGTCGAATCCTAAATTAGGGTTGGGCAGGTGCCCTATCACATAATACTTCAATGGTGAATGAGTTGATCCAGTTCCAGTTGTCGGGTCATCGAGTCATTAGTTACTATGAACTATAAACAAACTCGGTTAGTAATCAAATCGGTAGCACTGCCTCTGATATTAATCCACGTGTTTTATTTATCTAATAATATCATTCGTGTACTTATTAATAATTATTTGTTATTATTATTAATTAATAAGGTTCCAAATTCAACCGTGGATCGTTGGTCAAGTCTAATCGTTTATGAGCACATATCCTACCTAAATTATTTGGTTTTGGCACCACTCACGTAGGGACGATTATAGACAAACATTTTACAAAACTTTGGGCCATGCGCTTTTTTCTTTAGGTTATCGGTGATAGCGGAACTGTGTTCGCCGAGCGACAAACTCGTAGTTGCTATTTTTATCGTTTATTTTTTCTTTTCGTAATGTGGATAGTGTGATTGTATGAAATAAATTCGATACGATTGAAATTTGTCCTGTTTTTTTTTCTTTTATCCATTTTTCGTGGTAACTGAACAGTCATAGGAGGTATTGACCATTGGGTAACATCTATGTCTACATGGTGTTTGTTATTCAGGTGAGTTATAAGTAGGAATGTAAAATATGTATTACAATTAAAAAATCTAATAATATGCTTAGTAATTAAAAATATCGAATACCCAGATTACGTTCTACTCTTTAAATTCCAAAATATCAAAACTAACAATATCAAGTTGGGTTTATTGAAAGTAGATTTGCCGTCTTAATTGTAAGTTTGTAAAACAGAGTAAACGTTGCACTCTTAAGAAAAAATAAGAATGCGATACATACGGTTTTTAGCGCTGTCCATTGTGATTAAAATAAATTTTAATTGTATTACGAGTATTATAGTATAGTATTTTTATTTGGTATTTATCATTTTATTTTATGTATTATTATATGATTTTTACTTTTCAATACGAAATAAAAGGTACAGAAAATACTGTAGGTCGTTATATGATTTTACATAGATATTCGTATATATATTTATATATACTGTACGTCATCAGCGCACACTAGAACAAGCAATTGCCTACCAATCCGTAACGCGCAGTGATAAATATATTACAAAACGGTCAGTAATTTGACACGTCTCGTTCGCGAACGCGGTGATTTTCGGTTAAAGAGGTATAAAGTATTATGTACCTCGCAGTCGATAACGTTTTCACTTGACTCGCATTAGTCTTAAACAAAACGGCGACTATTAATTGAATGAGACAAGAGCGATTTGTAACAAGGCGGCTCGATCATCATCTCGATAAAGAATACGAATTACCAACGCGGAAAAGATTTATGTGTCAGGTGCACATCCGTATATGGTATACCTTTATAAATGTATATATTTCCGCGCGTAAAGTGAAAGTTGTTAAAAAAATTATAGTTGAAAAATTTACCGACATGATTTGATGAGCTTTCATATCGTGTATATTATTTATTTTTTGTACACCCATATGCTTATTTTAACCGTTATTACAGATTGTATACATCACTACATCCTATACAATTTTTTTTATTTCGTCAACAATTTTAACAATGTACTTATTGCAGATGTGTACACGGCAGTAACTTTTTTTTTGTAGCGTTTTACAATTATCACTTCAGTAATTTTTTTTCCAACTTAAATGCCACTTTTGCGTCAAAGATTAATTGCACGGAAAAAAAAAATTGCCTATGATCTCTCGCCTCTCCTCGTCCATATAGATATAAATAAATTATCTTATATACATTTTACACGAATCATTGTCAAATTTTAAAAAGAATTTATGTAGAACAACCGCATATGAACCTGTACATTTTAGAGTTATACTCGTACTGTGCTAGTAGGTTTTATTATTATTTACCTAATTTCAATTATTTTTTTTATTTTTTATAAGATTTTTAATGGAAATTAGGAAAAATGTTGTATTTTTAGTTTATTAATTTGTAACTTTTGATAAAAATATATTTGAAAATATTAGGTAGGTACAGTAGCGTATTTACGGGGAGGTCCAGGGGTACTGAATCCCCCACAAGCAGAAAAAAACATATACAATCTCCTGCAATATAGTTTAGTAATAAGTATAGTATATAATAGGTATGTTTTATAATATAATAATAATAATATATATATATATATATAGGTAGGTTAATATATTTATTAATATTAATATATAATATGTTATCCTGACTACGGTTTCCAAGTTACGGGACAATATTAAGTGCGATAAAGGCAAATAGGTATTAGGCGATAGTTTATACTTCAAAAATACGAGTATATCTCTGAAATATAAACTATTGCACAGAGAAACTGTCACAAATGACTGGAATTTATTTTAAAAATTATATTATATAACACGAAATATAATAAAAATAATACTAAATATTATATACGTGTTTGTATTAAACTCCCACCAAAACTATATAGGACGTAACTTGTTACAAGATATCATAATTTATATTAATTATGTTTAAACAGTGGACCGTCCAGGGGCGGATTTAAGGCACTGCGAACTATGCGAACGCATAGGGCGTCAAAATTATGTTGAAAATTTATTTTGATTTTGTAAAATTAGGTACATAATTTTTAAAATTGTATTTATCACTTCAAAATCTTGAAATTGTGGATTTTGTATTTGTTTATTTTTAGCAAAATAATATTTATATTTTCCCAGGAACTCGTCTACGACAACGACGATAGTATTGTATTATAGCTTATCTTATTGTTTAAGAAATGTCTCGTAATACTATAATAAGGAAAAAATTCCATATTAGGTAGGTATTGAAAAAATTAATTTATTTGAGGATATTTTATTAAAGAGGTAGTAAGTTTTTTTAGATAGGGGCGGAAAATTGTTAAATCTGCCCCTGGGACCGTCCCCAGAAAAATTTGAAAATGGGCTATTGATTTAGTACATCTCATTAGATAACGTTTGATAGTAACATCGGTAAAAATCTTTCCGTTTTCAGTTTATTTTTGAAGGGCTAAAATCGTGTTCTTTACTATTTCGGTACCGCACACAGTTGTGTATCGAATTGAGTGAAACGGGCGCAATCTTACTCCGCCGTTTGGTATAGTTAAACAGTTATTGTTACATTTACTTTCCAAAAAACATATTTAGCAGCTTAGATATTTAAAATATACTAAAATATTAACAGCGTATAACCATTTTTTTTTTTTTGTAATTGTTTTAAAAATCCAAAGGACAAGGATTACAGTGAATGATTCTTGACATAACGTATGCATGTCAACACGAAGAATAGTGTAAATTGAAACGAAGTTTAAAAGAAAATTGATTTTTTTTCAGAGCTGGGCGTATTAAGTAATGCTTTATACGTGAATTTCAATAGTGTTTTGATTAATTTATAGTTATAAGTTAAATTGTATACGTTCTAATATTTCAAGTTTTATACGACTATATAAATATTATTAGAATAATATTACAATCATCACAGTTTAAATAATTTACCGGGGGCGGTGTATGTCAAAATTACAAGTGTCAACATATACCATGAAACGATATAGAATTTCTAGATTGAATCAACAATAATAAATCGTGATAGCAGATTTATATAAATCGTTAACCCCGTTGTCCAAACGTAAGACGTTCCGCGAGAACGAATACGGCAATAGAGAGTATTATTCTATATTTAGGTACACTGGATGTATAGCGTACAGGTTCTCTGCAGAAGGAAAAAACCGTTAACCGTGAACGACCGTATAAATTATATAATCAGATAATATATTCAATCACATTCATATTATTATAAATAGCTATACTAGTGTGTAAAACAACGATTTTTTTGGGATATATTATGTTTTCAATTACTTATTTTATTTTTATTTTTTGATTAATCGATAAAATAACAATTGATACATAATAAACAGTAACAGATTAACGTTGTAAAATACAATTTTAAGTATAAAAATATATCCGATATTTAGAGGAAGTGATTAGAATTCCATTTGCTTCATGGTTACGATTATTTTTCATATTAAAAAGTTTCCGTAGTTTAGCTGTATTATATACTTCTGAATTTATTTTATTTAAATTCAATGACATGTTAGGCAATGGTGGTATCGTTTTTTCGGATCGGGGTTGAACCGGCAATTGTCCGCGTATAGACACGATCATGAAGCCCCCACAAACTATGTCATTTTTTTTAAAAAAAAAAAAAAACCCTGTTGCTCTGGTCAAAAAAACAAAAAATAAAAATCTATCCTTTATGAGATGGATTTTTCTCGTGACATAACGTCCTTAACACGACTCATTTGCGTGTGAAATTGGCTCATCTACATAAAAGTATCACCTTCGAACATTCACAAGCAATTCTTGCAAATCACTCGAGAAATCGATTAGAATGCATTTGAAAGTTTTTGAACAACTAATAGGTGGTTCTATATGTTTTCGAGGTATAATGTTATTCGTTGAACTCGAAACCTGACTGTGCACTTTGAAACTCCTAAGCTGATGTAGCCAATTCTTGCAAATTACTTACAAATTATATTGTTGAGTGATCGAGTCTATGGTATTATGTGACATTTTTATACTAATGACATTAATGTTTAATCTAATAATTCCATCGCTACTATTTTCTCATCTAATTATCAAAATACTAATATTTTTAATTATTATTAGTATAATGTTATTACACACTAAATTAGTTAATGTTGATGTCATATGCTAAAAATGTTAAAATTACTACTGTACAAATTATTGTTTACGTTTGCGTACGATGGTTTTTTTTTTTTTTTTTTTAAAGAATTCGCTTACAAAATGTAACCAATTAAAATAAACTTTTTTATATTAATTAAAACGATAGATTTAGGTTTTCTACGTAGGTACAACGTGATTGATAAACAAACGTAAAATCGTACAGTTTGATGTGTTTTCAAGTCAGGGGGATAAAATACAATTTCATTATTATGTATTTGGCTGATTGGATCAGTAATATGAGTGGATTTCGGGCAAAGGCTTGCCAACCATACATTTTATAGCATGTCGAACGCGCAAGTATCTGTGTCGTTGTAATATTGTTTTCTCGTTAACTATTACTTTATTATGCGACTAGTAAATGGCCCCTGTCCGTGGAATGTTGTCACAGTTCCGCCTATATGCGTATCATACGCATGGTCAGTGGGTCGAATTCACACAGTATGATAATATTATTCGTTCGAAGCCAAAAAAAAAACTTGACCGTCCGGTATTATAATATTACATAATATCACTACGGACAGTACTATTCGCTGACGTCCAAAAAGGATACAAAAAAAAAAAAAAAATGAAAATATTTGACCACGTTTATCCGATACGATCGTACGCGCGAATAATAGTAACAGTACAGTGTACGTCGACAAATGCAGATTTTTTTGGGAGTGCACGCGAGCAGTGTAAATCGGAACAACGAGGACTTTACTTGTACAAGCGACCGTTCATCCGACGCACAAGAAACACGTTTATCGAAGCCCTTACTCCTCCCTAGACCCCCTCCTTTGCCAGCAAACAATGTTGTACCATGAATACACAGTGGTATATCGTACACTGTTTTGCACGTATTACCGTGTGTACCGTGTGCACACGTCCTACGTACGCACGTCCGTTTTTACTTGCGCACACACACACACACACGCACGCGCTTTTTAAATATATTTTACACGAGGACGTGTACACGTATAACGCATTAGCAGTCCGGGGCCGAACGCGTGTCGGCATGTTTAGGTATGTTTACTGTTTTAATATTTTTTCCCCCGTCACCGTTGGCCGGCTAATTGTTTATGTAAAAATGACGCCGATTGTCCCCGACTGCCGCACACCGAACGACATGATTGTAAAACGATGCACACTGCAATCACTCGTATTTATGTGCGACCGCTGAACGTACGAACCGCGTACATGGACAGTTTCTTATTGAACAAACGCACCAATCGTACAACGACTTACGTGCACAAGGTTTTGCGCTTTTTCATTATACATGCACAGATTGTTATACATACGCGAATCAATCGTTTATTACGATTTTTTTCAAAAAGTGCCGCGTGAACGTAAGGGAAAATAATGAAAAAAATACAACGCCGCTACACGGTAAACACTCTATATACGGTTTGAATAACATAAATAAACGCTACTTCTATCCTATACGTTTCTAGAAAACGCAACAATGTGTTAATTATAATATTGTTTTATGCACGCAGTGTGCTGTACGATATGATATATATATATATATATATATATATATATATATATATAAATGTGTGAGTGTGTGTGTATGTATGGTTTAATTTAATGGTCGCGTATGATAGTATAAATTATTGTTTTTATGTGAATCGTGGGTTTTATTGTAAATGAAAAAAATATGATTCTTTGGTCAGTGACAATTTTATTTGTTCAACTGAACCTAAATTAAGTTGTTCCGATGCGTTCAAAATACTACACTAACGAGGTAAATGAAAAATGTGCTTGCAAAACATTATTCGAAATCATTATTTATTTTTTTTTCCAACGGATTACAATACACAATCCGATACAACGTATTTAGGTACTACTTTTTTTTTTCATGCGGTACGAATAAAGCTAAATAATCGTTTGGTTGTTTTATAAACATTATTATAATCGTCTGAGTGCATCATTCTGTTATATAACATTTTTTTTATTATTGTATATAGTATAATCTAGTATGAAAATATGTATGTTATTATTTTATAATTTATTCAAATATAATACAAATAATATTTTTAAATTAATTTTTTTCGTAGAATCTAACGCCGTGGTTAAATATAGTCTAAAGCCGGTCCCACACGACTCGTGTACTTTGCGAGCGTATACTCGGCGAGTGTACTTGCCAAGTTTGTACGATGTACGATGTTTGTAATTATGTTGCTCCTACACGACTCGTGTGTTCGCCGATTATTCGTCAATCGTATTTACTTTGCTCGTCATCGCTAATGCTCCTACACGACTCGTAATCGCCAAATATTCGAAATAATGAAATACGAAATTTGCCTCAGTCCAAAATGGAAAGTGACGACGAAAAGACTGTTTGTGCCGCATTTGCGGTAGTGTGTGCTGCTGCTGCTGCACATGATTTAAAAATGAAGACAAAAAAGAAAATCAAAAGAAGATGGTGGACTTTATCTTTAAATAGAAGTCGAGATAAGTAAGTATTTTTTATAGTGGAATGACGTACCTCGTGCGATTACTACCTACTGTAGTGAATAGTGATATTATAATTATATAATGATATTAACAATAAATAATAGTCTATTTTTGGGGGAAATCCAAGATTAAATTTCTTATCAGCACGAGTCACTCGTGTTGTATCCGACACCGACGGGAAACCGCGAGTGACTCGGCAAGTAAAAATAATCGTCGTGCTTTACGATTAAATACCTCACACACGACTCGCAAAGTAGTACGATTGACGAATGTTCGCCGATTACACGAGTCGTGTGGGACCGGCTTAATATTGACTCGATCTAAAAGTTAAATTTTTTTAATAAAATAACATTTTATTCGTAAGATATTTTGTTCCATATAAATATTATAAATTAATATCCAAAACGATGTTTAGAAATACATACAAAAAATTAGGGATATTTTTCAAATATAAACAAAGATAAATCAATAAAATTAAAAACTAGGTGTGTTCCATACCATTCGTCTTGTTAATTTAATAAACTATGTAATAAATTCATAAACAACCCTAAAGAAAATCAATATTTATTTTAGTTATAATTTATAATTGATATTCATAAATAGCACTTGAGTTTTTTTTTAAATTTTTCTCTTGAAAAATAAAATCTTACATTTTCGTATTCATAGACAAATTTAAGGAAAATATTAGCTATTTATAATTCAAAATTAAGAAATAGTTAAAGTACCTCTTGAGATCTTTTAATTATTATTATTTTTTAATATTTCACGTTTTTCGCGTTATTTTATGTAAAATTGTTATTATTATTTCTATCATTAGTCATTACTATTAATTGTATTACCTACTTAACCAATATGAATGACTTTTATAACCATTATTAGTCATAATTTACTTATTATTTAAAATTTAGAGTATGTTATAATTGGATGGATTCTACCGCAGTTAGTGTACTTAATACAGAAAACCTAATTGAAATATAAGTATCTCACATTCGTTAATAATTATAAGATTAGTTATAATTATAATTATTAGAGCTCGAAATTCAATGATTTATGAATAAAGCATAAATTTATAAATATTTGTTTTTTATTCATATAAAATAAGTAAGTTTATATAATTTCCTAATTGTATTAAATTCATTATATTTATTTATTACATTTATTAATTTATTTTCAAAATCTATTATCTACCTTGTATACTAATCTACAACTTTTAAATATGAGATCTTTTAAATCTCGCTACTTATTACTTTTTTGGTAAACAAATGTACAATTTTCTGTCGATTTAAATTTCTAAAAGAATTAGAACTAAATGTAATAATGCCCATGATTTATGAGAACATGGGGTCGTTCATCTCATATCGATATTCAAGACTTATCTGTAAATAGGTTATTTAAAATATTAATGTAATTATATTTTTATGTTTCTATTGGAAATTATCAGGTTTGTTAAAGTGATTTTTTTTTTTTTTTTTTTTAAAAAAAAGAGTTAATAAATAGAAAATATATTTATTTATATTACATAAACAGTGAATGTATACTACACATATTTATTTCAGAGAGGAAATGGAAATATTTTAAGTTTATCACAAAGAACTGTAAATCGTGTGATCGAATAAATATCATAACTTATAGTATCAACAATATATATAATAAAATATATGATTTACGACTATATAGTATTTGAGAAAAAACAATTTTTATTTAATATAATTAATTGTTTGTTATCAAACAAATGTTTATATAAACCTAACGTAGCACAGCCTTATCAAGTTCAACTTAGCTGATAACATATTTCTCTGAAAATTAAAAAAATGTATTTATTTATTTATGTAAATTATTTTATGTTAAGAACTTGAACCTTCAACATATTTAGAAAAATAAACCATAAAGAAGGCTATCATAAAATGTGTCAAATATAAGAAAAATAATTTTTTTTAATGTTTACTGGAACACTAAAATATACAAGATAAATGTAGATATTAGACACGTGAGAGGTATAAAATATTTACAAAACCATTTACTCGTACATGTTTATCAGTAAAGGAAGTACTGCAATTAGTAAATCAATTCGATGTATCGTATACTATATAATATCTATGCTTAATATCCGCCACCTTTGAGAGTTATGTACATACATATTACGTTTTTGTTGAAAGTTTTAGTAAGTTTAATCGAAAATGAGAATTATCAAGTATAGTAACTATTACGTACTTAATATATAATATATATATACACGTGTATAAATTTAAAAATATTCGTAGTGCGACACATTTATATATATATATATGAATGTATGTATAAAACGAAAATATCAATATTTGAGTGTTTAGTTCTAATTAGGGTTTGAAATTTATTATTAAATCCTCCGCATATATTATTTGTTTTACCGTAATCGGCTTTTGTTGGATTAACCACGTCCCACGTATTATACGAAAGTTGCAAATCACAGAGCGTCTTCGCAATAACCATATAATCTCAAGCATATAACGACTGCAGCAATCGTTTATTATTAGGGCTGTTGATTTAACGGTTTCACGCATCTATGTATTTTACTCAAAAGTGAATATTAGAATGATACTCTTCAATTCCTATCGCTGTAGTTGTGCTTTACCATTCTAAAATGCAATTTAGTATATCGAACGCTACAGATAATTTTTCATCACTTTTGTAGATTTGTATGTTGTTGTAGACGGGGATCATCATTTTTCCACTCTAGGTTAGTGGTTCTCAATAATTTTTGTATGATTACATCTTAATTTAGATCCATAAAAATGGCAATACTCTTGAAAAAAGGAATGAATTTTTGAAATGTAAGAGTTAAAAACTCTTGTAAATTAATTCATTTATGTGTTAAAATTTTATTTAAATAAGATATTTCAATTGACTTGGTTAAAATTCAAACTGTTAAAAGAAAGTATTATGAAAAATATTATAAGTTCATAAAGATCCGGGCCTGCATAGGTCTTCGATTTGTGGGCGAATGGTTGACAAACTTGTACGTAATTTACTCTCAAAATATGTTTCTGCTTTTTGTTATTTCCAATGTCGAAAATGCTGACTCACATATGTATGATGTTAAAAAGAAAGAGAAATTTTCAATTCTTACTTACTCATTTCGGTGTATTGGTTTTGCAGGAAAATTCGAAATGAATCACAAAAACAAAATTTAGATTATAACGTTTTATTTGATAATATTTCTAATAAATGATATAAGAAAGTCAATTAGAATATCTTTATAATTATTTTTCTCATATGTGGTTTTTATTATTTCATCATAATGTCATAATAATATCTTATGTTTATACTTTGAAAGCTTATAGTTTTAATTAATAATTTTTTGGCGACACACACCACGGTAATACGTAACACACTAGGTGTCGTGACACACCAGTTGAGAACCAAGGATCTAGGTTACTATCGCGAAAAAAAGTTGTGAAAAAATAATATAGTAAAACTTAGGTACATGTTATACAATATACTTTTGAACAATTATTTTGATTGATTTATTAATAGATCCACCAAATCTACGAATGGAAATGGAAATTTACTTTAATAAAAGTTTGTTTTAAATTATTTAATAGGTGTTGGGATTTTTAGTGCGTACTTGGATTATAGTTTTAGCACATGTTTTAACTTATATTTAGTGTTTAATTCATGACCCTCATCAATTAGTTAAAGTTTAGTAAAATTATAAGGGCTGTTTAAAGGGTATCCAAGCAATATTATAAAGTTGACTAGACAAGTTTTGATATGTTTCATAGTATTCTACATATTTTGAAAACTCAATAATTATATAATTTATTCACTTTTCTCTCTCTAAATTTATAGACGTGGAAAAATTTTAATTAAACATAAAATATAAAACTATGAAAAAGAAACGTTTGCAAAAAAAATTTAAAAAAAAAAATCTAAAAAAAAAATCTCGGCTGCGCCACTTTATTAACATACGACAAGTATATATATATATATATAAACTGCAAGTTTTAAAAAAAAAACTGCACGGAGAAACTGTAATAAATTTGCACATTTTAATAGAATAATTTTCTAACGTATATTTAAATATCAAAATAAAATAAAAAATTTGTTGGTTGGAAATCGCGTGGCAAATAACTAAGAATGCAAACCTAACTTTTTTTAACCCCCCCTCCCCCTCCCCCCATTGTATCACAGATAATATCATGATTTGCGCGATTATCCCTTTCAAGAAAATAAAACCATTGTTCGAACTTTCAATGAATTGTTTGTGTTTAAAACAAAATAGTATAATCCATTAGACTACTCGACAAGTACCTCTACTTATATTACACACTACAATGTTCTATACATTTTAGGTTATATTTTAATAAAAACTACTCTGTCATAGTTGTCAATAATACATTAAAATTGCGGTATAGAAATACAGCTGTTACCACGGACTAGGTTCAATTTAGTGAACATGCGTTAAAATAAAAATTAAAAAAAAAAAATAGTGCTAAAATTTGAAACAGTTTTATATTATTATTATTATTATTCGGTTTTAAACAATGCTGTACAGCAGTTAAAAAAAGTTAATTTTGTTTTCATTTTAACTGTTCGGCTTAACAATTTTACATTTGATTTTAGTACCCTAATTTTTGCCTAGACTTGTTTTGTTAATACTTTTTCGGTAAACAACGGGAGTTACATTTAATTAAATTTCAGCGCAAAGTTGATTTAAAACTAAGTTTATAAAATATCATCTACTCGCTCGGCGCTAGTCTAACCCGGGGCAGTGCGCCACATATTAATATTGCCTTTCGGAGAGTTATATCACACTCGTTGATGAGATACGTTTTATTTGGACGTAAAATATAAAGTGAACTGTTAAATCGGATGGTAAAATGTTATACCAAAACCTGTTTGATTTATGTATGTTCGATACTACACAATCAATTGAATAATTAGAAAAATATTACTTCTTCTTTGACAGTAATTACCGTGTTCAATTGATTTTAATTATTTTCGACAAAATGGTTTTTCATAGTATAATTTATCACGGTCTGCTTGCAATATAGGCACACGATACTTAAAGCATGAGACATTTTACTGTGTTTCAGTCAACATTAATGGATAAATAATACATAAGGGTTTTTTTATTTTTCTAAACTAGCATAATAGAATATACATTTTGACAGAAAAATCAATATTTTTTCGGTTGATAAAATGCTCGGTCGGTTTTATGTTTTCGCCAAAATATAATCGATATCGTGAACATCATTAGACGACCTCGTAACATTGATTGTTATAACCGGATTAGCAATAATAATTTCAATATTGTTAGATTTTAGGCGTTGCGCATTCAGGTCAAATGTAAAATCCGTAGTGTATTGCGTTTTCACATAATATACTTAGAGTAAAAAATTATAAACAATTGTTAGCCAATATTCACGTCGGTCTCAATCATTTGTATCGATATTAAAATATGTAGATGGGCGATTATTTTATGTTAATTCGATTAAAATAATATTTTAGGTAATATGTATTATAATTATGATTTGTTTCGGTATCATGTTATAAAATTAAAGGTGTACATATATATATATATATATATATATATATGTGTGTGTGTGTGTGTGTGTGTAGGTGTGTATCGACATTAAAAAAAAAGAAAATATTTTTAATAAAATAATTTTAAATATTATTTATCAATGATACCCTGAATTGTATATAAATATTGTTTTCTGAAATTTAATGAAACTGAGAAAATGAGTATTAATTGGTTGTAAAGAACCATCAGATAAATATGAGATATAATCTTTGTTATAATATATTCAACTTAACACTGATAATTTCTTGTTTTTCTAGATCGCATAACTTCTCGTGTACTCGTTTATATATAAATTATTCTAGCGCCTTCGGGTATAGTTATTTGTAGAACGTGTGTTTTAACGGGTATGCTCGTCACGGTGATATTAAATCTTACCCGCGAACAATATGATTATTATTTATTGCGAAAAGGTTACGATGGACAGTGTTGTAATAAAAAATTATTTTCGAAAATAAACGTACACGAAAACACTATTTCTAGCTGCGTATTTAAAAGTAATATAATAATAATAATCATTACCTATAATTATAAAAATAATAATAATAATAACAGTGTACGGTAGAAAATACGGACAGATTATGTGCATAAAAAGATTAGTACATACTTAAAATGTATACGACGTTCGTTGTACTAGTGAGCAGGTGAACTTCAAAATTATTTGAATACTTTTACTTGGCGACTTAACGAGAATGGAAATATAGGTCAAGGATGAAACGTCCGCATACGTACAGTGTACAATACAGATACGAGAACGGAATTGTCTAGGGTGAACATCCTCTAATACGGTTTTGCCGTTAAATTGGAATTTGGGCCGTCGTTACTGTATAATAATAAGTAACAACAGCATATTGACAGGGCAATGAGTAATACTGTAATAGTATAATACCCGTATGGTTCTCACGTGAAGTTAAAATAAATATCATTAATATAGTTATTGCACTAGGTAAATACGTATACTTGCAAATGTCTTGTGTATAATTATTAAATTCGTAACCGAAGAAATGCATTGTTTAAAACTAATCAAACATACCGCATCTAGTATTGCATATAAAATTATCTATACATTTTCGCTAGTATTTACGAAAATCATTTTTTTTTTTTTTATAACTAAACACCATTTATAAGACACTTGTGTCAAAGTACTATCATTTTGTATTGGTTTTCAAAGATCGTGTAGTTTATTCGCATTTTAAATTCATATAATCGACGACATTATGTAAACATAATAGGTAATATAGGTACATACACGTCCTGACTATACAATTTTGTGTAATCCCCATACATAAAGTAGGAACATATTTAATATTTATAATGAGGTTTTACATATTTTTTTTAAATTAGATTTAATTAAAATTATAATAACATTTTCATAACTGAAAATCAATTTTGTTTTTACTCGATGAATAAATGAGTATTACTTATTTGTCAATAAAAACACGGGAACTTAGATTTGAGTAATTAAGGTTGAGGTTAATTTTCTAAACACAAAAAAAACCATTTAATAGGACCTATGTTAATCACGAGTTTCTACTTTAAAAACTTTATTTTACTGGAAACCGAGGTAAATGTAGTAAAATTGCAAAATACTGATACGTTATTTTACTCTACTAAACTTTAAATAAGAATTAATAAAGTTATTGGAAGGAACTTTGAAAATTGTGAAAATAAAATGGGGTGTGAATCATAATACTGTTTCGCAATATATTTATGGCTGTGATTACTCCAAATTATTTATGAAATAAAATTTTTTTTACAAACGAAAACATTCGAATCGACCGATAAAACGTCTGTTTAATTCCAAAAAAAATCACTTAGTATAAGCTCTACATATCGGTCAGCATTGAAGACTTAAATTAAAAAATCGCGAAAAACCTGTCAACAAAACCTTTTTACAATAAATCGCGTGGTCAATGACCGAATTTCGTTTGTCCCGTGCCGCCTCGGTGAAAAAAAATCTTAATCTTCACGAATATTACCTAATAAAAAATATTTATTAATACAACAGTGGTCGTATACAACATTTGCTAATGAGGTTGCACCGCTGGTAACTGAAATTCTTTACGATTTTTATTATTTTCTATTATTCGGAGCGTTTTCGTCGGTTTTATAGCGTTAACAAATTTTTTTATAGAAAACGTAACAATAAATATTTTTGTTTTTCTCTACGTTACATGAAATTCATTCGCGCGTTAAATAATTTAATCACGTCAAAAGAAACTAATCCTTGTAGTGAAAGAGTAATTCAAAAATAAAATAATATTCGTACAGTCACATAACATTGTAACCGCTAAAGCGTTTTAGAAACAGTTATACTGTGTAGATTTTGTTTTTGAAACATTTAGAACGGAATGCAAAAGTGGTAAAACGCAGAGCCTTTCGTAAGGTATAATAAAAATTGTAATATAATTATAAATATAATATTAATGTATTATTATTTTGTATAGGCATGCAGATACACTTATTTGTGGAATATTGATTGATAATTATTAAAAATAAATTTCATTCGAGTTAACGTTTGCTCTGATCATTGTTTTCAAAATTATTCCGTATATTTTATCGCTATTTTTTTTAAATATCACACATGCTTATGAAAACCTGTTTACAAAATAAACACCATCTGTGTTGTGTTTCAAATCTGTATTCGAGGTCTATTAATATATAACATTTGGAGCAACCCTGTTGTCCCGAATATTGTATGGTGCACGCACGACGGACACGCTAACAAAAGAAACGGATAACGCCGCAATGGGATTCTGAGTAAAACGAGAAAGATTATTAGAAAGTTACGTAACGACAATATCCATTCGTTTAGACACGTGTCGGTTAAAAATATTCAATAAAATCTTGTTATTATCGTGGGAACCGAAATATCCGTACGATATTATTTCATGAATCACAATGTACAAAATAAAGTTTGAAGTGCATATATTTGCCGTACGTTATGTAAGATCTCGGTCATTTCGAATGGACCGAGGTCGTCGCGATCCGCGATCCGATGTTCGAAATCGTTTTTAATTGCAGTTATTACAGAAGTACAGATGTACCGTTCGTCATGAGCTAATGTTCGTACCGCAACAATCATTTCGACTTCCTGTTCATATGATCCACGAGCGTTTTTACTCACCCGCGAAGCATATAATATCGTTGATTTCGTGTATAATATTCAGAACATTATACAATGTTGTTATCTATCAGTCGTTTGCGATAAATTTCACTTAATAGCGGCACTTCCACTTTTTTAATTTGTACTCGCGAACCGTAAACGTTTTCTTTTCATTTTGTTCGATAAACTGCAATTGAGTTAAGTCCTAAACAATGACTTTGAGTTGGGGAAGTTTGAAACATATGACCGTGAAAATATTATCTATCTTATAAGGAATAATTAGATACCATCGTATAATGCCTTGCCATCAGACGTAGTATCACGATCGACCTTAATCGACCGTCTTCTTGAAACACTCGGGACCGATCGACTCTCAAATACCTGTTGCTTGGCCACATACGTATCATTATGCATTAATCATACATACGTGTCAAATACTGTATGCAGCGTTCGATTACTATAAGGATAAGACGAAGAGGCTATCCAAGAACTTATTGAAAATTATATACCGTGTGTGCTTTTTACGTAAATTATATTTTTTGATCGATAAAAAAGTAATCGCGAAAATGTACGAAAAAATGCATAACTTTATATTTCATTCTATATTTAAAATTGTTTGATCCGATATCTATTCGAAAAAACAGGTGAACTATTGTAACAATTTATACGCGTTTTAAATTTCAAACCGCAAGTCCGTGCTCAAAATATTACAACCGGTATGTAAATGTACTCATATAAATTTTTTTTCAAAAACCACTCGGATGTTGTTCGATTGGCTGTAATGAATGCACACTGTAAAATATCCATAGATACAATTTATTGAACAAGTTTAAAGTTGTAACGCTTTATATGGATTACCGTAAGTGAAGCCTTGGGAGATGGAATAAATTTGATTCCAATATTTTACAAAGTGACTTAAAACACTCGTAAACTGAATCATTTATGGTTGCACGATACACAATCAATTTCAAATGAACTATTTTTATTTGTACAAATATTACTTACTAAAGTTATTGCAGTTTTCGAATGTTTCGACTGGTCGTTTATTGTTATTGATTAAAACTTGTCAAAAACTGATACAAACTTAAAATACTATCTTCTTTTTTTTTCGTCAACGTTTTTAGTCGACTAACAGTGATTCAAATCATCTATATTTTTTTCTATAAATTATATATGTTGATAATTATTGTTTTATTTTTATTTTTACTTGGTTAATAGTATTATAATATAATATTCTTAATTCTTATCATCACAACTATGGTTTCCTGTTTAAAACACTAATAACACGCATTTATAATAAAAACCTTTATAAGCCCGTATAACCATATATAATAAGAATGAACACCAGAAACTTGACCTTAACTTGAAACCAATACGGAAACTAATACTTTAGTTTATGATATAGTACGTATTTCCGTCAACTTTAAAACTCTTTTAGATTTTATCAATGGATTTTTTTTTTTCAAAATACACCATATTCTTTAGAAAATGAGAGGCAATATTTTCATATATTATGTATTCTTTTATACTTATTCTAATGCACTAATATAAGATTAAATTCAAGTTCGTGAATATTTTTGCGGAAACGAAGTCACCAGTTGATAGCCTTTGAAATATATTACCCATATTTTATTTTCACTTATAATTTAATTTCCTCTCCCGTCAAGAGTAAACGAGCAAGACAGAAAATAATAGCTGTATAACAATCACAATTTAAAACGTATGTGTTATATAAATTATAATTATAGAAACAAAAATGTATAATAATAAGTATTATATAAGTTAAGTTTTTTTAAAATGATTAACATGTATAATTTAAACATATTGTGTTTATTTATTTTTTTTTTTTTGGGTCTATTCGGTCCCTAAGATCATCCGATTTTATCCTAAGTCTCAATTCATCTCTATCCAAAGT
The DNA here is from genome assembly GCA_034509805.1 of Sipha maydis. NCBI lineage: Eukaryota > Metazoa > Arthropoda > Insecta > Hemiptera > Aphididae > Sipha > Sipha maydis. Next base: position 292,954 of record JASXSY010001287.1, on the reverse strand, counting down.
AAAAATTCCAACATGGTCTGCCTTCTAATGATTCCACTTTTCCTACATAGTATATTTCTCACTGTATTTATACACTATGTATTACTCGGTTATGAAATGTTGACAATATAAATACACATACACACACACACACACAAACATATATATATATATATATTACCTACAGGTTAACTTATTTTATTTGCCTGTTAGAACTATCTCAAATATCTGTACAAACAATACGGGTTAATAATTTGATTACTGATTAACTTGCTTATTTTTTATTCTTTGATCAAATGAAACCGTTCTAGGTTGAAAATATAAAAGTTTTACACGTACTGCACTTGTTAGGTAATTGAAAAAATAAAATTTAATTTTTTGTTGGACGGACAAGAACGAAATTGAAAAGCTGTCGACAAGTCTAGACAAAAAAGAAAATAAGATCGACCAAAAAGCTGATTAGTTTTTCCGTGATATGTTTCTTTAACGTGTTCCGAATCACGCCCTTGATATTAGGATAAAGCTTATTACTAATAAATATTGATTCAGTGGATATGCAATAAATTTTGTTAATTTTTAATTATTTATCCAACGTTATTTACAGAAAAAAATTACAAAGTAAATTGTATATAACTGAATTTGGCGCAAAAAAAGTTTATCCTAAGCATACCATAATTTGTCATTCATTTCATAAAAATTCCGGATAAACGTGAATAATACTTATTACCTATTATTAAAAAAAAAAAAAATAATAATAAATAATAACATCACGCTATACCTAACTATAATTATCATTTATCGCACCTTAAGTACATAAAATCTAATCAATTTTCCACTAAGATTTAAAATTGTAATTAGTAACTGTACACCGACATACAATGTCAATTTTATGCTGATTATTGATTTTATTTTTTTCCTTTTAGTTAAATAATTTTGAGAAATACGTTAAATATAAATAAATTGAGAGAGTTTAATAAATGTTTAACGACACTTAATTTAGTTTAATTAAAAAGGTCATTGTAATTTTGATTTTGGAGCCACCATAGTAAACTTACCTGCAATTTACAAACGCATTCATAATTTTACGATAAAGTCAATTGGATTTTAGTGTTTTGTTTGGCTCTTGTGCAGAGAATATTGCATTAAACCTATTATTGAATTATTACTAGCTCGAAAAACAAATATATAATAATAATTGAAAATTAATATTTTTTTGGGCATTTTTTTTTATACCAAACGCATACGTACATACATTATACGAGTACGTGTAGTTATTACGTATAATTGTACAAAATATTTTTTAGAGGAACTTTAGAGTTCTTACCTATTTGGAGCTATGTTTTTAGTATAAGTGCTAAGACACAATACAAATACGTTTAAAACGTTAAATATTAATATAAATTTCGTGCATGAACGTAACACAAACCACCACAAAAGCTTGACATTGGTTTATTGTAACTTTAATGTATGCATTCCACTTGGTATGTTAACAGAAAAAAAAATCGTTTTTCCATTAGGGTCGTATCGTAAAGGATACCCGATGCATGTTTTATATTTATTATGGTTAAACGGAAATAAATATGATCTGTTTAAAAAGAAGCGTGAGAATGGGTATACCGCGAGATTCGCCATTTTGAAAATGTCATCGTGTATGGATTTACGACAAGAGTATTATATTATTATAAGGCTGTAAAGTGTAGGCATGAAAATAAATGAAACAATCAATCACGTGGTTGCTTAAATGTTTATATTCGCGTTATTAGTAGTTGTTCAAAACAATCGTTTATTTAAATCGTTATTTTATTCTACAGCTGCGTACGTGCACCGTTCTTATATGAATGCGTAAAAAAATAAAATAATTAAACAGAAATAGATTTCAAACGATTCGCGACCCTGCCGATAGTCGGGATACCCAACTGTTCTTCCGCGCCCTGTGTGTTTCACGATATATTATTTTCGTCGACTACACGATCGTAGACCGCTGGTACGGAGGCTGACGCCGGTATCAAATGTTTCTAACCACTTACGCCGCACCTTAGGGTTTCGGTAATATTTATTATTTCATCGTTGCACGCTGCGCGTCAACGTCGACGTTGTTTCTGGATAAAGCCATGTGTCGTTTATACAACGGTTTGGGGGAGCGGTTCAGGGTGCGTTTCCGTCTTATGATTATATTTCAGTGTTGAGTGATCGATTTTGTCCGACGTTAAAAAATAACATAAAAAGAAAATAAATACGAAAACCGCATATTATCCCATTTGACGCTCTCGTTACCATCTGGAATTGAACACACGCGTACGTCGCATTCGCATGTACTGTATCACAACTGTCAACGCTGCACTGTGATGATTTTACTCTTTTGTTTTAGTATAAACTCGAAACAGAAAATGTTCGTAAAAATATTGTTGCAGCCGTCGCAGCTTTTGAGTAAGCACAAAAAATACACACGTTTCTCGATCTGTCAGCGCAAGACGGATCAAATCGTTTCGTCGCGAGTTTTCGTTTCTCTTGCGTTAATTATGCGTCATGGTTCACGAAATTTGTTTAAATCATAGAAGCTCCGTATGTATGCGCGTGTTTTGTTATCGCGGCCGGCCGTAAAACCGTCTACGGCGAAATTGTGTTCAATTCTACATACGTATTAAATTATAGTGACATCGATCCCGGTGGAGAGTAATTTTCTTTTTGATCCGTTCGTATTCACATACGAATAATAATACGCATTGACAACGCGAAGCTAGATTTTGGTCCAATCCAATTACTAAAAACGTTCGTAAACTCAAACAATACGTATCCGCATGTATTATTTATAACTTTTCGTTCGTACACGCGATTGTTGTGTAGATCACACACACACACACACATATATATATATAAATATGTTATGTACAGTTTAATGTTTTATACATGATAACGAATATAATAATACATTATGTTGAATTGTTTTACATATTCTGGTACTGCTGTTGACTTTGATATGTGTAGAATATAAATTTAATAGAGTTTTTTACCCTACATAATACAATGTAAGATTAACGCACAATTATTGTTGCATACACATGTATTCAACATTTGTTACAACGCTACGCAATACATAAGTTTTCCGAACGAGCTTACCGAAATTATAGAAACGCCTGGAGGTATATAAAATGTATTGACTCTCTTGCGCGAAATCGTTTAAATTTGATATCAAAGCATAAATAATATATTATTATTTTTCATTTGTATTGTTACGAGTACATACATGGTATCTATATACGAGCTCGTGGAGTATAAAACTGTTCATACCGGTCCAACTAAAATAAGAATGGTCGTTTGAATAAATGTTATACAGTTGCTCTACAAAGATTTGAATAAAATAATAACTATTTGTGAAGTAAAACCGCGGTACACGGTTGCTGAACAATTTACAATTCTTGGAAAACAAATGGTCATTTCGAATATGGCAAAAAAAAAAAAAAATCACCAATTTGTTGTACAATAAATTCTGCTGTTTCCCAGTAGATATACATTCGTACATTATTATTACGTACATTAGACAAGACGCTCGCACGCATTGCTTTTGACCGGTCGGAATTTACTATGATTATATATCACACTGTCTCATAACATCTTTATTAATAATAGAATAAAACAATAAACAAAGCGTGATAGTAAGACTTTATATTATGTATATGGCTCATCGCGACATCGTTTACTACGTTATTCCGCAACAGGATCGCGCGTTGCATGACTGTTACTCTTCGGTTAATGCGCTCGGCAGAAACGTAAAACACATTACCGCAATCAATCGAATGTCAATCGTGCACGTTATTCGAACCTTTCGAAAAATCCTCTGGGTATAAATTTTTAAAACGCATTGTATATAAATCACAATCAGGCTCATATTTAGGATGGGCCTCGGTGAGCAATCGTCTCTGTACATAGAATTTTAGAGGCGGTTAATTTTTCAGCATCTTTTCTTTTTTTACTGTTTTATGAAATTATTATGATTTTTTTTTTTCTTATATATATTTTATTAACCAATTTGTAATGGGAAACTGGGAAGTTTGAAAAAATGAATAGCTGAAGTTTATTTTTATTTTTTATGCCAACAAACTGCAATACAATCAATGAATTATATTATGTAGAACAATGTAGTATATAACTATACATAGAATAAATCAATTACATTTTGAAATTGAGGTCCTCTTTGGTTTGAAAAAAAAATATAACTCGGGATATTTTATCAAATCTATTTTTTTAAAAACCAAGGTTCCTTGGAAATCTGATTAGCAATTATGCTAGAACATGATACGCAGCTCACACCTGAGAACCCGATATCGTGAGCTACGACCGCCAATCCGGCACCACATTGATTTTATTCGTGGTAAATTGTATTACTTATTTGTTTCAATAGTGTTACAATAGACTTTAGAATGATAATATATTGCATCTTTACAAAATGTTATTATTATTTATTCGACTTAAAAAATTTAATTTTATTATTATTGTAAAGGTTTATACATTTGTTGTATTGTTATTGCTAATGATCACGTAGCAACAACAGTCGATTGTTTGGTTTGTTTTTATAAATTATAATTTTATAAGCCTGATTAACAAGCAGTGTAAGTATATTATTCAACTAGCTGAATAACCCGGCTTCGCCCGTGTACATTTTTTTTGTGTATCCTACTATAACTTTTATTTTATCAGTTTTTATATTTATAGTTTTTTATTTATTACAGGCTGCTTTTAGATAAGTTTATCCTAGGTTGCTCATGTATTGTAACAATCAGAAGTCAGCAAAAAATTACTATATTTTAAGGCAATATTTTAAGGCAATTTGTAAGATACAATTCTAATAGACGAAATGTTGAAATTATAACTATTTATATTATATAAATTATAACACACACACATATATATAAATACAGTGGCGTAGCCAGGATTTTGCAAGGAAGGTTTAAGGTTAAATTAAATTTAGTTTTTTTTATTTTTCGTTAGATTTGTTGCTCAATTGATTTATTCAATAACAAAGTTCAGTTGTGAACTTGTGAATATACAATATTATAATTATATGTTATAACCACCTCAATATAAAAATTATTTATATTTATATTTTTTTTCAGTATTATTAAAATAAATATACAATAATATAAATAATAAATTTATTATAATTAGAAAGACAATGGGGAAGGGGGTTTAAACCCTCAAACCCCCTAGTCTACGCCACTGTATATATATATATATGTGTGTGTGTGTGTGTGTGTGTGTGTGTGTCTGAGTGTCTGTGATGTTGGTTTTATCACAAATGATCCAAAAATAAATCAAATGTCTTAAATTTCTAAAGATAGTTCGTATACTTTTTGAGTTTAGGTATAGTAAGTACAATAAACAGCGTTGGGGCTTATCTAGATAAATATTTGCATAATATCTAAATAATCATTTAAGATAAAAAATTAATCTATTTAGAAAAATTCATCTGTATACAGGAAAAAAAAATTCAAATTTGTATTATAAATTTATGTTATTGATAATAAATACTTGCAATTTGAATTCTCAAATAAACCAGATAACAATAATTACTTAAAAATGATAAATATTATTGCATTTTACGAATATTGGGCTTGAGATCCAAAAATTAAATATAAAGTATATTGTTACATTTTTGTGTTATATTGGTGAATGGTGAGCTGGTAATAAATGAAAAAGTGATTATTATTATTTATTAGTAAGGATGACACATTTATCTCTTTTTTCTTCTTCTTTTTCGCCTTTCTCCCAATTATTTGGAGTCGACCACCCTTATCCTAAATTTCCACCCGTCTCGATTTTCTACGTCCTCTACTCACAAATACATTTAATACATTTATCTCTTTTTTATCTAGATAAAAATGCATTTTTCTTTAATCTTTACCTAGATAGATTTATATTTAGTTATTTTTTATCTTTATTTAGATACATTTTTGTCGTATAAGAACCATCTTTATCTAAACAAAATAGTATTTATCTAATCCAAAAACATTGACTATAGGTACATATTTTTGTTTGTTCTAGTGTTATATTATAATAAGTTGAATACCGTAATTATTTTTCAATTATTCTGCACGAACAACAATTTCTTAGGTACGGAATTCGATATTTATGTGTTTCTTAAACTGTGTTCTACGGAACCCCTGGGTTCCCCGAAGATCACTTAAGGATTCCGCAAAACTCAAGTATTCCTTATCAAAATATTAAAAAAAATTAATTTGAAAACATTTTACAAAGATCAGAGGGGGCTAGTGAGAAATAGTTGTGTTAGGCTTGCACATTTATAAAAAACTAATTATATTTAAAATTTACTTGTTATATCGGATATCAGATAGGCTGTTGGAAATCAATATTCTATAAAAACTAAACTACATACATTCCTTGTTTCATTCAGTATCTAAAACATTGATTTTGATAAAAAAAAAAAAGAAAAAAAATGCCATTAGATCAAACTTATTGGAATAGAACTCGTGTTCGAAAAAACTTCTAATGCTCAATAAATAATTTTTCGTATTACTCTACCCGGTATTTTGAAAATAGTTTCAAAATAATATATTACATGTACATCTATAAAATAAATAATTTTAGATTGGACCGATGTTTTTTTCTCTTACTTCTTGTAACTTTTAAATCTGAATCTTTAAATAATAAATTGTAAACTTTTATTAATTCGGTGTTTTAATGCTCTAATCTCGTAAATAAAAATAATGCAACTATAATTCTATTGTCCGACTCGCGGTATTTATTATTTATGTATAAAATAACTATAATGCGAACATATATTATATATATTGGATTATTTTTACGTTATTACAGTATTTTCACTTGTTCACATCATATATCTGTTACTCAACCGTTTGAAAACACGAACACAATGTGTTTATATATGTACTTAATTCGATTCGTGCGAAATTATTTAAGAAATTCGATTAACTATTGCAGTCGAATCAAGTGGATATATTATATTTATACGCAGTACCGTGTTCTTTGAAGTTCTTCAGTTGTAACTGCCGTCGATTAATTTTACTATTGTAACTAGAAACTAACTTTTTTCAGTAGTATACTATAATATTTAAGCTTGTTTCCTGCAGCGGACAAAGAGACTCGATTACTTATCAATCAGAACATTTTGAAAAGTGTTGGCGAAAAAAAGTCGCATTAAATATTCAGTACATAAATCGATATGAAACACCTCCGTTGCAATGTTTAACGACATTATTTAACAGATATATGTATACTGCACGGATTGCGTTTAAACAATATATTATAATTCTGGGCCGGCTTGTATGGTATTATTAAATAAATAAATAAATAAATAAATAAATAATTTTACAATAAAAGAAAAAAAGATTTATTAAGTTTTTATAGTCCATTATTTTCACAAGATATTTGGATTTTTTCAGACGCCTGCGAGAAGTTGTACAACGTGTTGTTGTTGTTTTGTTTTTTCTTAGTGTATGGTAAAATATAAAAACGATTACATGACATTTTGGATACTACTCAGTTTACGGCGTCACTCCTCTATTTTTTTTTTCTTCTTCCTCATTAAGTTTTCTCATTGACCATATGCCAGGTCGTCCAACCCGCATTCTCTACGTAGGCAGATGACCTTGAGTCAGGACTCAGGAAACATTTCCTTCGTCCTCTCCCACAACTGCCGCAATAATAATTATGTGCTACAATATGCACTATTATAATAAATTGTAACATTAACTAGGGGGAAAAAAATTGCAGAAATACGAGTACATTCAATACTTCAAAAGTGTTCCGAGAAGACACGATATATTTTCCCGTTCGATTTCACGAAATCGGATCAAAGCATTCGTTTGATAAGAATATAATACATAATACACATGTACCTTAACAATATATATATATAACATACAGTATTCAATTTTAAATGTGTACTATTTTCATGGTAAATATACTCGTTGTACGGTGTGTGCCGTTGTCCGCGGACTATATGTAAGAACATATGTTATAAATTACACAAGAAAATTGTTGACTGCTCTGCAGGTTTCGAGAGATGGGCGAAAAATTACCCTCGGAGCGCACGCATATCATTATGGTTCGATTCAATTTGCAGTAGGTACATATGCCAATCGCAGAGTAAACAGAAAAAAAACACCGTCGGGGCTGGACGATTCACTCATCAAAAGAATCTCAATGCTGATGTCCACTGTGATACTATGTACTCGAACGTAACGAACAGTGAGCTAAAATTTGTAAAAGTCTAAAAAAATTAAATTACTATCATTTTTTTTATAAAATCTAAAGTTTATATTTAATATAACAACAACAAAAAAATAAAAAAAATGTTTAACATTTTGATTGCAAATAACTACTTAACTACTATAATTTAATTTTCATTTTTTGTGTATGCTATATTTTGTGTTCTTAATTATTTTATTCGGATGTAGAAGAATTGTCAATATTAGAATTAAGAGAATTTTCCATTTCTGATTCATTTACGAGTACACTATTAAAGTTGAGCAAATGTTGAAATTCTTGTCACAGCATTTTTTTCTATTTTGGGTTTTCACTACCATGACGATAAAATATGAGTTCATTGCAATCAATTTCAATATAGTTATTTATTGTGTTAAAAATATGTTTAATTGTATGATCAATGTAATGAACAATGCTTGTAATTTTGTAATTTCCTCGCTTACTTCACTCAATAATATTCTGTTTTTACTCAGTTAACACTTCTTAGCTTCTCGAACGAAATAATAAATATAATATAATTTTTTTTTTTTTTTGTTTATTTAACAATTTCTACAATGATTATGCACAATAAGTAGATTTGATAAGTGTTGAATATAAAGGATAAGAAATTAATATGAGTTGGGAAAATTACCCAGTGATAGCATCCAGCATATATGCTTATTATTGCGAGATACTAAATTAAAATGCCTATAGGCCCGAGGTGTGGAAAATTTTAGGGGATGTAAGCATTGGGTGGTTGAAAAATCTTATAGAGGGAAAAATGCCAGAAGATTGGAGAAAGAGTTTTATTGTACCAATATTTAAAGGAAAAGGAGACATACAAGAATGTGGGAACTATAGAGGAATAAAGCTCATGAGTCATAGTATGAAGATCTGGGAAAAGATTATAGAGAAGAGGATAAGAAGTGAGACGTCGATATCAGAAAACCAGTTTGGTTTTATGCCAGGAAAATCGACAATGGAGCCATTATTTTGTGTTAGGCAATTAGTTGAGAAGTACAGAGAAAAGAATAAAAAACTATGCATGGTGTTTATAGATTTAGAAAAGGCGTATGACAGGGTGCCAAGGGAAGTTTTAAGGTGGGCATTAATGAGGAAAAATGTCCCAGAAATGTATGTAAATTTGATCCAGGATATGTATGAAGGGTCGAGTACTAGTGTCAAGAGTCGGTGTGGAGTATCAGAAGGTTTCAGTATAGGAGTAGGTGTGCACCAGGGGTCAGCTCTAAGCCCCTACCTGTTCTCAGTGGTAATGGATGAGGTTTCAAAGGAGATACAGGGTGAGATACCATGGTGTATGATGTTTGCGGATGATATAGTTCTGGTAGGAGAAAACCTGGAAGTTGTTAATAATAGGGTAAATGAGTGGAGGTTAGCCCTCGAAGAAAAAGGATTGAGAATTAGTAGAAATAAAACTGAGTATATAGAGTATGATTTTGGACAAAGAGACCAAAAAGTTGAAGGAATGGGAGACAACTGACAATAGATGGTGATGTGATAGGTGAAGTTGAGAGCTTTAAATATTTAGGATCTTTTGTTCAAAAGGACGGAGGCTTTGGCATGGATGTAAAACATAGGATTAAGTGCGGGTGGATGAAATGGAGAGAAGCATCGGGCGTGTTATGCGATAAGAGAATTCCAATGAGGCTGAAAGGTAAATTTTATAAAAGTGTAGTGAGACTATGCTGTATGGTTCAGAGTGTTGGGCGGTTAACAGGAGAATAGAACAAAAAATGAGTGTCGCGGAAATGAGAATGCTTAGATGGTTGAGTGGAGTGACAAGAGAAGATAGAATAAGGAATGAATACGTGAGAGGTAGTGTTGGTGTAGCGACAATTGTGGACAAGATGAGAGAAAATAGGCTGATATGGTTTGGGCATGTGATGAGGAAACGAATGCAGTAAGAGTGGTTATGAAGATGGACGTTGAAGGGAAAAGAGGAAGAGGAAGACCAAAAAAGAGATGGTTGGAGACTTTGGAGAATGACATGAGGGCTGTTGGTGTGTGCAGAGGAGATGTAATTGACCGAGTAAAGTGGAGGTGTAGGACAAGGGTGGCCGACCCCAAATAGTTGGGAGGAAGGCGAGGCAAAAGAAGAAGACTAAATTAAAAGGCCTCCTCATCATTTACTTTTGAGTCTGCGTTGTATGTTATCGTGGAGCGTGTTCGATTATAGTTTAGTGATTAAAGGGTTAGCGTGCGATTGAAGTTAACTGTAAAATCTAGCATAAATTATTTTGGTGGTTTAATTTAAGGTTTGTACTTTCATATCTTTGCGAAGGTTATTGATTGTTATGTACCAGAGTGCAAAGGAAAGTAGATGGATACAGATGGATTGAAAAGCTTGATTTTTTTTTGTATTGGGAGGATTTTTAAAGTTAGGTTAAGAGTTTAGCTGCATCATTTTTGACTCGATTGCCTAAGACTGATTTGAGTAGCAAAAGTAAGCTCTTTCAAACCTACAGATTATCTCAACTATACGGTTTTATAATGTTTAGATTTATCGCCAAGTTCTTCAAATTGGCTACTTAATCTCTTTTTGGTGATATTTACTTCACTAAACGACTGTTGAGGCATTACAAATATTTGATTTAACTATTTGCTGTATTTAATTTCAAACTTATCTTTACGCCAGTTAAATTAATTCCGTCTAATAAATACTTCAATACAAAAAATTTGTACCATAAACTTTAAATAATATACAAAATAAACCGAAATATCTTCGGTATTTTAAATTGTTGATCAAATATATTTTATAAATTGGTTTACACAATCGAAATCTTTCGCTACAACTTGATATTCATTAAACAATTCACACTTTTTGGTAACCTGATCTATATTATATAAGATAAACAAAATAAACATTTATAAATAAAAATTTCAAATATTTAAAAACCCAATTTTTTTTTTATTTAGCTTTTAGTATCAACTATTACAGCTCAACATTTATATTATGTACAATGTAGTTAAATTAACAATAATATATTATATCATAATATTGAGTATACAAAATAGAGAAAAAAAAACCAAAAGTATAATAATAGTAATAAAGTTAATATAACGATAGGACGAACAGATTACATAAATATGTTGAATTCAATTATTGGTAATTGGTTTGATAACTTATGGGGAATGCGTTGTGAGTTTGTTTATTAGGACGGTGAGAAGGGAAAGTAGAGGGTTTAATAAGATTTTTATTTCAGTCAGAAATGTAGATATAGCATTAGAAACAGTGTATGCTGGTTGTTCTGAAGTTATGTTGGCATAAGTTAGCCCCACTTTAGTGTTTTTGTCATGATGATGAGTACGAGTTTCTTGCTTTTGAGGTTCTGGCAGTTTTGATTTTTTTTTCTTTGATAGGAATAATTTTTTACGAATTGGGCATCCTTTGTATGAGGCTGTGTGATCACTAGAACACAGAGCACATTTGGCCGAGAATGACCGGTCTTTGGTGAAGTTCGCTGTGAGATGATCGTCACCACATTTGACGTATCTAGGTGAGTGACAACAGTAATTGCGGGTTATGGTCATAAGCTTGACATTTAAAACACTGAGGTGGGTCATTAATTTTAGCGTGTGGTTTTTCGATGACTACAATGGAATGGAGCAATGTTGATATGTTGAAGATATCGTGGTTATTATTCTTAAGTGCCAATTCGACGTGGAAAAGAGGTAACGGACGTTGGTTCTTTCTTATATTAACCTTGCGTACAATAGAGTGCCCATGCTCCGCCAGGACATATGAAATATCGGATAAAATAATGGTATGATGAAGATTGCGAATTACTACCTTAAAATGGCGCACGTAATGGGGACGGAAGGTATGAAATTCAGCGCTAGTGCTTATTAAATACCTCGAAATGGTGGCAAAGACAGGATAACTGTTGGCCCGAATTATTAAATAAGATGGTGTGGACTTACATATGAATGGACTTCGGTACGTTTTTACTTAGTGTAAGTTGATCACGCACTGTAGCATTGAAGTTAGACGTAAATACGTCCGTACCAACTCATCATCGGCCGTTGACAAAACAGCGAATCGATTTGGCGAGGTGAAAGATTTGGTTTTTTTCTCATACCCGGGAGAGCTGGAGTGTGAAGACAAGTGTCGTTTAGAATTCGTTGCCGGTGGTGATTGAAGCGATGCTATATTAATAGATGTGAAACGGTTCACGACGTTACATACCCATTAAATATGTGTTGCGTAATAACGATCGAACTACGGTCATTAGACGTTGCCAATACGGACTACGAAGCGTATAAGGCACGTGCTCCCGCGATGAAGATCGAAACCGAACTGACCCAACATTTATTATAACGTTAAACTGAACATTTTAAACATTTATTTCAATAAATTAAAACACCAGTTAGCACCAGATTTATTATAAAATTTAATAACGTGTACTTTTGCAATTATTTTTGTAATTACTTATGCGTTTGTAATTTATTTAGTGCAACTAATAATAATCAAATATATTTCAAAATGTCAATATGAAATTACTATTAAAAGCCAATAATTATTATGTTTGAAATGATCGCCAACAATACAGAAAATTACATTTAGAATGTAAGAAAAATAATTGAATAAAATCATACAACATAGCATGGCATACTCAAAAATATATAATAGCCTACTTATTAATATTAAACGAGTGGTCATGAAACAGAATATAATATATATAAATCATTATTTTAATGTCCTATTGTGTAAATCCTGATAAGAAAAATATCGATAACTATACTTACAATTTTTTCATAATTTTCAATCTTTACCGATTCCAGTCACACTGTGTGCGGCGTTATAGGATCATTTCGATCCGTAAAATATGAAATTCCTGTATATTATATTGTGAATTGTATTATTAGTTTGATGTTTCGTTTACTTTCACGAGAATTATTTTCTGTGTTCTCAGTTGTATAAATAAATACACATATCAATGTATTGGGTACGTGTAAAAGAATCTAGTCAAAACGTTTTATTTCAATATACACACACACATATATATATATATATATAATTACGATACATTATTTTATGACAAAACTTACTTGCTCACATCTCCTCTCGCGTGCGAATTATAATTGAACCGATAACTGCTCTTTGTTAAAACATCAATCAACTTACATTGATCACGTGACTAATTGTATGTGTAAATTGTTCAAATTCGTAGTCATCGGCAAACCGTTTCGACGATTGCCGTACGTACCTTTGGTGAAATCGTTACAAAAATAAAACATTTTGTACAATAATAATAACGTTTTTTTTCCGCAAAAATGTTGTCATAGTCGTGTAGCAGCGAAAAAATAATAATTCTGACACGTATTTAAAGACAATTATTTGAATGCAACTATCATATTTTTATTTGCGTCTATAAATAACGATTACCTACTGGGAAATGTATTGTAAATATTTTTCACTGTTTATGGTCAATAACCGAAGTTTTCAATGTAAAGAAAACTTTACAATTCGATATTATATTCTTATTATAACTATTCGAACCACAAAACAAACTTCATTTATAGAATTTGGTAAAAGTTTTAACATAAAACTAATGTCTAATTATTACATATAGATTTAATGGTTACAAAAAAAATAATAATAAAGGCTGTACATAACATAAAATATATTTACAAAAAATATAGAGAGGATTTAACTCAGTGTTCTCATTTACACGTATATCCACATAAACGAGCGTTTCATGTATTGTCATATTGAGGTAAATTTGTCGAGTTGTAGAAAGAAACAATTGAGTCATATAAATGTAGACAATTTTTTGAATTTTATTACGAATTACGAGTTCTCAACAATGACTATTTATCAGAAAACAAGTAATATCTACTGTATGCAAAATCACGCAGTATATTTCGCCTACCAAACTAGCTCAAACTTTAATTCAATGGTGGACTTGTATAACGATTGATTTGTTAAAATCGTGTTTATTTTTGTTGGTTGAACAACTTATAGTAGAATTTTTAAACCATCGATTTATACAATTGTACGTACATTAAAAAAACAAATACTTTAAGATCAAACAATGCAAATTATTAAGTCCTCAATTAACATGACAACTTTTTTAAATCTAGATTTACACATTCACACCGACAAAACTAAATTTTTCATGTTAAAACCTTCAGAGAGATAAAATTAAAAAAAAAAAAATGGTGGGCATAGAAATAATGTACAAAAGAAAATATTTCGGTCGCAGCCACTTTTTCAAATTAATCGGGTTCAAGATAAGCTTATTGTAAACCGTATAAAATATCTTTAGAAGATTATTACTGTCCATAATGTAAATTTTAACATTATGAATAATTTTATTATTGTAAAGTACACAAAGTTAATATAATTCAAAATGAAACGATTAATAATAATAATAAATACATTTTCTCTGTACAATATAAGTTTTCCTTCGTTTAATTTACAATAATATCGTTTATGTTTTTTTTTTATATTTATTATGCATATATAAATAGTCCATACAATTTTGTATGTTCTTCTTTTTATGTCGATTGGGCACCATTTTTGCAGCTTCGATCAGGTCTACTACAAAATAATCAACCATGTATCTGTTACATATCACGCATTCTCTGAACAATGTTTTCTTCAAATTCCATTTACAAGAGATTGTTCGGTTGTAATTGGATGGTAGTCTAATTTTCGACTCGAACAGTTGATATGTTTGTGAGACAATTTTAAATTTGAAAAATCTAATCAATATTTAATTCCAAACAAATTTTTTAAAACTCTATTATTATGTTTGTCGTAAAAATAATTTTAATAAACATAAGGAGTTATTATGTATAGATTTTACTGCATCAAACTTATTATATAATATAGTAGCTTGTACGGTTATTATTCATTAATCGTACATTTATATTTTTTGTTTTTAACCTATCGTATAAATCATGGGTAACTCGAAGTCGTTATAGGATCTTTATAGAGAATAAAAAAAAAAATAAAAAAAAATTATTTAACTTTGTATGAAGTTCACGTTCGATTTATTATTCTCTTTTTCGTGTTCGGTCACTCATATGGCATCTACTCGTATACTCATTTCGTCGTAAAACTATATACTTGTACGTGTGTGCAAGTATATATAATTTCTCTGGTTTTGCTTTTTGCGTCTTAAAAGTTAAATGCAATATATCTCAACGCTCTATTGTAAATAAAATAAAATAAGAAAGAAAAAAAAAAACTCTTCGAGCTAAAACGTGTCGGAGCATTATTTGCTCACACCAGTGCATTGTATTGTTAGTCCACCGCGCGTACACGGCGGATTTCTCGTATATATATATATATATATATATATATATATATACATACAAAATGAAAGGTTTTCGCCCTCAAAAAAACTTTAACTCAAGAAGTCGTAATGTCTAGTCACAAATCGTAAAAGGCGTGGCCGTACGACATAAAATGCATTGGGGAATCGTTCTATATAATTGTGGACCTTCCGTCTACTCTGTATGGTATATACGCGAACCCACTAAATTTATCTGGTCGAGCGCATAAGTGTAGTTTTATTACTCGGCGTCCACGACCATATTGAGTGAATTTTTTCCCCTGCAAATTTCCATGGACCATCTTGTACTGTGCATGTTTAGGTATATATGTGCAATGTGTACCGGGATCACGATACGTTAAATTTTATCACTACGAGATAGCTGAGTATCATAGTGGCACGTCTTATCCGATGCTGAAAAAAATATTACGTTTCGTATATCAAACACAATACTCGCATAAACCTTAATAAGTGAATAAGTGTTCTCCTTGGTTTTCCCATCACTCGCTGACATTTTTTGTCGGGGAAATTAGAAAGTCTCCGTACACCGGTCTTAATCAAAAAATAATAATAGTTTACTTTGAGTAAAAGCGCAATGCGCGAACTAGTATTTTTAGGTTTATATGTATAATTTACGAATACACAATTAAACGTTATATATAATTATTAATATTACGTGTAGCTCCAAACTGATGCGGTTGAATATTGAAAACGCACCTATAAACAATATATATTATAGTATTATTGTTCGACATCGTGGTAACTGCAGTACCGGTGTGTAGGAAATACGATTACATGCGCATAGACGGAAGAATTTTAATGGTAAACGATCTAGTTAATATTGTATCAACAAAACTATTCATGGTTACGCCGTATCGAAAACATTGGATCATTTGTTTTTTGTCCATGCCTACTCAGAGGCATAACAAAAATATCCTTACATAACTATCTATAAGTTACAGAACGTTGTCGCGATGTTACGAGTAAATCTGTGTTACACAAAATCCATTACCAACGGTTTAATCTCAATACAGCAATATCGTGTAACTGTTCCATACGAATAATATCTATTACATAGATTCTGTATTCGTTATTAAAACGTTATATCTATACAGTGTTCTAAAAAGTTAAAATTCTAATCGATGTTTAAAAATTGTTCCGTACTAACAATATTCAGTGTAATAGCTATAAAACCAGTTTAGGGTACATTATTTAAATGTTGTACACAATACAATGTTTACAATATTTTCGTGCCATCGAAATTATCTTGTTTACTCGACACCACAGCTGAAACATTGTATTAGCTACTTTAAACAAATTATTTAGTTTAAAAATAAACTTAAAAAAATTTAAGATCTACACTTCTCCATTTTGCTCGCCCAAATAAAATAGTTATCGACAAAAACCTCTGACGGTCGGGGAAAAATAAAATGGGAAAAAATAAAAATATAAAATAAACGTCACGTTTATTTATATATATTTATAATAGTTCTCCCATTTCAAACTTCAGAGAAGCCGAACCCACGCCCTGTGTTTTGCAGCTGGAAATCGACAGTAGTTGCGCAACCATGTCTTTGATTGCATATGGCTAAACCTCGTACGTATTTTTAAAATTTTTGGTTTCACAAATAATTATTTCGTGTGTATACTGTAGTGGTCACTATACATTAATTTGCTACTATAACATCGTGTGTATTTGTAATAGTTTGTGTTATAATACTTACAATGTTCTTTATAAGTATTTAATTAATATATTATTATTATTACGTATTATTTCACAAATCACAATTTAGAATATCTCATTGTAGCGTACTCTCTCCTACATACCCTAAGAATGTCACAAATACAACACACATATGTCAAAATACCTCCGTCGAGGTATATGGAAAATTGTTTAAAATATGTAATTTTGCATTTAGGTGATAGCTACAATAAAACAGATATACTCAATCGATAAAAATATATAATCAATAATAAAAAATTTAATTAAATTAGTATATAGTTTTTTTTAATTTTTTTTATTTAGACTTTGCGATACAATTAGTCTCAACAGTTATTATCATTGTTACATCATTATCAAAAAAAATTAAATAAAACAAATAAAAACTGATTTTACTATTGAATTAAAAATATAAATGTAACAATTAAATGTAACATTAAATTAAAAATCAGCATAATAGAAAATAGGAAGATTAAATACGATTACAAGTGATAATCAGGAAGAAAGAATGGACTTTAAATCGAAGGGGATCTTGCTAGAATTAAATAAATTTAAAAAGGAAGTACACTGCGCGCATAAATATTAAATGGTTAATACTTATAAATCAATATATAAATAAATAGTTTATAAATAGAAAAAAAATATAAATCCTTAAAGGTATATTTACTTACAACGGTTTCGTATCTACACTATAAGTTCAGTATCAGTGAAAGTGTATTTACACAAACCCGATTTATATACGTGATATCCGTATACTATCAAACATCAGTGAAAATAGATTTTAGAGTTTTTTTTACCAACTTACTTAAGTGTATTACTACACGGCAGTATGAAATTCACGTTTGAACAGTTTTAATTTTGTATTGTAATAAAATAATTAATATTATCTACGATAATTTACGTTCGAAACGATAATCTCCGTCAAAACGTTATGTTCACTTTAAAGTCGTCCTTGCTTCAAATGAAGTTTTTAAAAAATATTCCGCCATAAATAATATAATACATATTCTTTGAACGAGTCGTATATGCTGAACGTACTGCTTTTAATGTCAAAAATAAATCAAATATAACGATTTATAACCTAACTAACCTAACTAACCTAACCTAACTATTTTCTAAATTATAAAAAAGGTACAGATATGAAATATGTTACTAATATAAATGTTTTTTTTAGTTCTTAGTTCTAGGTTTTTATACATAAACATATTTAAATATTAAGCCATACATTATAATCATATTCAACTAATAAATAAATTTACATTGTACGAAGTATTTACATAAAATATAATTTTTTTAACACATACATTTTAATATATTCTTGGAAATTTATTTTTTCTTCTACCTCTCTATGACGGAAACTATAACGCAAAAAACGTTCGGTCCCAAACGATTCTGTTATAGAATAGTTTTACTGTACATAAGCTCGTCCAAAAGCATTACTAGTGCGTACATAGGTATACGAGATATTTATCGATATTTATCGGTATCTATCATTTTGTATTCCAGATTATTGGGACTTATTATTATTATTCCCGTTTATTATACGTATACACTACGATTTCTGCAACCGCTGCAGAGTATCGAAAAATACGAACAATGCTCGGTTATAAGTCGTCCGATTTAACGTGGTTCGTACGGACTTCTTGTCGACCATTTTTTTCTTTCTTTTTTTTCCCCCGAAAACTTACAGAGTACTGTGCTTTGCCCGAACGTGACGGTCAACGTATG
The DNA here is from genome assembly GCA_034509805.1 of Sipha maydis. Taxonomy (NCBI): domain Eukaryota; kingdom Metazoa; phylum Arthropoda; class Insecta; order Hemiptera; family Aphididae; genus Sipha; species Sipha maydis. Next base: position 274,000 of record JASXSY010001287.1, on the reverse strand, counting down.
TCTCGTCCAGATAAAAAGACCCCACACTTGATTGTAAACAGATCCGGATTTGATATTATATTTTTATTTTTAATTTTTCAGTCGTATTGAGTCGTATTCAGTCGTATCACTCATTGTGATCTTATATTAATACTGACGCTGCAGCACGCTCCCCCGCAGACTAAAACAGAAATGTGTACGTATATAATACTGAACACGAGAGAGTATATATTTACGCGCCTACACACATCACATTGTCAAGGACTCCGGTACCTTTTCTATGAATAAGTACTCTCGTTCCGGATCTTATAAATATAAAACAGTCCCCTGTGTTGTTGTTAACAGGGTGTGTGCAACCTTCCAACCGAATAGTGTATTATGTTATCCACGATACGCAGCAGAGGCACGTGTGTGACATGAGGTTACCGCGGTTCAGAACAGACTACTTAGTTTTAAACATATTATCCGTATCGCTTGATAACTATTGCACTTAAAATCATCTACCCAACAGTTCATTAGAATTGCTCTACAATGGAACCCAAGCTCACTAGTTATTACGATATAATCATATAAATTATATATTTATGCATGTCAACGATAAATGTGACAAATTGCGTAATTACGTCCACGAGAATAATGAAATCGATTCAGTCAATTTTTGATATCTTTAGTAAATGAATTCGCAAGGTACTCTGCAGATAATATAGTTTCTCAGTGAACTATCTACGGTTATAAGTTTATCACGTTTAAATAGTTGTTCGGTGATTCATCGTTCGCTGTACGACTCAGGACGACATATGTGTACTATATGAAAGTATATAATTTTACAATTTTTCTCTTATTTTATGTTATAAACAAATTTCAAAACACATAGCTATTTAAACTCTGGACAAAGCAATTAATTTTATTATAACGTTTTTTTATAAATAGTTTAATAATAATATCGACCATTCAGTTGAATCCAAACTAACGTAATCGGTGATTAAGCACAAGATAATTTGTGCGGTAAGTAAACGGAATAATTAATTATTAACGGCTATACACTTTTTATTTTATGCGTGTGTAAAATTTCTACCACAACTTGTCGCGATAACACACCGCTGTTTAACCGTTTGCTTATACACGAGTATATGTATATTTATTGTAGGGGACAGTTGTACCTACATGTTATAATTATTTTACTTACTTGATTTCACCGTTTTCATTACACGATGCGTATGGCACATTTATCTCACCAGCATTCGTTCTCATAGCATGCTATATCGGTGTATAAGCGTACAACAAACTCGCCATGTAGACGGGTGTTCGAAAAGTAAAAGATTTCGAAAGAACCAGAATACAGTATAGGTAATAACCGCTTGTATGTTATTTACAGTGGACAAGTCGTAAGTAAATTATTACAGGATACGCCTAATTTTTGAACTAGGAGTCGACTAAAAACCCGGCTTTTCATTTCTCCTTCCTCCAACTTTTTTTTTTTTTTTTATTGGGGTTTGAGATTACCCTACATCGGATCTAATCTGGTTGTTCAAAAAGTACGAAATATAAATAGTGCAAATTAGTGCAATTATGCGATTTAAAGGCGAACATCAATTATTTAAATTGAATTACATTTAAATATACTACAAATTACAATTATGCCGAATGCATCAACATCAATTATGTATAATAAATTAGTATATTTAAGTATAGTAAATCATATTTTACAAATACATCTACTTATAAACTGCGCCTGTGAAATACATATTATATGAAATATTATTTACAAACTCATATTATAACAGAAGGTTAATAATATTAATATTAATAATATAATATTAAAACTATTATTAAAGTATTAATTATTTATATACGAAGTCATATTTATAGTTTTAATAGTAATAAGGGAAACAAATTAAAATATATTACCTTACCTTGAAACCATATTTAAAATTAAAGGTTATGTAATAGAATGTTTTGGGTTTTCATCATTACTTAGAGAATTAATACATATTATAAATATATGTATGGGTTTTTGTGGCATTGGAAAATATCAAACCGTTTACAGTCAAGATAAATTTTGCAATAAATTTCAAATTAATCACATTTTTTTTATAAGTTATTATTCGTTAGGGTTTTTTAAATTTAATAATTTATTATTTTTATTTATCAATCAACACGATATTATTAATAGTTTCCAAATCAGTCTCAATCGTATATTTTAAATTAGTAAAGTTATAATTACTTATAAGTTATAAAGTAGTTAAAAAAAGCTTTTTAAAGCACCAACACAAATAAATTTTAGTAACAATACAAACACAACGTAATCGGTATAATATATTTTGTAAATTACAAAGTCATCGTATTACAAAATGGTTTAACTAAAACAAAGACATAGCAAATTACTTGCAACCATTTAACATTATTCTGTTTGTAAAAAACTTTTTTAACCAAATTTTTATGAAGTAAATTACTTAAATTGTATCTATTGGTTAGATTAGAACAATAGTCTATAGTACCTACCCGAAAGAAACATATAATTCTGCGCTTATCAGAATAATTTCAAATTCTCTTTGCCCTTTACTTCCGAGTATACCAACATCTGTATCATCATCACTATTACACATAAAAACCATGATATTCTTTTTATTTTTATGTACGAAAATGTATACAAAAAAATGTATAAAATATTTGCAGTATATCTGATTTGAAAGCTTAAGACCATACATTTGGTGTTTTTTTTAGTAAACATTGTTAAAGTTGGTACTATGCAGGTACCATAATTACATAAAAAGTAAATACTATTTCTAAACTCTATGATGTCATGGTAATAAAATACCTTTCCATATTAAGAAAAAAATCTATTATTATGTTCGTATTTAGTTGTTATAAGAATTTTGGTTTTCAAAACTTAAGAATAACAAATAAAATGTAGAACAACTACTCGAATTCATAGCATCAATATAAACTGATGACGATCATGTGATCATACTTTCGCAATGAAGAGTTTAAACATATTGAGTATAGTTATTCATTAACAAACACAGTTTACCTATTATTTTTTAGAATTAGTATAAAGGTATGTAAATAAGTTTTTATATAAGTTGTTACTCACGAGAACAAAAAAAAAAAAAATGTTGTAAGACCTTAGAAATCTATCTTATATTTGATCTAAAAAGTAATTTCATATCATTGATTATAAACTATATGATTGACATAATTATTTTAATGGAATGGAAAAACACATGTATTTTAGTCAAACTAAAAATTTTAATTTAATGGATTCTGTATAACCGATACACTAATTTCACAGCAATGTATTTTTTTAAAAAGCAACTGAATTATACGACGGGTTATTGTTTCGAAGGTGATAAGTAAATTAAAGTTAAAAAAAAATCTGCAAGTATGACATATGTGGTGTGTTTTTATATACATTGTAGTTTGATGATTATAATATAGTTGCATTGATGTGTGACACTAGGCACTCTAATGAATCTCGTCGATTACATCTAGCGTTACCGTAGTTATAAAATTCTAAATTATTTTTTCTGAATATTTCCTTCTGAGAATTCTAGAATAATTATACATTATATTAGATCAACATAATAGTTATTAAAAATACCACAACGAAGTGCTTTAAACGCTTTACGGAATGTCTATATACGCAGTATATATTGAGACTGGAATCAATGATTTGTTTTCTATCAGATAGGCTTAGACACAACATGGTGCTTAGAACTTAGACGTATTATTATTGATTATTTATGTACTGATATAATGACTATTTTGAATTCATCATAAAGCCATATAAATATCAACTTTCTCATTTTTTCAAGATTTTACTCCAGGTTCTATATAAAATGACAAAGCATATTTTTCAATTTTTCTGGTTATTTTCTTCTTATTTTTCATGGGATTTCGATGGTTAAATTGAATATAATATATTATATAGCATATTATGCTAGAGTTAATCCTGTGGCGACGAATCATATTGTCGATTATAAAGCTTTAGTACTTAATTAGATCGATTAGTACTTAGTAAATACAGTATGTCTAAGCTATTGAGGTAATTAATGGTTGACATATGACATTAAAGAACCACTTCTATAACTACAAGCAGGTTAAATAAAAATAATGAAATCTTATTTCTAAACAAACTAATGTATAGATATGTATATAAATATGTATGATTTTTTAAGTCAAGTTGTTAAAACTAACTACATACAAGATATCGGTGATAAGGGCATATATTTTAAAGTTATAAAAATCAAAAAAAATTTTTTTACTTATTTTATAATAGTGTGTAATTCAATTTTTTAATTTTTTTATTTCATTTATTTAATTATTATTAGAATTATTAATTTATGAACTATCATTTAAATAAACAATTTACAATACTAGTTAAATTTTAAAATTATAATGTTAGTTGACTGTGATTAATATAATATATTATACAAATGTGTCATGTTTATTTCACGTGTGCGTGTGTGTGTGTGTGCGTGTGTGTGTGTGTGTGTGTGTGTGTGTGTGTGTGTGTGTGTGTGCGTTTAAATAAACTAATAATCGTTAAAGTTACATATGCATACGAGTACATCTTATTATATTGATTTATAATAGACTCAAAAATAACGATTATCTTGAATGTTGACCTAAACACTAACTCGAAAAAATTTACTATAAATTCAAAATAATTGTATAATGGTTGCTGTCTAAATTTAAATTATTAAACAATTATTCAATGAGTCAAATATCAATCATAACAGTTTAATTTTGAAATAATAAAATAGTTAAAATTTAAACGTATACATATCACGTAAATATAACTTATAACAAAAGTAATACATAAATTAAAACAACTTTAAACGTGTACCTATTTTTTTTTAAACGACAAATTATTGTATAATTTTATATAAATTTTATCATAATCTCCTACGTTATAAAACAATATCATTGATATTTAGACTAACCTACTTCACTTCTGTTCCGCTCAGTTTGCATAATACTTAAAAATTACATTGATGCAATTTTAAAACTCAAACAATAAACTTATTTTAACTGATCTCATGTTACTTCTATATTACTTCTTACTAATATTTTGAAAGATATGTTTTCTTTGTAGCCTATTTTTATATGTAAATAAGTTAATTATTTTTAATATAACTAATATAAATAATTATAAACTTGTGTTGAGTAACCATGAAATATAAAATTATTTAAAAAAAATATACATACACATTTGTATAAATGTTTACAGTGGGAGACACAAAGTTACTACATAATTAAATGTAGTGAATTTATATGGACGTAACATAATATAATATAGGTACAAGTGTTTTTTTTTTTTTTTATATGGCATTAGAAATTTGTTTTTAGAAATATGATCTTAAACCAATTCATATTATCCCTTTCACTGAATGATATTGCCGCTGTATAGAATTAAGTGTACACACATCCGTACAATGAATAATAATCAATTCACTTCTACCAGTTTAACTTTCATTCTACACACTGACCCCTAAACCCGCATTACAGCAATGAAATTTATCACTTTCGGTTGCCCTTATAGTTTAATTTAGAGCGCACTTAACTTCTCCAGTCATTTCATATTTAAATTTTGCATGACATTGAACACATGTTTTGGTTAAATGATTATTTTATTTTTTATTTTATACACAAAACGGGCCGCGGCCCAAAGTACAGTGGTATTAGATGTTGTTTAGTTTAAACAATTATTTCAGAAAAATTAGATTATATGTAAAAATGTTCATTTTATTTTCAATTAGTTAATTAAAAGTGAAAGTAAATAATGTTCATAGATACCTTAACAGTTTTATGAAAACAAACGTGTAATTTAAACATTTACTAATATAATTATTGAGTTATTTTGATTAATAAAAATATTTAAAATTAAATAATTAATATGAAAAATGAAAAAAACACTTTGAATATTGACTTTATGTAGAATAATACCTTATTACATTTCTAAATTATAGTCAAACTCAAATATATTATAAATAGAGAGTCTTAGCTTATGGTTTATAAATAAAAAACATAATTTATTTGAAGTTTGTGTTATTGATGATATACGTTACGGCTTACATTAAAAACTTCTTTTAAAATATCACAAGTATACCATTTTAACGTTTGTTGATTGCATTGCTGCTTCTTCAGAACAAAACTTAAAGAAAATTTTTTATTTTTCAATTTCAAAATGTAGTTGATGTAGATAATATTTTACACCTTGAGAAAAAAGCTTTTTGATGATTATTTTATTTGAAACCAACTAAGACTACTTTCGTAGTTTCATCGCGTACGCCGCTAGGAAAAATACATATGTATGCATGCATTACTTAAAATAACTATTATAATTTTGTTCTGCGATCTTAGCACACATTTTATTTGAGACATTTATAATATCAACTGGTTCAGCGTAAAGTTTATTTGATAGGAAGCTGGTTTCAAACTTCAGTTCCAGTAATTTTTTAATTTGCAATCTAAATTAAACTGATAATTTTAGTTATTATTCCTGTAGGTTAATCATATTATCCTTCTGGTTCCTTTAACTTCAACATTCAGCAAAAACATTTGTTATATTTAATTATTATATTATTATTGAGGACGAAAATATAAAAAATCAACCGATATAACTACTAGTCCATAATTATCCAATCTAATAATACTCTACCCAAAATATTTTAGATCACTAACTCGAACTAATAGTCTTATAGTTATAGCACTTTTAACTTATGTCATTATAGTTATTTTAAAAATAGAAATGTAGAAAAATCACCAAGTAAGCTCATGAAAATTATACGTTTTGTATTGTCACCTAAAATAAATTTTTAAATTTCATTTACATAAATTGACTGCTATTAAAAAAATTTATTTTTCAGTGCGTCAATAATTGCTATTTCTCTACATAAATCTCCTTAACGTAATTTTCTATCATTCTTTTTCGTCAAATTCGAATCCGACTAAATCAGTAATGAATTATTTAAATATTGTTTTAACTAACAATAGTTCTAACTAACTCGTACTAAAATAAAAGTTCAAGAGCCCTTATATAAAATGTCTAAAATTATTTAACGTTCAAGTCACTTGAAATTAAATTATATACATTCTTCTTGGTGTATGACTGCGTCAATTTCCATTCAACTTCTCAGTGTTCAAAGTCAAAATAATTACTTGCTACTTCTAATCTCTATGCATAGGGCATCATTCAGTCAATTATCTAAGCTGTCCCGTTCACAATTACATGCAAAGTTCAGATCATATATTAAACACAACTCTTAAAATACATTGTTGTAAATCTGCCAAATCTAGGCTCCAGTGATAGCAATTTTCTTGATTCGATTAACATCTAAACCTAATCGAATTTTCTTAACCTCAAATTGAAAACTTGATTAATAATAATAAACTATTGCTTACTAATCAATTTAGATTTTTAAAATCTAAGAACACTAAATAGCATATAGAACCTATGGATGAAACGAGTAATTTCAGTTCAATCGAAAGTCGATCTTAATATTATAAATTTAAACATTTTTACCACATTGTAATATACTCCATAAATTATTATAATATCTATGACTTGTGAACGAGTTACAATATGTAAAACAATTATTAAATAGTTTATGGAACAAATTATCCTTTATGACAACTTCAATCGAAATTATTATAATATTAATATTTTTATTCTAATTTAAGTTTAAAAATTATCCTACATTAGTTAATTACACTTGTCCAAAGAATAAATCAATGATTATAAATATTCTTATTTTATGTTCGTTATACTTTAATTTTATATTATATTACAGTTCATAGTCACTTAAGATTTTTTATTTCAAAATAATTCTGCATAATCTGTTAGAATATGCAGAATGATTACATAAATCGATTGAAGTGTTTATTCGGTTTTGATACTTAAATTTTTAGTATTTTAAAATTTCTTAATATAATGATTAATGGCTATTAATTATATTTATATCAATTAAGCCTTTTTTAATGAGTTAATTTTTATCTATAATAAATATGTTTAATTCATGATAGTTATAACGAAAAACTTGTTATTTTAATATACGGCAATGCTGCATTAATGGTAATATTTTCATACACCCACATACACATATAATTAATTAATTATAAAGGTTATTATATCGATGAGAATGATTAAGAAAATATATTATTTTTAAATGTTACGTGGATGATGACTAGATAAATTAATTTTAAATATTATAATACATACTTAATGTATTGTGTTGTCATACTTTCACATAATGTTACTATAACAGGCCATTAATACTATATACTGATATAGATAAACTGTATGTAATAACCTTAAGTATAATTATAATATATTCTACATCAAAAAAATGGATACATTTTTTGTAAGTACAGTATAATAAAAAATTGTAAGACCTATATTTTTAATTAAATTTGTCATATAGATAAAATATTAATAAATTTACTTTTAAAATCGAAATGTATTATTTTCGGATTCAAGTTCTTATACAATAACCCATTTAACAAGTAATTCTCTAACATAAAATTATTATTATTATTATTATTATTATTATTATTATTTATTTAAAATCTTTTTATAGATTACTGGGCCTCACTGAGATAACTCGTGAAAATAAAAATATGTAAAATACTTTACATACGTTTTGTATTGATTCTTAGTTTTTAATAGCATTAAAATTTAAAGAATTATTTTGGAAATTATAATTTTAATTTTAAAATTTAAATTATAAAACGCATTATAGCAACTATATGTGTTAACTGTTTAGCCGTGTCATATTTTTTTATTTATATTATTAACACATAAATTTAAGAACTTAATTTCAAAAAGTATAAATACTTATAATGATAAAACTTACAAGGCATCACTAATTTGTCTAGAAGGTATACCACGCAATTGTGTTACGAAGCGAAAAATAACATGATATGACAGCAAAACGTTTTAAAAAAGTCATCTTATTACCTTATTTGCATCAATTATGGCTCCAGTGAACGGTGAACGTTGTATGGTATTTGTTTTGACAGTATTATAATAGTCATTTTTTCTGATCATGTATATTAAAAGAGGGTAAATAGTACCTACAGAATGTACATATTAGTCATGCATTATAAAAACCATATAGATCAACAGATGAAAAAAAAGTGCTGACATGTATATAATATACAGTAAATATAGTAGTTTGATTCGTGAAATTGGTAAAATTATTTGCATATACGAATAGTCTTAAGAAAACAATCACAATAATAGTATTGAAAAATAGCAAATAAAGTGCATTGTTTTTTATAATATACACTTTAATAATCGCATTGGATAACAATAATTTTAAGTCTGTATAATAATATGAAATAATGATGCTGACTATTTTTCCCTTGTTCAAGTATTGAATATAGGTAAACAGAATTTTTTGCAAATAAATACATCCCGTCCATTTGGTCGTTTTTAAATATGATTGATGTATTATTTATTTTTCATTCAGTTCATTTTGTACGTATACAATTACGCATAGTAGATGTGATTCATTAAGACACTTCGCCCTAGGCTCTTCAGTAATTTCTCATAAACTTGGACTAAACCGTAACATATTATAAGTCCTTGGAGTGTCTCTACTTTGTCTACCTATCCATAGGAGAATCTGGATCTTATTTCCCATTAAGCTTCACTTAATGATGTACATATTATTTTACGATTAAAAATCGATTAAATATTTATTTTAATTTGGAACTTTTTTCATTTTTATACTTTTATTTTTCAAATGCCTTTTGATAAATTCTTAGGTATAAGATCTTAGAATTAATATGCCAACCCACGGTAATTCTTATATCAAACAACTATTCATCTAGGAAAAATCTGTGAATTACAGTTCTCGGTTCACGAAGTTGTATTTTTGGCATTTGAACATGTTTTAAATTGTAATAATTATGAATTTAAAAATATTTAATAATAATAATTTCACAAAATATCTAAGTTTATATTGGCTTATCTTTTTTTGGACTTTTCATTTTAAAGACACTATTGTGTAAATTATATTAAATTATCCCTGTAGATAAAAATATATTGGATTACAGTGGCCGAACATTAAATTACTGATCACCGACTAAATGCCTTCTTTATTTATAGACAATTTTCATTATATCTGCTTAGTTTATGATTATGTGTTCTATACTTCATTAACTACAAAATGCACTCGTCACGCTCATTTTCACAAATCTTTTTCTAATTCCTTTACGAACACCAACGAAATTGTTCCATTAGTAGGCACATCGGAACTTACCGATTCCTCGTTATTTTTTCAAATGCCAAATTTCTAGTCATTGTCGACACTTTGTTAATAATGTAGCTATCCGTTTCCACTCCACTCATCAAGTAAATATCTAATTATGTGTCGTAAGAATTTAAAATAATGTATTGCCATAGTTAGTACTTGTCCCATCATGTTAGTAAATAAATTAATAATAATTAATAATAAATTAATAAATAAGTACCAGAGAAATATTTTCCGGGGGTGTTCGTCTACTCGGGGTATAACCACAGTAGCTGTTCAACAACAACAGCAACAATAAAAAATATTATAATAACAATAATCTTATTGCTTGGTCTCGTAATAAAGTGTTGCGATCGTTACCCGATAAGGGTACCGCTAGATGGCGTTAGACACGCATCGACGGATTCCCCGGAACCGGAATAATAACAGCTGGTCGTTTCGCGTCGCAGCAGGTTAGTTTCATCTGTTCTCATGTTTCGGTTGTCAGTTAGTACGCGACCGCGACTGCCGTTGTGACTTATATTCGTTGTTTGTAGTTCCGTTTGACGTTTATTTTTTTTTTTACGCATTTCTTTTAGTTTTTATTATTTTCATTTATTAGTGTTTAATCGACAGTTAATTGTGTTGTTTTTAATAATGATACATTCGTTTAATTATGTAGTTGACGTTTTTAATGCTTTTAATTTTACGTTTCTAATCGGTTTGCCGGACACGTGTTTCGAAAACTCGTAAAAGAATATCTTCGGTACACACACTCATCGTTGCCGTACGAGTAAGTACATACGAATTTATTTTAGAGTTTATCTTCGTTTTAATAATATTACCTCCGGCACGTCCGGGTCGAAGGCGTACCGCGGTGAAAAAGGCGGCAAACGTGTAGGGCCGATGGCTGTTTATCGTGTGACCGTCTGGAACGGGATGTGAAGGGACGGGTTGGGCGTAGTTGACGTCTCGTTTATTAATTTTCACGGGACGGTTTCGTCTGTGCTGGTGTTACATGTGCGTGTGCGTGTGTAAGCTATAGTAAGTGCACTAGTGTATGCGTGCGTTTACCCACCCGCACGTCGTCCCACCACCGGTAGGGCGACGGTGGCGCGCAAAACCCGTTTGACCGCATTCTGGTGCCAGTGCCGTCGCAGTTTCGACACACGACTATGAGAAACCTATGAAAAAAGTACTTATGCACACGGATAATGATAAAAAATAAAAAAAAATAAAAATGTTAAAACCCATCGCAGAATACATTATATGCCCATGAACGTAAATCCCGTAATTATCCGCAAACATCATGATAATAGGATGATTTCATTACGTGTATGGTCGTAGTCTAACCCCGACCACCCCTTTACACAACACGTTTAACCCATTGGTGTGGATTTAGGTTTTCGCGCGCATTTAAGTATGCAATACATGCGCAATGACGGCGTCATGGTATTTTACCATGTGGGACTAATGGAGTTCAAAAATTATAAGGTCGGGTCTAGCAAAAATGAGATAACATTCATAAACTATAAATACAAATAAAGTAAGACTAGAATTTAGGCTGTGGACAGTGTTATCACATAATAATATAGCACCTAGTGTCTCTCTTATTCTTAAGTGTATTTTCACGTTTCTTCTGTGAATTTCTTCATTTTTTTTTTCTTATTAAAAATTATTATATTATTATATTTATAATCGAACAAATGTCCAGTGGTAAGACCGATCATTTTCAGGGAGAACGATGACTCTATCTGGCCCGCTATGGAACACATGGGTGTAAAATAGATATCGACATTGATGAGGTATTATGACCGTTCGACGTCGGTATTTATAACATGATATAGTCGTATGTAAGATGATGCACTTAGTAATGCTATGTTCATATTATACAGTCGTACTAAATATATCAAACAAGTGCAGACCTATACGCCCACGATTTAGTTGAGGTGGTTTTTATTTCATTGTCTCAACGATTTACAAGAGATAACGTTTATAAGCAAGTGAGTGTGTGTGTGTGTGTGTGCTGTGCCATGTAACTTGCGTGTAGGAATCGTCACATTGTTACGAGTATTGTAGTTATGCATTGGTCGTGGTGGGAATTTTCAAATAGTTTTTTTTTTTTTATGGGTTTTCAAACAATAACTATATTGTATTTGTATTGTGTGTGTGTGTGTGTGTGTGTGTTGTAAAGATTTTCGTGCGATATCGTGTTTAAAATGTGTTTATAGCTTATGCCTGATAATAGTGTTGATAGTGGTACATACAACTATTTATTGCGAGATTTATTGTGACGAAAAAGTCCTAAAAATATATTCTTAATTTTTATAAATATATATAGTGTTAATATATAACCATATAGAAAACATGTATTATTGTATAGAATAGTATAGACAACATATAATACATAATACGTGATGCCACTTTTAAAAAAAAATACAAGAATAATACGTCTGGATTTTTAAATTTGCAATTATATTTATTTTATGCGTAACTATAGAAATGGTTTTTTTTATTTTTAAAATGTCGTTAGAATATTTTATTACAAAAATAAATTATTCAAATATTTACCTACTTTATCAATATAGGTAATTAATTACCTCCTAATAACTCAAGAAGTGTTTATTAATATTAGATATCCTTTAATTAAATAAAAAAATAATTTTTTTTTAAGACTACCGATTAAAATTAAGTGTACCTAATTGAATGCAACTGCTAATGTATATTATCATATAGGTATGTGTGATGCATGTAAATATTAGTATAAATTAAATTACAATATATTCATAATATAAATAATATGTTATAATTTACGAATGAAATGGTTGAGAAAAATATCATGTTTTATTGACACACAGTAATGAAACAATATTATTATAATTATTTATTTGAGCATTTAACTGCAATATAGTGATAAAAGATAAGCTATTACGTAAATAATAACATTTAAGCATTGAATTATAAATATATGTATATATTTATTTATATTTAACATCTCTCGTATAAAATAAAACCCAATGTCCCCAGAGTCTCATAAAAGTTTGATTGAAAACAGTAGGCGGGATTTTTTTTTAAATGTATTTCGTAGTTATTGATACTTATGTATAATCTCGCAAATAACTTAATAATTATAATATAGTTATAATGTTTTTAAATTAAAGTAATATTAATGATTCGAAATTAATCGGTTCAGTGTACTTACGTATAATAAAATTAAAATATTTCTCGAATCATAATTTTAACATAGTCATTTGCATTTTTTTGCACAAATTATACTTGAAACGGTTCACTTGTATATGTTGTTTAAATATTTTCCCACCATTAGCGCTCTACTTTTATTTAACCAAAAAATATTTATCTAACAATTTATAAAGAAGAAAATTGAACACATGTATACCTACTCTAACCTTATAATTAAAAAATAAATAGTATTTGAAAATCCAGGTCAAAGGTTATCGTTGGACAACGCGATGTAGTATATTGTTAAAAGTGAAGACATATCTTATTTATGCATATATGGTATACGTACCTATATATGTATAAACTGAAAATAGTGTTTACCAATATTGTCGAAATGGTTTTCAAAATGTTTAAAAAATATGTTAGTGTGTTGAAAATGTTAGAATGTTTAAAAATGTTGAATAGATACAAATATATTTATGAATACAAATCAATATTTATAATTATATGATAATCTGTGATTATTTATTCTGAAACTAAGTCTTGTGTGATTACGTACTTATTGAATTTCAATCTTATAAATTGGATAAAAATAAAAATTCGATATATTTTTTGTTTTAATGAATTAACTAAATAGATATAAAATGCTAAAACGTCCATAAATAATTATAAAAATATATATATATATATATATTTAAAAACCTCTAAAACCTAGAGAAAATGTATTGCTACTTATAAATAAAAGTACTTATTTCAGTCACATTTGAAATGAACACGATATAAATATTATATGCTTACTCAATATTTTAAGCACTCAATCAATATTTATTGCAGAGTATCATTACTCACTAGTCTTGTTTTCACATTAATGATAAAAAATTGTAACTGTGTATATGTATATATAAGTAAATGGATGTAACGTGTATATGTGAGTGTGTGTGTGAGATGACTAATACGCGGAAAATATTTATTATATGATTGTAGAAAAAAATGTATAAAGAATATACTTCAATACCTATATAAATATGTATGTAGATCCGTATATAAGAGCGAATGATTTTTATTATTATATATTAATAAATACTGGTAAATAGTGAGTACAATACTTCGTACACCGGAAGAGACACGACGTATGTTTCAATTAGTAAAAATTAAAAATTATTACCATAGTTAGGTCTATATTACACAGCCCCGAGACATTAAATAATATTACGGAAAGTTGTAAGTTAGTCATGATCATCAAGAATTGTAATGTGAATAAAAGGTCAAAACCTTTACAGTAATAATTATCATACGTTCAAGGCCGTCAAGAGCTTTTGAGGGCCCCGAGGCTAATCGGTTCTAGGGCCCCTTACACTTGCATAGTCAAGATATACATATTACTTGTACATACTTTAGTATAATAAAAATATTAAATTTGGATCTTATGCTAAAGCGAATGAGATTATAAAATAATTTTAAATGAAAAGCTGAGACAACGGACCTTTCAGTGGTACGGGCCCCGGGGCTCTAACCCTCACTGCCCCATCTTCTCGTCGGCCCTGCATATTTTATCGAAGGAATTAATGATTTATAATACATATGTATATATTTCTTTATAAAATACTCTATGAAATGTTAATTGCTCGATATGCGCCTAATTGTACATTTATTATGCGCTTATGTAGAATTTGTCTCTTTATATGGAAACGAACTTGATTTAATCGATTATACGACTACGCCTTATCACGCTTACAATAAATAGATAATAAGTGTAATATCTTTATTAATTTCTTCTTTACGTTCTTCTGTGCCTTGTGTGTATAAATTCACGCAGTGGGTCTACAATGCTGGGTTTTATTTTGTTTATTAAATAAATTATGTTTTAATAGATGTACTAGGTATTGCGTGCATCGATCACATTATAAAATCGTTTACATGTAAAAATTTCCTTCTTTTCTTTAACATTTCGATGTAAATACGTGAGATTCTTCGTCATGTTTTCGTAAAACACAATTATTCGTAATAATAACAAATAATACGTAAGAGTTAGATCGTGCGAACGATGTTCTCAATATGAACTCGAAAACTGCTTTATTATAAATTTAGTTTTATTATATTCCGTGTTTGTGTGGAGAAATTAATACTGCATTGGTTTTTTTGTGTAGGTATTAGTAATTTTGATGTATGTTTGTGTAACGTGTTCAGGGTGTTCCAAACGATTCACAAAAACAATGCGCCAGCTATATTAATACACTATACGTGATAAAGCCAATTTTTTCGTGACACTTCGATCATTGAACCAATTGAAAATCGTGTAAGCCGTTATACCATAACAATCCATAATACTAATTGTCTAATCATGTATCTATATTCATATAACACTGCGTGTTCTAACGAACAGATATTTTATTTTTAAATTGCACATCGTTCTTGATTTTTTTTTTCGTAATACTATTTCGACAAAAATCCTTTTTAATTTAGTTACTTTTATTTATATATATTTTATATAATACTCTTATAAAGTCATAAATTAAAACAATGAGTCCCAATATACTGTATATCAAATTAAAAAGCAAAGTTGATTAATCGATATTGGATTATTTTCATTATATTATATATTGTACTTATCTATATGAAAAAAATTTATTAATTTATATTATGACATTGAAAACAATATAAAAGGATTTATATTGAATCGATTGAATTTAATTTTTGATTGAAATTTTTTTTTCAACTCTATCATAATTAGTTGGTTTTCTTCAATAAAAACTTCGTGTGTTAAAAATGTGAAATATTAGTTTAATATTCGATTTAATATGAATTAATTTGTGATTTATTGAGGATATTTAATTCTGCAGTACTTTAATGAGTAAAATGGCAGAGAAGTTTAAGAGCAGATGACATTTGTAGTAAATTAAATTGACTGTATAATTAATAAGTTTTTTTAAACGAATTATTAGTAAAGTAAATTTAAAAGATTTTCAATAGGATTAAATTAACAGATCGTCATATTATTAAGTATAGAGTATACAAATTGTTAATAAACAAGAATAGTTTATTTTTTATATAGTAGTAGATATAAAGATACATGAAAGGATATACGGTTGTCATAATAATTTCATGTTATTTAATATATACTTAAGTATAGGTTTTTTTTTGTTTTTGCAAAACCTTTATAGAAAATAATTATTTAAAAAGTGAAGATGTAAAATGCAATAATGTGTTCGGTATTTTTCTTGTATGAATAAACCAAAATGTCGATATTGTGTACATTTACATCTGAAATCATTTTGAGTCCAGATATTAATGATTTACCAATATTTTCCAATGTATTCAAAGAATTAAATATTGTTTAAAAAACAAACAACATTAATAAGTGTTATTCTATGTACCTTAATATGTGTGTCGTATATATAATTTATTACTCTTATGATAACATATTTTTTTATTTATACATATGCATAATACAATATAAAATAATGAATCTATTCTTACGAAATGTGGTGTAGAATGTTCAACATACCAAGTCGATCCCATATTGAACTTGTACTCATACCTCTTTTTTTTTTTATTAATTTCGTTACCAGAAAATTGGTATGAAATCTATTGATTCTGGAACGTATATACATAGGCTGAGCGACGTTGCTATCTGTGTATAATATACTTTTACGTCAATATTTATGCTGTCAGTTTAATATTGTGGTAGTGTTATTAATTTTTTAATTATCTAGTTGTTAAGTTGCGATTAGCATTTTTTTTATGTTTACATATTTGTTTAGTATAATGTTTTATGATTATTTGAGATCACAATTATTGTGAGTTCAAATAATCATAAAACATATTTCTAATAGATATATAATACAGATTTTTTTCTTTTCTTTTCTTTTCTTTTTAAATTAATTAACTTGTATTTTACATATTTTTGGACGGAACTCACGTTATTTTATAGGTACATAAAATTTACCACTAGTTGATGAATTATTGAATTATATTCTTAGTTCATACATAATTTCGTCTTAACCTGGCCATTATGTATACAGAAAATCGGTTTGGGTAACTGGCCCCAGATGACAACAGACACAAGTATATACACAAGTATATATATATATATATATATATATATATATAAAGAGAGAGAGAGAGAGAGAGAAAAAGTATTATAGGGTAGTGTAAATGTGTGTGCGTATACTACTACCGTTAGGTTTTCGTGTGTAGGCAAAAGCCTCCTTTTTCTCATGTTACGGTAGGATCCGCGGGGTTGTATCGTCGAGAAAACAACGGTGGCGGTGGTGGTGGAAGCGAATTTCCACCCCAAATGTGAGCGTTCAAGTCTTTTCGTCCCCCTAATGAATCGAATCTGGAGGGTGAATTTTTTTTTTCTTTGTTACCGCGGCGACGGCGCAGACGGAGGCAAATAATATACGTACACCAAACATTGTATGGCAGACATAAACAAAACATAATAATATTATCTTCATCGTTGTATAATAAGCACAGACAATAATAATTGATAATAACATAATATCTTGTGTTCAAGTATAAACTACCATGGTAAATTTAATTACACATAATGAAGTGCAAAAAAAAAAACGTTTGCGCACTTGTACGATTTTGCGCTCGTTCTGGACTAGTGACAATGTATGTACATATAAGTATATAGTGTATATTATGCGTTATATATATATATATATATATATATATTGCACTTATTACGACTCCTAGACTATCGACGGAGGCGTGCTACGTGTTTAATTTTTTTTCTTTTATTTATCATCATTGCTATATTCCCGCACGTATGATAATAATTCGTGATCTTACGGGGTGTCACCGAAAAACTACAATGTATGACATTGATTTCTTTTTCTTGTTTTTAATATACAAAATAAATTAATGCGATCCTACACCTTGTCGCGAGATCAGGGAAATATAATAAATATCACCTACACTGTCATGTAATATTGTGCGTATTCACTTACAGTATCAGTAGATCATTATATACACATCATCATCATCATCGTCATCGTCGGCGAAGTATATATATATATATAAATATAAAGTTATTGTTGCTAACCGTGACAATCCGGAATAATGGTCCTTTTAGAGATTTACGGTGTGTTGCCGGTTTCACATTATATATACATGAATGGTACCGGTTTACATGTATAACGGAATATTTCTCTCTCACTGGGTTAACCCGGTGCAGTATACATGTATACGAGTCATACGTCGCCGCATTGTGAATATACACAGTCCGTGTGTATTATGTTATGGTTGGACAAAACACATATACTTAACTAAGAAACTTTATGTTTACCACGACAGTATTGGATACAGTGGCGGCTTGTGCTATGGTGTACTGGAGCACGTGAAAAAAATTATACTCAAAATTATAAGATTTCTGTAGTAAATTATTATACATATAGTCTGCAATTAACAAAAATTATTTATTAAAAAAATAAGTGTTTGCAGATTTTCGTGTTGAGAATTATGTCTATTAGCGATTAAATAATTAGCGAAGCACACATTCGTTGTGCTCCGGGCGGCCGTACAAAAATTAGCTACATGCGTAAACACGTCAGTAGTACATGGTATTTTGGAGCACAATTAATGTGTGCACCAAACTTATTTTTATCACTCAGCGTATCACGTCGATCGTAAAAATAAAAATGTGTTTATGTTTCATGCATAATAAGTTATTTGTTTCTAATTTATTTTTATTTTACCATAACGAAGAGCTTATAGAGATTAAAAAATTAAATGTACCTATACCTATGACAAAATTAATAATTTTTTACCCACCTACATAGATATCTTACAAATTAATTGTGTACCATCATAAGGTGGTACCTCAAAAGTGATTGCAAATCACTAATAAAAATAATAATAATAATAAAAATAAAAATAAGTGATAGCAAAATAAGTTATGCTTCTCATCATCGTTGAGAGAGATCAAGAACCGTTTTTTAATCCAACCTTCCAGTTTTAATTTCATATAACATATTATGGTTTTTGGTGAGACTTTACAAATTTTTTGATTGAAAATTGCTAATTTAATGGATTTTAATTTTGACAAGCAATTTTCGTTTTTTCGTAAAAATATAACAATTCACATAAAACACGTTTTATAAAATGCTATAATTTTAGAAGTTTTACATTTTAGTTGGAACTCTAATATTTTTACAAATTAATATACTTAGGTATCTGTTTGAAAATATTTAATTTTATTGAATTTCAGCTGTAAAAATGTATATTCTACTCGCGTCACGCTACTGCGTTGTGACATTATATTAGTATATTAGTTGTAATTGTGTCTATATATCCTTGTGTACGAACGTGCGATAATAGACTGAAATGTTTTATCCAAACAAGATATTTTATTGGATCAAAAATGTAATATACATGAATCCCCCGGAACGAGTTCTATAATAATTAAATACATAATGTATGTTTTATTATTTATTATTTTATATTTTTATGGCACAGCATTCTTTCTTTCCTCCGTTGCCGCCATGCGACGACCTAAATGTAATTTTAAATACTTTTTCATTATTATTCGAATTCACGAATAGTTGTTTATATATTATTATGCATATATCCACTATTATATACACATTTATTATATTTTTGAAATATGTATATGGAATCCACATTATGGATGCTCGCGACAATTCGTCATTTTTGGTTTATTCTTTGTTACATTTTGCCTTTTTTCGGGAATAATGTCTCCCTCTCGTACGTATGACAAACGCATGGCCCCACAGTATCGGCGGTTTGGCACTACGTAATTGGGTTGCTCGCGCGTGTATATAGTACAATCACGTTGTACACGCGTTTTCCTAGAAACCGCTCTTGGCCGAATATCGCATAACATATGCAACGAACGTTTTTATATCATCTATTTAATCGCGTGTAGCTGCAAAATAATACAATTAAGATATTCCGATTCACAAATTACTCGATGAATTCACTGCAAAGTTTTATAGATAATTATTAGTGCTATTCGACAAAGTATCCGGTATGGAAAGATATGTATTTGTGAGTTGTGGTACAGTAAATTTACGATTGATATTATTACGGCATTTTTGTTCCGAATGTTACATTAAACGAAAAAAAAAAAATGTGCTCTAATATTTTACACATACTCTTATAATGGCCCCTAAAAATACTTGAAGTCTTGGGCCTCAAAAATAATTCTTCGCATCGCCACTGTATACATCTTAGAATTTTACTTGTTTTTGTTATAAATTATGCACAAGTAATGTTTTTACATACATTAAATGAAAAAATCAATATAATATTTGATTTCTTCATATTTTAATGAATATTTGATGTTCTTGATGATATTTCCTGTTAGTAAAGATATTATATTTAGTCCATGGTATAATAAAGTATATCTAAAATAGCTATTATTAAATTATACTAATATTAAAGTATATTATTATACTTTAAAGTATTATAAGTATTAAGTATATTATTTACTATAACTACCCAAATTCATAAATATAAATAAATATCATTAATTTATTATTAAGTAAATTATAGATATATACTTTTTTTTCTAGACCCATATATTTGAACCTTAGTATTTTTAGTCTTAATATTGAGGTTCCAGATTGTTTCCTGTTAAAAAACAACGGCTGTAATTTATTCCGAAGAAGACGACATTTTAACGATTATTATGTAGCTTGATATACGTTTGTTGGGAACACTACATAACTATTTTTGTATTATTGTTAAAATCGCTAAATCGCTAAATTTATAGCAATAAATCCAAATCGCTCTCAGCGGGTTAAGAAAAATCTAATTTTTAATGAAAAATTTCGTATATAACCTACGCAAATAACGTTCATTAATATACTACGATTATGCGAATTACGTGTTATTAGTATCATCTTAATGTATCTGTTATTTCTCGTAGGCGAAAATCTGGGTATGTCAAGTGATATAACATTTATACATTGTGTATATAAATATATATATACGTATACTGCTCATACATAATCCGTAATTGGCGAGACTGAGTTTCTAAGAATATTTGATCAATTTCATCTATGAGTAATCATATTTTTTTAATATGGATAGTATAAATAAATACTTTATGTATATTTATATATATATATATATATATGTATTTCATTAACGTTAAAAATATGTCCAGTTTTTATGAAAGAAAAAATATTTGTTCTTCGAAAGTCGTAATAAATTATTCTGTGCGGAAAAATGAAGATAGACAAATTATCAACATAGGTACTTATAATACCTTAATTTATTAATATAATATAATTTCTTATTAGAATATATTCCGTATAATATAGCAACAACTTGTTTTTAACGTATTACTTTCTTCGTCTTACTTGACCCCAATCTGTACAATTTGCTTGTGAAACGTACTCGCTTTCAATATTATTATTAGTTTTTATAAAATGTGCTATTAAATTTTAAAAGTTAACATTAATGTAGTATCGTAATATTCTTGTATATCAAAAAAACTGTTTGTGAAATATAATATACTACACGTCATTCATTCAAATTCTTGTTATTGTATTTTTTTTTTATCTCTACGCTGCAGCGCGATGCGGCCGTCGTATATGCATATTATTTTTATCTATATGTCATGAAGTTTTACTACATGGTGTTTTTCTTTAGTTGAAACTAATAACACATCATCATTAAAAGTCACTTCAACTAATTCAGTGTATATATATATGTATATGTTTACGGCTTAAGAAAAGAACATTCGCTCCATTACGTTTCGTGAATTGAAAGTTTTTCGTTAATATTTCTTAAATGTACGTGCACAAAATTACGTAAGATAAATCAGCATTATCTTATTATCATATCGAGGATTTGAATTGAACAATAATTATTTACAAAAGTTATTATCGTTTTCCGACTAGTATAGTGGCAAAAGTGAAAATTTCATTTTTCTGGTCGATTCTTGTTTTATTTTAAAGCTCGTTTGATTTAATCTAAGGAAAGTACACCAATGTTTCAACCAGTATCAGGACTAGGACAATGAATCATTGGTGATTTTTCCTATACGAAAACATGTTACAATACTACCACTTCTTTAAAAATTATTGCATTACATTTATTGTAATGATTATTTCGATTATTGCAATTATACGTCGTACACGTATATGATGATGGGAAACAAAGGTGGCTAAATTAATTAAATGTCGGTCGAAATTATCAACCAGTTGTTGGCCCAGGAAACTAGCTTGAACTAGTCATCCACTCGCGGTCGCTTTCGTTAGCTTTCTAATGATTGTTATTGTAGATGACAAGATTTTCATTTAAAAAGTCAGGTGCCTGAAACTGGTTTTCTAACGCAGAAAAAACAATAGACTTGTGTCGGTGGTAGCAATCGCACGTGAGAATGCGAATATCTATACACGTACAAATTATTAAAATGAAAATTAATTATAACTCCCGTACTCGTAATTCATATAATTTGTTAATTTCACCATTTATAGTCATTTTAATTTTAATTTTAATAGTTTTATTTTAATTCTTATAAAATGTTTCGAAAATTCAAGTCCCTCATGTGCTCTTAACTAAATATATGTTCTTGAAAGTCTTACTTTTATGTATATGCTCACAATAATGAGTCAGACTGAGGTTTTTCTATGCTACGCCTACGTCAATGAGAAAATCAAAGTTTCAGGTGTATTTTATGTTATAATGATATCTAATTTGTTTTCTTGTTGCATTACTCTGAAATTAATAATAGATAGTTTGGAATTAAAAATTACTCTCGCGTTTATTATTGTTTATTAAAAATAAGTGCATGACAACACAACTGTTACTTGATTTCGTCCAATTAATGCTTTGATTAAAATATATTATTAAAAGACTTTTAAGACTTTACTTAGTGTATAATAAATATATTCGAAAATACGCGTAGCCCCTCGGAATTTTCAAGTTTATACACTCCCGTACATGGATAATATTTTAATAAAGAACGGTCTTTATTGTTGAATAATTAAATCTAAGTTAAAAATATCCTGCTTTAATATATGTTAACATATATAATGGAATCAATTCAATGATCCCAAAACGAATATATTTTATCAAACCTTTTTTTTCCCCGTGGATCACATAGTTGTACATAATATATTATATGTTTGGTGTTTGAAGGAAAAATGCAATCTAAAGTCGTTGAACTTATATTAGTAAGTATCTAGTACATTGCAACTACATCATATACACGTATGTGTGTGTTGGTGTAAAATAATAATAATACATCGACACTTTTTGCTTTTGTCAGTGTACATTAGTTTACGAAAAAATATTTTTATTTTCACAATTTTTAATTTATAGTATTTCCAATTATAATATACAGATATAGACAATATAATGTGTAGAACAATGTCGACGTTATGTATTCAAATTGTTTTAAAATATTGAATTTCGCATTCTCGGTCGATAATAATAATTATAAATAATTGTGATGTTATTTTCTTATCTCGTCCATAAATTACGATAATATAACATACAAGTACATATTTTAATAGAGACACAAAATGATGTTTTTTATATGATAACATTTTGACATCACATTAATTCATTGCATCATTTTTCGCATTATATTGTTGTCGTCGCTGTTAGAACTCGTAAAAAATGTACACATACCGGAGAGATCGTAAATCTCGCGTTTTTACCAACGCGGCGACACCCGAAACACTCTTCTGCAAGGTTATACTATAACAGTTCTGTGTGATACATTATACATATAGATTGTTAGGGGCTGAAATATTAAAAAATAATAATAGGTCTCACGTCGCTGCTCCGCGACAAATGGTGGATAACGATGTATGTAGTAATTTCTTTGAAAGCACTTCTCCGACATCGCGTGATGCACGTTTACCGTCGTAATTTTATTAGCGTACTTACCGCGTGTGTGATGGTGTTTATGTTTATATTTATATATTTATGTTTTGGAAACGGCAATCGGATGTAATTTTATGGTCCATTCTCCGGTGAGTGAGAATTTAGTACGTGGTTAGTTTTTGTATAACACTATTAGATGTGTATACGAAATTAATCACGTTTGATTATTCCTGTAACTATTCCTAACATACCTGTAGATACTCGGGTGTAGATGCTAGTGAAGAAAACGTCGTGTTTTAGTCGATTCGTCTCGGTTAACTATACCATTTTGGTGGTTACACGCGTCTGCGAGCACATCCGCACTCGGTGCTGCGCATTGGACATAAGGTGTCAGCAGAAACAGCGGTGGCGACAGCGAACTCGACACCGCAACGATAAGTTTATTACGTGTGCACGTCTCAATGAAATATATGTTACCATGTCTGTTATAAAGTGTGTATATCGTGATGTTCACCGTTCTCACGGTCGGTCCTCTCCCTCGTATATTATAATAATATTAATAACAAATAGAGCATTATGTATGTTTACACGCATGTATTCGGCTCTACGCACAGGTTTGACTTTGGAAAGTATTTTATGTACACTTGTACCGTATTATATGTACGTTGTACATATTATGAGTATGTATAACAATACGATGAAATACATTTATGTATTATGCGTGTGACCAAATTTTGTTGTGGGTTTAAAAACCGATAGGTAATATTGTTACGTGTGTATCGAATGGAAACAATGAAAAAAAAATAGACAAATATCGCGTCCGCGAGCTGACGATGCTGCCCAGGAATCTCCATGATATTACGCTTGGAACCAGTACAGCGTGTGAAACCCAAACGATTGATCCGCATGGTCGATCAAATTTTTTTAGGATAATCATATCACTTTCGCGTAATATTATATCTAACCCATACATCCGTATAGTCATGTACATAAGTTATGTCTGTTACATCGTCGCGGTTTTAAATTTGCAACACGTTGCATTGGGAGAATTTTTTTCTTTACTTGGAATCGCTAAAAGTAAATCCTGTGTACTATTCGGTCATATTTTGTGGATACGTTTCAAATGATATAAATATTTGTGTGAGTTAGTGTTGATATGGTTTTTGGGTTGTATTATGTTACGATTTCTTGTTCAAACCCCCATTGGAAATACACTTGTATAAATTACTTGTTAAGTCCGCAGGCGACCGTGTTTGTGTTAACGGTAGCTTGTGATTCTATAGCGTGTTATTTACTTCGATTTTCCTACACTTAAGCACCTACATACATAAACGACTAATTATAATAATAATATCTTCGTTTTATTTTTTTTACTGATAACAAACCGTTACGATCTTTTGCCAATGCTGTTATATTACTATTGTTTCATAATATACCCTTAAATATTTTTCACGTGATGTCATTTATTCTCAATAGATCGCTCATCATGGTGTCAAACCATCTTATAAACAATATGAACATCGGTCCTTATCGCATTATCCTTATTTTTAATAACTATAATTTCTTACTAATTTATTATGTACCTATATGAAAAAAAGAACAAATATATTCTGTATATGGGAATTTGCAATTAAATCCGGCTCGTGCAAGATGTAATGTATTTATTTTTCTTCATAATATCGCGTTAATATTGGAAGCAAACGAAACCGGCTTTTTAATCTCGAATTTTATATATAGGTATATATATATTTATTTTTTTTGTCGTACGCTTTACCGTTTGTCGAAACCGTTAGGTACGCAACATTGCGATCGTGTGGCAATTGCTGTCGATTTTATTGGTTCGCGTTCATTTCTTGGTACTCGTTTCGTCTTGTAGGAACTGGTGTATAATTATACAATTAAGGAAACGGTAGTGCGCGTGCGCGTTGGTTGAAAAACGGTTAAGAAATTGCTAAAACTGTCGCGCCGTAGGAATTTACGATCCGCACGGGCTTGATTCCAATTGATATCTTTTCACTCTCTCTCTCTCTCTCTCTCTCTCTTTCTATCTATCGGCCCATTAAGAAGCGCCGGTATTAATGATGATACTGTTATTAAATTGTTATTGGTATTTACCAGAGAAACATGCAAGTGTATATATGTGTATACAATAATGTGTTTATAACGTGTTCTTGTTTCAAATCGCAGTCGTTGTTGCACAATACGAGTACTAAATTCAGTCAATTATAACGATTTTGATGTTTTCGTTGTCTCAACGACGATCCACTGTATTAATAATGGAGATTTTATTATAATCGTCTGTTAAGTTATTTTGACACGCGTAACCCAACGAGATCCAACCGAGTAATCACATTTTAACCGTATATTAGTCATAGATTTTTTATTATTTTCTTTTTTTTACAATCATTACTTTTCTTTCGTATCAATTTTATATATTATAATGGTAATTAAATTAATCGGATTATTATTATTATTATTGTTATTATATTACGACTTTCAATTTGATTCAATGTTCGTATGTAGTTTGAATCAAATGTTCGTATGTAGTTAAGACATAATTCTAGTTTACCAACTGATTATCTCTGGAAAATGCTAGTACGGTTAAAATAAAGTCCCGTAAACTATAATGTTTATTTATCGTTGTTAACCGATTACAACAATATATTTCATGATTATTTTAATAGCTCTTAATAGTACGGTTTCTTATTAAGCTCCTATATAACATTGTCGGTAATTGATTTCAATTTGATAGAAGCAACTTTTAAATTGAACAATAATAAACCGTATGACTGAGTTTACGTTGGACGCATGCAGGTTAAAAACAAAACAAAAATGGCTTTTTAAAAAATAAACTTTTATAGAAATCGGTGTTATTGAAACTGCGACGTTACAAATCGCGTATACATAAATAATGTGTATCTTATTATTAATATTAAGTTATATAATTTAAATGAATTTCCATTTCGTCCACCTGTTGAAGGTTCTGTGTACGAGATATATAAAAGTCTAACCATGAACGGCACTGTATAGATTATAGATAATATATATATATTTATGATATAGTGCGGTTCAAGGATTCAAGGTCCTTTTGATGGCGTTTCTTTGTGTTTCGATCGGTTTTCATCCACGTTTCGTTTAACAGAATAAAAATACATCGTTCTTGCTATCATATTATAATAGTTATTGTATATTTTCACTTCGTTTTTACTCGATCCCACAACCTCTGTTGTCGGTTTCTTGTCGGGCTAGGAGATCGATTGTCGCGGACGTGTGGTGACAACTTGTGTGAGTAAATACAACCGCGTGATCGGCACATATCATACATATTCCGGGCAGACGGGTGTGTCTCGCGCGTGCAGAATAACAAACGTCCGTAGCAGACATATTTTGTCGTTTTGTGCGTGCACGTTTCAATCGTGTTATAGCTATATTATTTTTATAGTCAAATTTATGTCTAGATATTATATTCACACACCCGCGTAGTGCGATGATCGGCGAAACGTGGGCAAAATCGATCTCGAGGTCGAAAACGAACGCACGTCACGTACCGACCTATTACATGGATTGTATGTGCGTACACTCTTTTGATGCGTGTTACATACACTTCAAAAGGTTGAATAATTTTCATCGATATCATAAGATACTCGAAAAATGTACTACCGTATAGTTTGAGTTTCTTTTATAATTGTTCCTATGCGTGTTTATGCACGAGTATTGCATAGGTCCGAACCTTTAAAGAAATTCTTGGTTCGCTATTTTCAAATCCTCATCGTCACAGTGGCAGCACGCAGTCGATATCGGTTTTGCAGCTGGCAGTCGGCCCGTTACGACGTGTGCGTATGCTTATTGTATACCCGTCCAATGACGTCATTGTCGTCTGGCGCGCGTATATTATTACCGTCTGGGCACCTATATACCTCGACTTAAGCGAAAATAGTCTGAGAGAATAACACACTGATTTCATTGTTGTATTAGTCGTTTTATTTTGTACCTCCAGAAAGCCTTAATAAATCATCGCATTCGAAAAACCAATCAGTTGAGTGGAGGTCAGTGGTGCGCATATATTTGAATAGTAAATATTTCTCTTAAAGATTAGGTCAAGATTTACAATTCGAAAGTGTGGATTCGGAGAAAAACGGCCTTTTATATCCAGTTCATGTATAGATTTGTGCAGAATCGAAAATTTTAATTTTAATATTAATGTATCGTGGTACATGCTCAGAGTTTGGTACAACGATGATAGGCACTCCATCTACTTG
Source organism: Sipha maydis (assembly GCA_034509805.1). Taxonomy (NCBI): domain Eukaryota; kingdom Metazoa; phylum Arthropoda; class Insecta; order Hemiptera; family Aphididae; genus Sipha; species Sipha maydis. The sequence goes on along the minus strand of JASXSY010001287.1, from coordinate 245,526 downwards.
ATTTGTATATTGCCGATTTTTACCAGACTTATTTTCCTCCCTCTTTCTCTCTATTTTCGTACGATTCTACAATATAATTCGACAACAGTGAATGAGCGGGTTAGATGCTATCAAGGTTATGAACTGGCCGGCTTCTAACCATCGCTGCCACCTCGTAGACGCAGCGGCGGCGCAACGTCAACGATCTCCTTCTCGCATGACCGGATCTGAATCGCACACGATTGTTATTATCATTATTATTATTATTATCATTGTTAGTATTATTAGTATGATTATTATTATCATCGTTCATTATCGTTGCACGCATTCGTATGCACTACAGTTTATACGTATATGAAACGGAAGGAACACGGTTCTAACGAACAAGTCTCTGGAGACATGCCGATATGATAATGTACACGCCCGCCTGATGCACTACAGTCGCGTGTGTAAATAATAAAGTTGAATAAGTAGAGAAGAAAATATTGTACATATTATAAATTTATAGTGCATTCGGAAAGAAAGTTAATTAATAGTCTAGTTCTCAAAGCTGTTAACATCGTCGTATACACTCGATACCGACTTATCTGAACTCGTTGTGCCCTTTCGATACTATATACTAGTGTACGGTACCAACTCTGCTACGTCTGCCTCGCTTACAACGTTGTACAAATGTCAGTTATGAATTGAACACCTTTATAGGCACACGTCCTTTTCTCTTCGTCAAATTCATTATACACACAATATATACGCACGCACGCACGCATACGAGCACACACTCACGAGCACGCGTGTATAGTACGCGATACTTTCTCGATGCCTGTACGAGAGACCACACGTCGTTTGTTTGAAACACTGAACGTATAGTGAAATTTTTATTGACGAACAACCGCATTTACCCGGTATATCGGTTTCTATAGACAGAATGGAAGTTTTTTCAATCAGCCCTAACGGATGCAAAAAAGAATCTCCCTCTCGCTATCATCCTGGACATCTGCGCACTTTTTTTATAACACTGACTGTTTTTGATTCCCATTTGCGTTGTGTCAACTGTAGTGTACGTCATGCTTCACTGTATATTATACCCATAGCATTTTATTACACGCCATCTTCACATCAATTTTATAGTACATAGGAAAGAGGAAATGGGTAGAAAATCTTTGATTCGTCGCGAGAGCCTATATTTGAACTTCTCAATGCTTGTGAATTATTGTTGATGATGATATTCGGAAAATGAATTGAATTGAAACTGGTTTCACTGAGGTTTCATTAGGATAACGTTGATTTGTGTTTTTACCCAAAAACAACTTTAATTTTAAATATACCATTTTAAATATATTTATATGACTTACATAAAGTTACAATGTTATAGTACGATTTGTGTTCAATATAATAAGTTAAATGTTGCGAATGTGCACCGACCGATAAAAAAAGTCCGACTACAAGCGTGTAAGCGTGCACACACGCGTTATGTTTGAATTTCGACAACTGGCCACGGTAATATATCCGTATGTGTATTACTGAACTTATTTCAATTTTTAAATAAAAACAATGAATTATATCATGCTATAAAAGCGCGTAGGATATTTTGAGCAGAATCGGTCGCGACGCGATATGCTCTATTTAACTTCTTCTACTGATATGCTTGGAGAAAATATTTAATATTTTTGCTATTTTCTTAAACTAATGACTCGACGTTCTTCAAAAGCCCTTAGTTTATTATTTCTTGTGAATCTACTTGTATCGCGTAGTAGTAATAATAATAATAATAATAATAATAATAATATCCGTTCGTGTTCTTATTTTTTTTCACTCGTTAGATGCGATGATAATATATAGAAGTTTGTTAAGCTAGTTATTTAGAGTAAAATATTTCAAACGTTCGATGTTTCTCTAAACGATCCGTTTTTAAATGGTATTATATTATGATGTAACTTCAGAGATGGTTCTTGTGACGTGGATAAAAGTTTTCATGAGCGATGATAATTTGTTTAAAATAATATTGTATATCTTAATTTTCATAACGATTATGCATTCTAAATTCTGCAGTTTTTATAAAAAAAAATGCATATATAAACAAAATGATGCACATCAAAGCAAAACATTGTTATGTTATAACGCTTTTAAATAATAACAATGTTTCCATTGGTATTCATAAAAGTGTTTTTCTCGGCAATATATGTTAAATTATTCAAAAATTTAACATCAAAAAAAGTAACACTCTTTCTACTTGTCTTTAAAATCGTATATCCAAATATGTGTACGACGAAATTTATGTGATAGTAATATGTACATGTTCTACAATGCATGTTCAATACACATTACAACTTCACTGATTCTATTATATATTTGTGCGTCTGTAATGAAATATTCTTATTGTGCGTTCTCCTCATGTTTTTAACTTGTAACTTATAAGCATTACACTGTCTCATTATACTATACATTCCAAAGCAAGAGTATTAAAACATAACTTTTAACATTATCACCTGGTACCTTTTAAACCAGTCAATATTTTTATAAAAAACTTAACGATGGGTGGTATTTGAAAACAAATTATTATTATATAGTCATTATCGGATCATTAATTAAAAAATTATGATTATAAAAAGTAATATGTACATTAAAAATTATGTCACCATACGAAGTATAATGTTAAAAAAATATTAAGGTACTAAAATAACTCGAAAATATTTACCTTTAAAATTTTGCTTTCTATTTTATGGTTATTATTTCAGCGTACAATGTGTGTGTGTATATATATATATATATTTATATATAAATTGTGTGTATATTATTCTATTGAAACCTACATAATACATGTATATAGGTAGTTATAGTCTTTTATTTATAAAAAATTGATGTAGACTTCAAGTTGTAGGCGTATGCGTTGATATTTATAGTTTAGTTGTAGATATACTATAGTTATTTATTGCTTGTTTTTTATTAATAACTAAATGAATATAAATATCGTCAATCTGGTATTAAATAAAATTAACATATTATTATTATATATTTATTTAAATTGTATATATTTTATTATCATAATGACTTCTTAACACCTAATATGTTGGGCATTTTCCGTTCAATATTTTTATAATATTATGTCACAATAATGGCAAATGTATGCACATGTACAAGTATATATTATTGAAACATTTTGATTTGAATTTTCGCAGGATTATGGAAAATAAAAAATTAGAAAAATTTCACGGTAAAATCTGCAATTGAAACACCATGTCACCGGAAGTGGTTTGTCCGAGATTCAAACAGAATGCCTGGAAAAAAGAACTCTGCTCTAACTGTTTCCGTCCTAAAGAGGAACATCCGGAAAAGCCAAAACGCGTACATGTCGATTACAAACCATTACCGGAAATATCTCCATCACAGGTAAATGTACTAGATGTGTCCACGAGACTGAATAGACACACGCATACGTTGTATTTTATAAATAGATATCATGTAGCTACCGAAAATTTCTGAATTATGGTAGTATAAGCTCGCCGTTTTTTAAGAACATAAATACTTGTGTGTATACGGATGAGGATACCATAGTAGTTTTACAACTAATCAATTTAATATCAGTTTTTTGCACAGATACCTCGTTTAAATAATAAACAAATTTAGTTTAATTTTTAAAATAATTTATTTTATTTTTTGATTACACTATAAAGTATAAAATATTATATAATTATTATATCCGTACTTGTCCGGCTTGTTACTACATCCGGCCAATTGACTACAAGGTAGAAAATAAATTTGAAATAATCTTTATCGCATACTCTTACATTTATAATTTTTATATTACGTGACATCAAATCCCTAATCTAATCTAACCTATCGTTTTAAATCCTTCCAACTGTCAACTGACGTTTTTTTTTATTTAAATTATAAACTAACGTCTTAATTGAGCCCCACACCTAATAAACAACAGTGGTAATCAGTACTCCAAATTTCCATCGGAAAAAATAATACTATCTGAAAGTATATAACTCAATTTGTTTGGTACTTTCAAAAATTCTTAGGGAATATAAAAAAATTTCGATTACAAGAATTAATATAAACAATCATACTTTTGTCGTATTATATCTGCTCTTGCTTATTTTATAACCGAAATAAATCACCAAAAATTTTTTTAATTTCTCTATTTAGATCAAATGGCTAAATCGTATTACTCTAGGTTCTACCCGAAACTGAATTCTCAGATAAATCCTCTCATACAAAGTTGATATTTTTTAAATTTTTTTTATCAACGTACCAAGAAAGCTTAAAAGCTCTAGGATCTTGATGAATAAGAAAATAATTTCTTTTGAAAGACAATGTATTTTTCTTCTTCGTTAAAAATAAATAATTTTTTTTTTTTTTGCATTTCAACGTATCAACTCGTATTATAGTTACTCAATCGATAATGATGCATATAGTATAGGAAAAAACTTGAGCGCGCGTGTTGCATTTGTATGATTATTGTAAACTTAAAATTGAATTTTTTTCTCTCGCTTTAGAGTATATTAAAGGTGAACGGTTCGTGCGACAAATCTCGAAAGGTATCGTTTTCCAACGTTGAGTCAGAAGTCATCGGATACGGTGGCGAAGAATATTCAACCGACGAAGAATATTCGTCGGACGAGGAGAAGCACTCGGAATGCTTTGATTCCGAGGACGACGACGAACTGAGAAGACTGACAGAAGCCAACACGAACGTCAACGGCAAACTGTTTGCGCCCGAGAGATCTGTCAGCAACAACAACAATAATGAACCGACGACGAAAGCTGCAGCTACGGTACGGGTCAGCAACACGCCTGCGGAACCAACGCAAAACATTTCATCGTCGTCGCCGCCACTAGTCACCGTTCAGCCGTTCAGCGCGGAACCACCTAAGTCACTTGTGTTCAACTTCCTAAAGAACAAAGAGATCGTGGCCGCAAATGCTACCGCTGTGGTCGCTGCTGCAAAAGTGGCACGACAAACCGAGAAGAAAGACCACGACAACGACGACGTGCAAATGAGAAAGACTGAGACCGCGAGAAAACCGACATTGTCCAGGAGCTCGCTGGTGGCCCACTCCAATGAGCCGTATCTAAACATCAAACGGTGCAGTTTACAGGCGGACGAAGAGGTAAAAATCCCGCCGCCGGTGCCGAATGTGGAGATTCCTGAAGTCAAACTGCATCCGCCGGAAACTGTCATCGTCAAGACGGCCGAGGACCAAGAAAATGAGGCGCACGTCCCGACGAAGGACGTCCTGGAGGTGGACACGGCAATAGCGCCGTACAAGACCAGGAGTAATGTGCCGCGCATGGGAACCATGCATTTCAAGCTCAAATTGGCCGTGGCCGCTTCATCTCAAAAACCGGAACCGTCAAAGTCCGCCACTTCTGCTGCCATCACCAACAAGGCCGAATCCACACCGGAATCGTTGACCAGCAGGGAAATGGCCGGCGAGCCGGATGGAAAAGCTGACTCGGACGAGCCTTGCGACCCAGCCATCACAACGATGACGACGACGACGACGACTCCTGTGTCGAATCCGGTAAACCGATCGTTCCTGCACACCTTCAAAGAAGTCTCGTCGCCACTGCGGGACACGACTAATCATCATTCCTGCACTACCGCGGCCATTACCAGCAATGCAATCACTACCACTACGCCCCCTAGGACGCCCATCAAAAAGGTAAGTTTGTTGATTTTTGCAGAGCGTTACTATATGGCAGGTTTATAAAAATATATATGAAGACTCGAATTACAATAAAATATTTCATATACTAATTATATTAGTTGACGTTGAAGTACGGCCAAATAGGTCGCGGGGTTGGCTGAAATTATATATTCATTTGAATCTGTTCTGTCGAACGAGTCTCAAGGTTCATCGGTTGGGGAGAAACCATTATAAAATATATTGCAATAGTTTTTTGAACTACCCAAAGGTAAACCTTCAGAGAATATGCATCGGTTTTTCAAATTATATGATAGATGGAAAATAAAAAAGTAAAAAAAAAAAAAATATATATATATACATGTACAAGGTGTCCCACGAAGATATATTCCCATTGTGATATCTTCTGAAATAATTAGGATTTTTTTTATTTTTATATATGACTCGCAGAGATTATAGAATTAAGAAGTAATATTTTATTTTGTTATTTTTTAAACGTTTAAAGATATAACCATTTGATCATAGTGTTTATTCTTCTAAAAATATCGACGTTGCTTATCTTTTTTTTCTGATTAGTTTTATTCAGTAACCTAATTAACTATCGTTCTTAAAGTACATTTTTCAATAGTTTATTAAAAGTATTTGTCGACCAAAACCTGCGAGTTATGTGAAGGAAAAAAAAACATTTTAATTCTTCTATTTTTGTGGAACACTGTGCTATACACGGGTACGCGAATAAAATTGCACCGACGTATAAGTGTTGAGAATCGCATAATATTCTACAATATAAATGTGTTGGCATGTTTTTGTTTTCAGACTTCCGTCTGCAGCAACAGCCCTCCTGAGTGTCCCCGAAGCATCAAACGGCAAGCCCCGAAGCCGCCGCCTCCACCGCCGTCGGCTGCGGTCAAATGCGGCGTCGCGGCCGAACCATTGACGGTCGTGTACCACAGCACCAACAGTTCGCTGTTGGACGAAGGGTTGAGGCCGAACGACGTGACCGTGGCCAACCGCAAGTTGCTGGCCGAGTACTGCGAGCAGATCGAGAAGGAACAGTCGTCGTCGTCTTCGTCGTCGTCGTCGTCGTCGTCGTCGTCGCCACCGGCCCGGCACAGCTACCGCGGCGAACAGGTGGACCCGGTGGCCGGCGGCGAACCGTCGTCCGCGCACGATTCGTCCACGTTACCATTGGCCGGCGGCAAACGGCCCGCGTGCGATAAGAAGAAGTACAGCAAAGCGGGCAAGGTGGGCCTGAAGATCAAAAAGTTCTTGCGCATCCCCAGCCGGGAGTCGGTGGCCGCCGCGTCGCATCAGCCTTCGTCCAGACCCAAGTTGGAGATCATCCATCCGCTGGATATCAATAAGTCGGCCGTGGAAATCATACACAACGCCACGGTTGATGCCGGCGGCGGGACGCCGTACGCGAAGGAAACGGCGGTGGCCGCGGCGCGAGGCCCACCGCCGCCGCCGACCAACCATGGCTTCGCTGCCGGTAAGACTTTTTCGATTTCACATACCTACCCCTTTCTCCCCCTCCCACCACACATCCACTTTTCTTGGACAATCGTTTCGTCTTTTATTATCGGTCGCAATTCGGTGAATACGTTACCCGTTACGTACCACGGTTTAAAGTATATCTTAAACTGTGATTTTTACTTCTAAAATGACTAAGAAGCCCCGAAGTGTACTGGTTATTTTTTTTCGAAGAACCCTCCTTTCCTACACGAATATCCCTGACTCTTTAAGTAAAAATTTAGCATCGACTTGTGTTGTAATTATGTCGTACCGGTGGTTGTTAATCAAATTACACGCGTTTTACCACACTAACAAAAGGAACGAAGATCTACGGGTGTTAATATTTTTATACGGATACAACCCAAACCCTGTATATAGTTGTAATATAGTTATGTACCATCAATTTAATATAATGTATTATTTCAATGCAGAAGGCGTTCCGTCTTATGGGAACCATAAGCTTTTCCTGAAAATGTAAATTTATTATATTCTTAGTTACCGGCTTATTATGACATTTCTATGGTATTATATTACACTGTAGGTAGCGCTCCAAATCAAATCAATTCTCGGTGTAGGTAGCATTTCCTTTTTCATGTAGGTAGCGTAGTACTGTAAACGAGTTCCACTTTTATTTATTTTTTATTTTACTACAATCTTACACTTTTTGATGGAGGAGGATGAAATGTATAGCGGCATAACTATCCACAAAATTATCTCCGTCCTTCTTCGTGCTTTTTGAATATAAAATTTGATTAATACTGACTCGCGTCCTCGGAATCATTGTATGTTGCACGTTCATTGCCACCTAATTAATTCGGATCTCATTGAATTCCACACGTTGCGGTTAATTTATTCGCAATTCCTATTGTGTGCAATTTGTACATATGTATTACGTGTTAGTGTATGTATAGTTTACCGGTCATCGCGTCCAGTTGTTATTATTTTTGTACACATGCGTTTTTATCCGTTTTCCTTTTTTTTAATTGGCGCCTCCTACATATTATGTATCCGTTAATCGTCGTTGTGTAGGTACTTTAGTGTTTACGTTTTTTTTTTTCATTCATCAAATCCTCCAAATATGTCATTTGTAACGTCATAAAATGTATTTTACTGAATATTCGTAAATTTTCATTCACAAACAACTTGTGACTTTCTTGTTCAAATCGATAGTCGTTATCGAAACATCGTAAATCGTTACCGATTATTACTTGTTCGTTACACAATATATTATTATTGAATATACGTTTTTCTTTATTAGAGGTGTGCAGCATGTAGAAATCGTATGTCCACATTGCCCCATATAATATTATGTAACTCATACTATGTATGTATTATTTTAAAATACTGTTTAATATTAATGATCTAATTTTCAAAGGTCAAAAATCCAATAACAGAACTTTTAGTGACTGATATTAGTTTTAAAGAGAGTGAAAAAAAAAATATTTATACAAATTAATACAGTTTCGTTTATGCGTAACGATAATTAATCGAATTCTATTTTGTTTTAATCATTAAAAAATTTAAATATGTGTTGTTATGTATAAATGTGTATATATTTTTCTGTGAAATATAAGTGAAGAACGGTTTGGAATTACAAATTAGATGGATCAATCGCTGACGATATTATATTCTCTATGCAATCCGCTCGTATATATTTGAGTAGTTATTATTATTTTTTATGTTTCTAGAACAATGATTTCATTTACGTTACCGATAAATAAGCACTTCGATTGAAGTATGTTTCAAATCCCATGCATAAATTTCTTTTGCACGTTACTTTGCGTTACAAAATCAAATCAAATTTTCCGTTTTCAATAATATAATTAACATCCGGTACGTCATCGATAGTATATTTTGTTTATCCTCATTCGTATTCTGTGCGTAATCCACGGTGTTTTTAACTAAACTGTCCGTCGACCGATTCACTATATTATACCAGCAGTTCTCAACCTTTTTGAGTTTGCGACTCTCTATAATGTCACCAAAATGTCTAATGACCCTTTTGTAATGTAAACATTGAAAAATGTTATAAACTGTTATTATTGTATTTATAATTTGTATACATTTTACAAAATAAGGTATATTATAATAGTCGATTGGCGTTAAAAATTAACGTACAATATTTATTGTATTTTCTTTATTTCTATTAATTATTAATAAAAATAAAAAAATAAATAAAAATAATATAAAAATTATGCATATTTGAATATTTTTTGAATTTAATGACTCATTTGATAATGTTGATTCGAAATAATTTTGTCAATCCTTAGCTCAACAGATTTGTCACGATCCTCCGTTTGAGAATTACTGTACTATACTATACCGATTCACATATATGTGTGATGTTCGCACTGTAATTACGTACAAGTAAAATATGCAGTAATATTCCTCTAATTAACAAAGTCTTGATAGTTCTTCGAAAAAAATATGTTACAACATAGATGCCATTATAAATTTGTACCAATAATATTATTTCTAAAAAATACGTTTTTACTCTACAAAAATATTTGAATAATAAATTGTAATAATATTTTTATTAATGACCTAAAATAATGCTGGTATTATAATAACAATATTGTAAAATTATAAATATTATATACCTAGTATTTTAGTATAGAACAGATTTACTATGATAATTTTAATCTTGAGTATAACTAATTAATTAATTTTACATAGTTAAATTGTTTTACCTAAGATTGTTATAATCGTTTAATTTATACACAAGTTTAAAACTGATTCGTTAAATATATAAACGTTGTTTTTTAATGAAAATATCATTGGTTCCGTAAAAAAAGTCTTTCGAATCTTTAAGTTGAATAGATGAATAATAGATGTTCGGCTGTATTTTATCGACAACATCATGTACAAGGTGTGATTAAAAAATATCCGTATTTTTAAAATAACATTTTATTAACACAATATTATTCTAAATATACATTATCACCTTCAGAATAATCTCCCTGGGAAGCAATACACCGCTGTCATCTTCTTTTTCACTTTTGAAAACATTCCTGGTAGGCACTAATTAGAATGTCCATAAGATCGATTTCCGTATTTTGTTTTATGTCATAAATTGTTTGAAAACGACGTCCTTTGAACGTAGATTTTAACTTAGGAAATGAAAAAAGTTGCACGGAGCCAGGTCGGGTGAGTATGGTAGTTGTGGAACTACTGAAGTCTGATTTTTCGCTAAGAACGTACGAATGAGCAATGAACTATGAGCCGGAACGTTATCATGATGCAATATCCAAGAACCACTTTTCCAACTTTCTGGCCTTTTTTCCTAACATTTTCTCATAATCTTCGACTTCTAAATAAAAAAGCTGATTTAATGTTTGTCCTTGAGGCACTCATTCACGATGAGCTATACCACAACAATTAAAAAATGTGATTAACATGGCTTTCACATTTGATGTTACCTACCTTGTTTTTTTTGGTCTAAGAGAATTTGCTGACTTCCCCTGTAATGATTGACGCTTGATTTCAACATCATACCCGTAAATCCAAGTTTTGTTACCTGTTACAATATTTTTTAAAAAGTCTAGGTCATTTTCTGCTCTTTCAAAAAGTTTTTGAGCGATAGTCTTTCGGTTTTGTTATTGTTCATCGGTTAAGAGACGAGGAATAAATTCGGCTGCGATTCGATTCATGCCCAATTCTTTGATTAATATTTCTTGGCACGAACCATAAGATATTCTGACGTCTTCTGTAACTTCTCTGATAGTTAATCAAGGATTATTTCGAATAATTTCATGAACACGAGCAACAGTTTCGAGCATTTTGTTTTACTGGTGGAGGGTCTACCAGGTCGATCGTTATCCTTAACAGATGTTCTACCTTCCTTAAACCGTATAAACCAGTCATAAACATATTGTTTGAGACAGAACATCATCTTCAAAAGCTTGTTGTGAAAGTTCAAAAGTTTCACTAGAACTTTTCCCTAATTTAAAACATAATTACAAGTACACACGTTGTTCTACTATTCCTTTCATTACGAAATTCGTCGCACGACAGTAACATGTTTTCGTAAAAATGCCATAAAATAAAAATGAATAATGTTATCGATTTCGAACCAACGCTCAAATCTTCATTAGAAGTTACTTTATCAAATGATATTATCGGAGTTTCGATATCTTGATTAATATAAATATTATTAACACAGTCCAGGTATTTTTTGATCAAACCTCGTACACTAATGTAATACTCCTGGAATAATGTTTTAGCTCGTCCTTCAAAACCGCCACCGCCACCCAGAAGTCTTCCGCCCGTTTCGAAGCTGCCCGCGAACTCTTTGCCATCGGCTAATATCGCGGACTATGTGGATGAGCCCAAAACGTGCGACTCCAGCACGTCCGACGAAACGTATGAACCGGTCAATTTCTCGGCGCCTGAGTGCGATCATAGTTCACCAGAAATGCCGCGGCTTACGTCCATGCAGTACTATGGTAGCGAGACCGAGTCGGAAATTTATCCGGCCATTCAATTTGGCGACGACGTGAGTTTATACAGCACTATAACATATATATAATGTATTGGTCAGATTATTGTTCTGTGATTGGTGAAGGAGAGGAGTTCTTAAGGAAGTATATCTCCTTACCCCTTCACATAATTTGACCGACTTTGATCAAATTCTATCGATTTGCAATATAAATGAATGGTATACACATTTATAAATTGTTCACCGAATCATGCAGTAATTCTGCACACGTTTACTTGTACACAAGCACGATAATAACTGTTCTTTCCCCCGTAGTTTGGAGCTGAAGATAGCATCAGGAACACTCAGCTTGGACGTAAGAGTCTCGAAGAGAGCTATGATGCGGTCGTGATCGCTAACCACGAAGCTCTGACCAAACTCTTGGACCAGGTAATATAACACAAATTTGTATGATATTGTATTGCACGCTTTATTTAACTTACCGACGTCGTTACGTTATGCAGGCTACGTGCAATCCCAAAATCCCGAAAGAGTTGTTAGCGTTGAAGACGAAGAATTTGGAATGGTCCAGCTTCCGCGTGGATCCGACCAGCCGTTTGCGGAAATCCGGTTGCGCGTTCTACAATGCCAAGTGGTACGAAATCCCGGTGGTACTGAGCGTATCCGATGATCGTGTCGAGCTGAACAACGTGCTCAACAATCATTTCACTTTGACTAAAGTGACAGAGTTCGTGACGCGCGTGGGAAAGGAATACGCTCCGGGTGACTCCGAAAACGAAGACGGTGAGCAAGCGCGTGTTTACCGATAGTTGTAAAACGCTTCTAAGAATATATTCTCTTCGGAAGATTTCTAGTTGATACTGGTTGGAATCATTAGAATGCCAGCATTTTTCATGATTAAAATATGTATATATATATATGTATGTATGTTTTTAAAAAGTTGATTATTTTACTCTATACTAAAAAATTTCCACGTATTAATATTGATGCATTCACAATTGCGTCTGCCAAATATTTCGTAATTCATTACCTTTTTTTTAAAAAAAATTTAGCGATACGGAAAATTGTGACGCAATAATAAAATTATTGTTAGCGCTAACACTGTTTATCGTTTAACAAAACATTTCATAACCGTTATGAGATAATCTCATGTAGTGCTTCGTATACGGTTGACTTCTTCCGAGGACTACGGGTGGGTGAATGGATACAATGACTGAGAAAGGGGAAAAGGTGTCACGAACGTCAGTGTCTGGGCGTGCTTACAGTATTATTTTTACTCTATGAGTTATTATCATTTCGTACACAGCTTACGTCACCCTGTGGAACGCTCATCGCATGGAGGCCGTCGAGTCGTATTGCAAGGAATACAACGCCAAGTACGCGGACGTGACCAAGGAAGCAGGCCTCATTTTGGTGGAGACGGTTAACTTGTTGATGGGTCTTCAAGCGTCGGACGTGGATCGGTACAGTCTGGAACCATTTGTGGTAACCAGAAACAGTTTCGGAGCCGACCCAACCGTAGCCGTCGTTCAACTCCGAAATTTCAATTTTGAGGTAACATAAATTTTAATATTACAACATTAAGTGGTGAATTTGTAATTTAGGATAGGGTATGTAGACTTAGGTACTAATGTATTACTCTAATAATAAAATACACATGTATACACACATTTAGTTGTAAAGCAGTAAATAAATAATACAGATAAGATATTTACCTCGGTAATGTTTTTAAGTGATATAAACATTCATAAATGTCAAAAGTGATACCAAAATATTTATAAATAATTATGGAAAATAGTAAGCTCAGGGAGGGGTTAAATTTATCTTTCGTGCTCATAAAATAATCGGACGGACTGTTGAGGTACATTTGTGCGATTAAAAAAAAAAAAAGAATTATAAGACTGTGTTGTTTTTGACGTATAAAAAATAAAAATAAAATTTTAAACTTTTGCCTATAAAATGTTTGTTTATCGCCCAGGAGGAGGACACACTGTGCGAAATAATGCTCAAGGTGCTCAGGCTGCTAGCGCCCACGTGGGAGATGACTGTGTGCCTGTCGCAAGTGTTGCACCAAGGCAAGGCTAATTCGCTGTCCAAGTGCAAGGCGCTGCTGGAGTTCTGGTTGTGGGGCCCGACGGGCTTGACCACGGTCACTCCGGATCGACCGCTGTCGTTAAAAAGGTAACCAAACCTAACCTATAAGTATGCACGCGCCTTGTAAAAAAAAACCACCCTCGCCACCGCCGCACCGCAGACACAACGAAAAGCACGCGCGCGCTTTTTGAACTTTTGGACCGCTACGGACCGGATTATTGTTACCAGATGGTTGGACCTGGAACGTGCCAACAACCTGCACGGACGCGTGTGCTCCCGTTCCGCCGACCCGTCCGTCGAGCAGATCTGCTACATGTCGTTCCTGGTGCAGTCCGACGACCAACAACTGTCCTCGGACGCATGGACAGTGCTGGCCGACCGCAAGACGACGCGGCTTCCACGCGACCCCACGATCTCTAAATGTTAACGCAACACTCAATTTATCGACAGTTTTCTTCTTCCCGTCTTTCCCACCGTTCTCTCTCTCTCTCTCTCTCACTCGCTCTTTCTCGTCTCTTTCCCAGTCTCCTTCGTGACAATCTTCGTACGAGTCTGTCCGCGGCTACCGACACAGCCGACGGAGTCAAGTACCAGCGGGGCACTGTTGGCCCCGACCTGTTTTACCACCCGTATAACCGTCACCTTTTTAACCTGTATTGTACCCATCGCGACGATCGCGATTTATTTCGTCTTTATGTTCGTTTTACTTTAAACAATTTGACACGATCTGTCGAATAAATTCTTATTGCTAACCTATCCGTTAAGCAAACCCATACACCTACGTAATTGTATTGTTTTATGCGGATACATATTTTACCGTTTGCTCATTAACTGTTAATTATTAATATTATTTTATAATTATTATTATTATTATTATTATTATTATTATATTTTTAAACAATATATAAACATTTTTTCCTTCACGGGTTACAGTCCTGGAAATAATATTTATACAGCGATTCGTCAATCTGTCGTGTTATTATGTACATTTTTTTAATCATATTATTATGATTACATTATGTAATTGTTCGATACTTACAATAAGTATTTTTATTTGTAATGAAGTGAAGAAAATAAGGCTCTCTATATTTTGTCAATTATTTTTGTAAAAGAAAATTACAAATATTTGTGTATATTGTCGTGCTGTAACTACTTGTTGTATGAAAAATGTACCTATTTTATTTTTAATTATATATGCATATTTTTTTATGTGTTGTGCACAACTCATTATGTTGTTAACTATACTTAACGCCGATTACAATAACCAAAGAACTTTTGGACCTGTGCGGTGAGCTCCACATACATCAAACATCTTTATTAAATAACCTGCTAATTACAAAATTAACTCTTACGGAAAAAACTGTTTGAAAAATTTGCATTTACCACTGTACAACGATTGTCTTCAGAACAATCAAGTGAATGATTTTCTAAAGACTGTTAAAAAATAAATAGGTTAATTTATCAATCTATAAAACAAAATGTGTGACAAAGAGAGTTAACTTTACAAATATATAAAACAATATACATTGTTATATATATATATATATATATCTGTAGTTAACTCACATTTCAGTATGATATAGATATATAAGAAAAATATATTAGTCTTACTAATGTATTGGTAAATAAATAGTTTATGTATACAAATAAAAGCTTAGCTTGGACTATTATTATATTTATGATGTACCAACAGTTTTAAACTCAAAATTTGTCGAAGGCATTTCTAAAATCAATAAAATCGCAACTGAATATGATGAAACAGAGGAATTTGGTCATTTTACATAATTTTTTTTTAATAAAAAAGGTTATATCTAAAATATATTTATTAAAAATAATATTTTTAAAATAGGTTTGTAAATTTAAAATGTTATTAAAATTTTTTTTTTTTTAATTTCATTGTATGTGTGTCACTCTTCTAAAACTGAACTAATATAAATTTTATTTTGGGTATTTTTATTTTTGTATTTGTATCAAAATATAAGTTTTAGATATTTTTTATAACATGTTTAACAGTCTTCTTTTTAAATTTAATTTCAAAAATGTATTCTTTATATCTTATTTTAAAATTTTTGTTTATCTCTTCTATATAACATTAATTTTAATTAGAATGAAGTTTATATTTACCAACATTTTCAAAAGGACATTTTTTATAAAGTTTTTAGTTTTATTAGTAATATATTTAAATAAATTATTATTATTTAAATTTAAGATCAATTATAATTTAATCAAACATATATTAAAACTATTTTGTTAGTCTTTTCTTGTAAGGTAATTACTTATTATTGAAAAACACATTAAAATGTTCAACTAAATAATATTAACACTGTTATCAGTGTACTAGACATATTACAATATAATAAAACAATAATTCAGCTTATGATATGTATATCATACGAATCTGAAAATATTCCAAGTCATACATTGAAAATTCATGACCTTTATGTATGTAGACATTTATTTAAAGTTTGAAATATTAGTTAATATTATCTTAGACAAAACCACGTAATATTGAAAAAAATATGAGATTACATTTTATGAATAATGTACTAGATAATAACTACATATTATTAAATTGGCAAAAATAAGTAAAATAACTATTAAGTTATATGAACATACAAATTATTTAGATTTTTGTAGTATTTTTGATATGAAAAATCAATTTATAATTTATTTATATTAAATATTTTATGACTTGTTACATTATATAATAAAATAAAAACTAGACTGTAAAAATGAGAAAACTTTAATATAAGATTAAATTGTCTAGTGCAAAAAATTACAATTGTTGTTTCAAAAGCATAATAATTGAAAGTAATAGTCTTTCTGTAACATAATCAATAAATCCTGAGCGATTCCTTTAGTTTAGAGTTTATAACAATGGAATTTTGATAAAATGAATACTTCAAATAATAGTCAAGAGTGGTTATATTAGGTGATTTCCATAAGTATTATTAGTATTCTTATATAATGGCAGCCAATATTAAATGTATATCAACTGTTGGATAAGTATTTAGCCTTAATACTAGAGAATTTAGCATTTTAGGTTCAAAGATATTTTTATATTAAACTTTAAAATGTTTATTAATGTCTACTAAAATGTTTAGACTTTTGTTGTTTTAATTTATTTTTTAAATGATTTTCAACTTTATCCAAATTCTCAAAAATCAACTTATACTTTTTATAATTGATCATCATTAACAAAATCATAAAAAAGCACAATATTAACCAAAATCTAAAGGCTAAGGAGATAAATTAAAATAACATAGATTTGCATATAAATTGGAAAATAATTTATAATTAAAAACCTAAGTTTTACAACAATTAACTTAAGGATAACAACTAAAGGATAAGGAATACTTATGTATTTTGTTGATTATGTTGTTTTTTTAAAATATTAATCAAACTATCAAGTTCAAAATATTCAGATTTCTTATTGCTTGCTTGGTATAGTTCATACAAAGAAGGACTTTCAGTTACTTTCTTTCCCAATATGACAACTAATGGAAATCCTAATTTCTTTGCTTCAACAAATCTTTTGCCAATTGTCATGTGTGTTCGATCATCGACAACAACATCATCTCCAAATATTTCTGTTAAGTTATTGTAAAGGGTGAACAAGTTATTTTCTGATAATTTTTCCTCGATACTGCCATCTTTGGCTGGAATAATGCACACTGTAAATGGAGACAAAGACTTTGGCCATTGGATTACTTCTTGTGTGCTGAGACATTCCACTGATGCTCCGATTATTCGGGAAACGCCTAAACCATAACTGCCCATGTAAGGAGGTTTTGAAGTTCCATCAGTGTCTAAATACTTAGCAGAAAGAGCATTTGAATAAAATGTACCAAGTAAGAAAGTATGGCCGACTTCGATAGCTTTTGTACATTCAATGTTAGTGCTAGAACACTTGAAACATTTGATCAAATCTGATGATACTTCTTTGTTTATGCCAAATCCACAGTTGTTACATAGCAATAGTGTATCATCGCCGACTTCGGCTGGATAATGGAATTCATGAGATTGACTGCCACCCATCATACCTGATGCTCCTTCGACTATAATATAATGATATTAATTATAATAATTGCAATATTTTATTAAACATTTATTTACCAAAAATATATATAAATAAATGGTTTATAAATGAAAATAAATAAATGCTTAATCTGGAGTATTATTATATTATTAGTATTATTATATAAATGTAATGTACGACCGAATTCAAATTAAAAGTATAATAACACTCCAGACTAAGCATTTATTTGTTTGTTTTTACACATACATTATTTATTTAAATATTCATTTACAATTCACTTATTTATGTTTAATTGTATTACTTTTATTTTTTTACCTTTAATGTATTTAACACCAATCTGTTTAAGTATTTTTTCATAAGTTTGACATATTTTGTCATACGTATTAACAGAATTTGCTTCATCTTTATCAAAAGAATATAAATCTTTCATAAGAAACTCTTTGGATCTGATTATGCCCAACTTAGGCCTGATCTCATCCCTGAATTTTGTTCCAATTTGATACAGCATTAAAGGTAACTGCTTGTATGTTATAGGATCTGAACTAAATAAATCAGTAACGACCTCTTCATGAGTCTGTACAGACGGATATTGTAAAATATTATAACATTGGTTAATATTCATGTATTACCGGACTTAGGAGGAACTCTTTTCTTTTGCGATCATTCACAATGTATAAGTCTTCCATATTTTTGCTTAATCGACCTATAAAAGAATAACACATTTTTATTGGGTATATATTTAGTATGTGACCTACCGAGCAAGAATCAAATTTAGTATGGGATCTACCAAGGTGATCATCTATATTATTGGAATCTATATTATCTTTGTAATTGTATTATATTATATCAATTGAAATATAGCCACGTCATTTAATTGAGTCAAGTTATTTAATCAATCTATTAACAGGCAAGATCCAATTTTTTTAAAATGTTTATGTGATGTATAAAAAGTGTATTACCAAACAATTTTGTATTAAGTAATAATAAAGTAATTGTACACATTTTTTTATTTTTTTATGATGATATTTTGAATGTAATCCATAATCTGGAAAAATAAAATAACCTAATTTTATGATTTTTAATTCGACTTTTTTAAATCATCAATCCAGGTAGGTTTCACATACTAAACGAATACTCCATACAATAGGTCACATACCATTTACCGTGAGCTCAAAAATATCTAAAATAGTATATTCACTTCTTTCTGTAAAGGGGAAAAATAATTTGAAATTCTTACTGATATGGACTTTCGGAATGTGGACATTATGAAATTGGTTTAACCTGCAGTAAGTTATTTATACTTAATTAAAATTATTTATTTGCTATAGACAATAAAATAGTATGCAGGCCAAAGTTATTAAAAATATATATTTTTAGTCACATAAAATTAAATAAAAGAAGCATGATACTGTAAGAAACAAGTAAAACCGTTACAACATAAAGATGATTTTTTTTTGAATTTTTAAATTTTTTAAAGAAGCCATGGCAAGTACGAACAATTATAGAATACAAAATAATCGTCTTTTATGTTTACTAATTTTATAGTTGTAATAGTTATTTCATATAACATATTTTATACATTTTAAAATATTATATAATACAAAAAATATTATTTTAATATTAGGCAGTATATAAAATATAAGATAGGTAATATAATTTGTAATACTTTCTTACAATCCTTTTCAACTAATTAATAATATTATTTGTTTGAAATATAATTTTTGTTTACAGAAAAAAAAATGTATGGTAATAAAACTAAATAAATTTTTATCATTACATACACACCTGTTTTTTTCCATAAACTACTCTGTATTAATACTGGCATGGAAATCTTCTGAGCACCAATTTCCATCATGTTTTTATTTATAATACAAATCAGTTTATCCAAAGATCGTTGAGCAAGAGGTAGTAGATGGTATAGTCCATTGGCACTTTGCCTGATGAGACCGAGTTCCAACATCAACTGAAAATATGTATCCACTACAATGACTTTCAAAAATAAATTAAAAATGAATACTAACTTTTTGACTCTTGGACATAAGCTCATCGGGTTTGAACAAAATGTTCTTAGACATAGGCATTGTAGGCCGAAAGATATTTTTTAGACTATTAATTTTCATATTTCGGAATCACAGAGTACTACGAGAGATAATAATACAATGAAATTAAGAGAAGAATATTACAATAATTTAAGTACAAAAGTAGTATTTACATTATTTACTAAAGCATTAATATATTTTAACAAAAAATATTCCATCAGTTGTTATTTGATAACAATACTTATCTTTAATTCCCTAAGTAAAATCTCGGTAATCAACTGTTCATGGCGTAGAAAACTTAACGTTATCCACTCCATGCAATTTAATGATAATGAAAAATAATCATAAAAATCTGATACCTTTTATTGTTTTATATGTTCATAGCAATAACTAACAATTATAAATATTCATGAATTTCAAGTAACAACTTAAATAGTATCCATAAGTGATTAATATATATATAAGTATAAGTATAAATATAATATATATATATATTATGTATATAAAAATATAAACAAAATCAAGACAAATAAGTATAACTTCCAACTGTTAATATTTTTATACGATGTTATTTGTTAACAAAACATTATGACTGTTATTTTAAAATCAATAAAAAATATAAAACCATATACAATAGAATGAATGGCACAATAAACACAATATGAAGACAATATGTTTGTACAATAATATTACATGATAAGTACACCACCAGCTTCTTGTTTAACAGCACCCAATTCGTCAAGCAGTCCTGGCAGGCCATCAGGAATCCTACCTTCATCGACCTCGACGCACCACATTCTATACTAAGCAATGGAAATAAAACAAGGAAAAAGATGAAAAGCAATTCAGTCTTAAACATAATTAAATAAATACTTTGTCCAGTTCTTGTCGCAAGGAAATGACTGCTTTCTCACGGTCAGTCACCAATTCCTCGAGATACTGGTAGCGTAACTTTTTTCTGGCACGGCACTCACGAGCGCTCTGCCGGCTCCTTTCTAAGGTCGCAAAAATAATTTATAAGACACATAGTCTTACAACCATACAAACCTGCAAGTCGACAAACCTAGTTTAGCTCTGATGTCCACTTTGTCACTGGATTTTTTTCCAGGCTTTCGTCCCCGTTTGTTAGTTACGGGCGGCGGCGTGGTCGTCGTGCTTTCTTTCATCTCCTGTGCTTGTTCCTAAAACCCACAATACCTACGTCGATCACAAATGGTCATCCAAAAGAGTAAAAACGACAGATCGAAGAAAGTTGTGGTGAAATTATGACAGTAGCCAAGAATAAACTTACCACTTGCACCAAGTCGAAATCCTGCGCGTTCATGAACGAGTCTTCGAAATCCATCGTCGTCGTTTCGGCTGTTCTCGCCACGAATATTAAAAGACAATTGGTCGTTAGGTGCAGAAAGTCCAGCGTTTGCAGCTCCGAGGTTGCAAATCGTACCTGTCCGACCGGAAAACCCGCGAACACGATCAATGTTTATAAACAAGAAGTTGATGATAAGGGAAATGTTTTCGTCCGAAACACCACAACAACAACACAATACGCGACTGCTACTGCTGTCTGATACGCAATATGCATATTTGCTTATCTATTATCACGACGACGGCGCGCGGTAGATGTTTACCTTGCACACCCCACTATCAATGTTTTCTACCAGGATGCAACTGTTGCACGAGATCCGTTCGTGATTTTTCCAAGCGTTTTGTACGAGTTTTAGCTAATAAAATTGTAAAAAATATCAAAAACGTATAAAAGGTTAAACCTCGTAAATTATTATATTAGTAGCGCATGCATAAATCATATAGAAATAAAAAGAAATAAACAAATTAATGCGTAGCCTGTAGTAGTATTATATTATGTAAAATACGACCGGTTTCGATTTAAAAATGTATTATCAGGTATTTATAAGGTTAATAATATTGAGTTACGATTTTATCAAGCCATTCTGTGAGGATTAAAAATAAAAATAAATATAAATGTAAAAAAATGTAAATTTTTGATTAATATTCATTATTAACTAAAATCATATACGTATAAAGATCTTTATAATCCTATTTATAAAATGTATTGATATAAGATTATTTTTTTTAAGACTGTACATTTAATACATTATTAAAATTATATTTCTTCATACCACTGTGTTTGTGTAATTCAGTACATTTTTTTTATTTACTATGGAAACTGTAAGATCTAAGAAATTTAATTTATTTATAATTTTTATTTCTAGTTTAAATTGAATGTTTTTATGTATTTTATTATAAAAAAACTTTTATTTTAGCAGTTAAATTAATTTTCTGTTTGTCTTTTTGAATCTCCAAGTTCAACGAAAGTGTCATATACACATTTATAATAAGTTTTCATATACCGACTGCACATTATGCTGTTAATAATATTATAGGTTGCATATTTTTGCATGTAAATTTCAGACGAAAAAGAATTGAAGGCATTTTATTTTATTTTTTTTTTAGATATATTATTTATTTGTTTGTATAAATTTGACACATATTAGATGAAAGCAATAATTCGGTTAAAATTAAAAATAACACTAATGGAAAAAACAATAAGTACTTGAGTGTTGTCTCCTATCGAATTTGTTCATCAGTGTTATCTTGACTACCGCAATTAATGAAATAATAAAAATATATATATTCGTATTATGTTTTTGACGTTTGATTAACATTTAGTCAACAGCAATATTTATTAATTAGTAAATAATAAATTTATTAAAATATCAATTGTAGTATCACAGAATATTTATATTTGGAAAATTTATGACTCTGAACAGCCACATCTTGTCTGCTTATTATTTATACATATACATATTTGTGTTATCTAATATGTAAAGTGTAAACCTCTCATCATCGCAATCCTCACTTGATGCGACGTATACCTACACTCCGAGATGAACAATTGTTAATCAGTATTTCTATAAGCTATTAATTATGATTGAGTTCAAGCAATAAACAGAGGAACAGGTAAGACGAGAAGTACAGAAAAGCTCTCTGTCCGTCCGACGGTTCAACCGGAACGTCTACAGATATTTATTTTATTTTTCCTGTCTGTTAAATTTCGTACTTCAATATGGAGTAGAGAAGTTCAATATCTCCCGCGGTAAAAAGTTCGACGGGCGAGTACCAATGGACGAGGGTTAAATTTGTACATTTATTATTATTTGTTTTATTATAATCGAATTTTATTAGACGGTATGTAAATATATATTATTATAAAAATTGATTTCTAACGTGGTCCCCCGTAAACTGCGGTCACCTATAAAATTGAATTGTAATGTTGTTTCGCGAGTTTAGTTTTATAGTTTTATTAAAATAATTTCTTGTTATTTTTCTCTTGGATAGAGTTGTACGCCCTTCCGAGAATTTTTCAAAATAATTAAATTTAACCAAAACATATACTTACATTTTGTCTTTTTTATTTTTTTACTTTTTTTTTAATATTTCTACGAAAAATCCTATGTACTCTGGCTTCCTAATCTCGGTAATAGATTGACGACGGTGATTACTAAAGAAATATAATACGACGCTAGAGCTGAAAAAGACGAGAAACGTCGCATTATGATATTGGTTTAAAAATATAAGGGATGAAAGTTTTTTCGGTATTGAACTATGTGACTTTTTTTAAAAAATATTTGTCATGAGTAATGAAATTCATAACTATATCTCATAACTATATGACGAATTTTAATATTGTTTAAAGCCACATTTGTCGCAAAAATATTTCGTATAACAATTAACTCATGAAATACTTAATTGATTATATTATATTATAACTCATGGAATACTTAGAAAATACATAGTTGTGCTTTGTCATTAAATTACAGCGTTTTGATTAATAATTTTTAAATATAAAAAACAAAATAATAATTTTATTAAAATTAAATTAAAATAATAATAAACCATGTGATATATTTATATGTTTATATATTTTATATTTCTAATTAAACACCATAAAATATTGTATCATATGAATAATATACAACGTTTTATCCAATATATTTTTCAGGCAGCTCGTTTGAAAATCGTATACCAGGCTAATTGCTTGTTTTCTTTCATGATTAAGTCGTATGATGAAGACTGATGACAAGAATAAACTACGAACATGTTTTTCATTAAATTTCAAGTGAGACGGACGTTTGCACTTTTAACGATATTTGTTCCGCAATAAACACCTAGGACGAAGTAAATCATGGTTAGTTCATTGCTAAGGACCCTTTGGTTTTGGGGACGGTCATCAAATGTGCACCCGGTCCACGCATATAGTCGTAGTACACATACACGTGCACTGTACCGATAAACGAGACGAAATGTTCACATTTAATTTTTTTGGACTAGCCCATTATTCAAACCGTGTCTTAATTTCATTCACTCCAAAACCTCCCACATACACGCTCTAGTGTATCATCGATTGTAATTCTGCACTCTCCAAAACCTCACATTTCCAGACAAGACCAAGTTTCACAAAACAAATGAACAGCTATCGTGCAAATACAGATGTGTAATGAGTGGCTGGGTGGTTACCGACGAATTCGTTACTAATTCGTTATTAATGTAGTTCTATAGTATCACAAACCTTCAAATGTTGAATTGCACAACTACCACACGAGATATAAATTGTCAGAGATTTTAATTTATTTTCACGTCGACAACATCTAACTCCCTCGAATGAACCTTACACTTCCAATAAAATCAGATTTTTCGTGACTTACGAACACTCACTATATACATCAACAAACGGGCTAGCCCTTTCCTGTCTGCTCAAAGTTCTGTCTCTCCCCAAAAAGTATTTCTCTCTTCCACTTCCTAGTATACTATCGATTGCAGTACTTCACTCTCCAAAATCTTATACTTCCATACATATAATGAAGTACATGAAGCTCTATTAAATATGAATAACACGACTAACAAGAATTAACGTTTTATGCTGATTAATGACAAGGTAACAAATATAATTATATTTAAATGTCTCACAAATTAAACAAATTTGTGTTTTACGGTAAATATTTTTATGGATGGAACATTCCAGTTCTGTACTAAATATTTTTATCAGTTTTTTATACTGCATGATTTTCAAAGTGGTATATATACGTCTCTGGTATATGCATTGTTCCGCAATAAAAGTGTATCGACTTATAAAAGTTTATTTAATAAGTTATGTGATACATGTTTGACCGAAGGTTTCTTACTTAACCCAATCATGTTTGTAATTGATTTTGAGATTGGGTTACGTGAAGTAATTCGCAGTATGTGGCCAAACAGTAGTATTCGAGGTTGTAATTTTTAACTCGGTCAAGCGTGGTTTAGAAAATTATAAAATTTGGTCTTATTTTAACTTTATATTGAAGGAGAAACATGTGAAGAAAAGTTTTCAAATTATATTCTTGGTCTTTTATTTCTCGAACCTGATGATGTCAAAGATTCGTTTATTTTTTTATTAATTTGCAGATATGTCGTCTAATGATTAAAGAGTACAATTTTGCGATTATTTAACAGTAACTTATATGAAAGAAATATTCTCACCTTATTTGCGGACATCTAAATCAGAAATTATAACGAATGATGTGTGTGAATGTTTCCATTCAAAATTTAATGCATACTTTTATCATCATTAACCATCATATAGATGTTTTACAGGATATTCTAGTTGATACATAAATAAAAATTAGAAGTGCAGAAGAAAGTATAGTATAATAAAAAAATAAAATAACAACACAAAAATATAAATTTACAAACGAATAGTGACAAATGAAAGAAGACTGACAAATTTCAAGGTTTTCATTTTTGAAGAAAGTAGGTTTTAAGAATAAACGAAAAAATATTAAATAAATTTATTATAGTACCTGAACCATTATTGTATTGTTAATTAATTATTTTAATTTTTAATTTTTTTGATTATACGATAACTACGATATATTAAAAACAATATATGCATGTTACAAGATAGCTAACGATTTGCAAACTTTATTGATTATAAAGGTAAATCATCGATCAATGTTGTACTAATATATAGCTATACCATAACATGTATATCTAATTAAATGATAAACGTATCAATTTTATAACCATGACAATATTTATAAAATGTCGGTCATAATACTGATTATTCCACTCACCTGTTCACTGGTATGATTTTTCAAAAAATAAAAATGTCGAAAATATTCGTATACTATGTACCTAGTTTACTCTATAATCCCTACGCATAATCCCATGGAGTTACGCAAACAAATTGTTCAAGAATCTGATTTTCAGAAGTATATTTCTTTCAATTCATTCACACACAAACCTTAAATTATAGGTATTTCATTCTATACGATTTACGTTGATTCATAAATGTTAAAAATAAGGTTGCGGGATGCCATATGACTACTTACCTACTACTGAAGAAATTACGAGTATGTCACTGCTACATATCTAAGTGACCGTTTACCCAGGAAAGAATTGTACGCATTTTACTTTTAAATATGATGTATTTCAATTTTAGATTTGGAAATAATCCGAAGATGAATGCCCTTCTTCCGTTTTTCACTCGAATGACGCACGTGTGCTCATAAAACGATTAGTTTTATTATTAATTATTATTTATTGTTTCATTTTCAACGAATAACTACGGCAGTGAAACGGATATGATTTTATGCCTTTCATATTTTGGTTCTATAACCACAAATTGTTTTCACAAAAGCCTTACCAATAATTTTTTATTAGATCAATTTCAAAAAGTTTTTGGGTTGATAAGAGTTTTTAATTTAAAACAATGTAATCCTCTCCAGATAGAAGTATAATAAATTATATTTATTTCAATTATTCTAATTAACGAGACTCGGATGTTGTTGACTTAAAAAAGATTATACGTGGTCCAAACAGCGCAAGATATATTTTAACACATAAAAAAATATTCTTTATAAGATGCATAAATTTCTTTTTAATCGTTAACACTATTTTAATCACAATTGTTACATCTATGGCCAACTTAAATATGCGAAATTAATTTAAATTACACCATATTTTTCATACCGGCAATGAATTTCGGAGATAAAGTAAGGTGTAATGAAATCGCTATTATGGTTTATAATTTGATCTGTACAGTACGCTAGCGAATTTAGTAGTTATTATTATTTTATTAATACTTGATATGCAAGAAAATGTAAATTACGAAGAAAAAGTTATTACACTATTTTTCACGAGTTTACTGTTTCAATAATCGTGATGCAAGTTTACTTATGGAATAAGTTGAAAGAAATAATTGATTTAGTTACATTCGATCGTTCGTGAATAAAAATGCTAAAATAAATATGCTTTGGTCATAATATTTTTATTTTCCATTGATTTTTCTCACTAAAATGTAAGACAGTTAAACGCTTTTTGCATACATTTTTTTTTTTTCACTGAAATGGAAATTGCTGTAGTCCAAAGTAGGAAAATATTTCCCAGGTGAGTTTGGATAATTCATCTATTATTGCTATATTTTTAATTTATAATTTGTAAGAATCACCAAGTATTATAAGCTTAAATTATTTTCTTCCAACTAACGTTCAACCGATGTGATAGAAATACTAGAATTTATGTGAGACAAGAAGTAGTGTTTTGCTGTAATGTTTAAAACAAAGACAAAAAAAAAAAAGAAATGTTTGTTACCACTGTGGCTCTTATCGCTTCAGATTTTACAGTACATATTCATCAGATATTTTTACGTATACGTTAATAAAGTTTAAATAAAAAAATAAAAAAATAAAAATGTAAACAAATAAATTATAAAACCAATATTTATATTCTTCCATAATATCTTATAATGCATCAGTGTGTAATGATTTATATTGCCTACATTTAATATTTATCATGTTAAATATATTTTATAAATATTATGATTATTTTTTGATAAAAATACGTTTCACATAATATTCATACCGATTTCACGGTATATCAACTAATAATTGACTACGATAAGTTTCAACATTGACAAATTTTAAATCAAAAGTCCTCGGTTTAATGGTTTGTCTATTTTTATCCGTATTAATATATTTATTTAGATTTATAATCGAACAATAGATTACATAATTCCATTATACTACGGCTTATTATTTTAGTTTTTCAAACGATTTGTAAAATTAAGATAATAAAAATTTTCCCGAGATTGTAAAGTATTTTACAATCCAATTTTCTGGTTAAAATGTTTATTATATATGAAATATTAATTTTTTCCAAATCGTGATTTCAAACTATTATAATATTTACGGCGAATTAAGATCCTTTTCCAGCTTATCACAATCATTTAGGATTATACCGGACTTTGCGTCGCGTGTAATGCGAATATATTAAAATAATCACCCGTAAGTATATTTATTTTTTCCGGCTAAACACATATCACACGACGCTTTGTTCGAACAATTCTTGAATATTGTAAAAACCGTCGTTACCGTGACAGTATTATAACCGCAGACGGTCATACTATAATGGTATTATACAAATCCGATTAAAATGAGATGGCAATTAACATCGGTGGCCAAGGATTATTAAGTTCCATTCGTTTTAATTTATACTTCATTGTTCGAGCGTTAAAAAAAAAAAACGTCCCGAATCTCAGCGCACATCGTTTGGGGTAAGTCCCTCGCGGACGGCTGTCGTACCGTTCCTACATAATTGCGCTGTGTGCCGTGTTGACAGTCATCACGAACAGATACTAGAATACGTCCGTTTAATTCGGTAGACATTTCCACTTGAAATTAGTACCGTAATGAAATTTAGAATTTTGTTTGTGATACCGGCTGTTCGTCAAACCGTAGATATAGGTATTTATGACACGGCACCCCGAAGCAATGGCGTATTTTCAGATCGTTTTTTGTGACATTTAGCTGGTCAACAATCGCGAATCTTTGGAACCCAGAAAATCGCTTGGCCGATCGCGGTGCCGATGGCTAAACATCTATTGAATATATTTTTAGATAATATGCAACTTGACTATGTACATTGACGATAATTTGCAGTGGCCAGGTACTCTGCGGTCTGTTACGGGACGTTTCCGACAAGCGGTAATGTTCTTACAATTAACTTGAAATTATTTGAAAAAAATACTTGAAAAGTATTGATTACACTTAACACCATGTTCGTTTTTTTTTCAACAGTTAAGCATACCAAACAAATTCAACGTCGAAAGCAAAAGTATGGGGATATTTATCGTCAATGGAAATCAGCCGTTATTTCTAAGAACTAATTCGTAATCGTAATATATGTATATGCGTACGAATAAAGCAGTATGTAATTATGTTTCGTTTTCCATGCTATTGACTGACCGGATTTAAATCGCGTAAATAAACCAACAATAAAAATTAAAAAAAGAACCGGATGGGCCTCGCTCTGCTGTACAGTTAGGGGTTGAGTGCACCTCGCTTATAGGATAGGTCATTATTATAATGGATTTGTTAAATTTGAATGCAATGATAGATATCATTGTATACGAATAACGATTCTGAACGGAGTTCATATGTTTGTCTAGGATATAATACATTGTTATTTTTTTTTTTTTTTTTTTTTTTTTTTTTTAAAAGGCTTCAAATGCAAATGTTTATTAGCCTACAATGGTTTACATGTTTAATTTAAGCTGGTAGAAATTTCAAAAATCTGCGACTTATACTTTTTGAATTATAACAAATATTTAAAATCGTCTGAGAATAAATCGCTATTTTATGCAATTTCGTAAATATTTAAATTTCAAACAGTCATACAATTTTTTCCTCTTAGTCCGGTAGAAATTTTTTTAAAGATTTTTGAAGAGTAGCTCATAGATAACCTAGTGTTAAAATTTTGAACCTTAAGTATGAACAAAAAAAATTTTATGAATTTTTATCTACAAAATAACTTGCAAATTATCGTGATTTTTACATATTTCGTATAAATTGGAACTTTGAGCACTTAAAAAAAAAATTGTGACTTACGATTTTAGATTTTTTTTTATCAGTTAAGGAACAACTTATAAGAAACCTTGTATTAAATTTTCAAGATTTTCTGGGCAGCCAAAAAAATTTTATCGTTATTTAAAAAAAAAATACTTAAAAAAATTGAAAATTTCAATTGTCTATAAATAGCTTAATAAAAGTCAAAATACTTTGAAAATTTAATGGTGTATAGAGAACGCTAATCTAAACATTTGGTGAATGTTTCAAGTATTTACATCGATTAGTTTTTGAGTTATAGCAAAATAAAAAATTTGATTATGTCGAAAACTGGTTTTGCGTAAAAACTCCCGTTTTTCCCAAATTTTTTTATGGTTTTTCCCGTCGCATTTAAAAAATATTGGAAATTTTTTACTTTTGACCCCCCAAAGTACCAAATAGATTCACTTTTCTTTCAGAAAAGTTGCTACATAAGGCAATCGAAGCATTTTTACTGCCCCAAACTGTGTCGACAGATACAGAAAAAAAAAAAAAAAAAAATACACACATCATTGTAAAATCAATACATTCTTCACTCCGTTCAGAATCTAAAATGAACTTTCTTTACCAATAAATTGACGGTTGGTTTATTTAAACATTTGTTCTACATCAGTTAGGGAATGACAAATAAAACTGATATTCATCAATGTAGTATTAAATCAATGAAACAATTTTTTCTTCTTGTATTTACAAATCTTTTGAAACCACTGCTTGAAAGTAATTTTTTTTTTAAGTCCCTTCAGAATTTCCATCAAATTAATTAAAATTAATTTCCACGACGTTACGCGAATACTAATTATTTTACATTGCCGAAACGAGTACGTTCGAATCATTTACAAAACAGCCGTCACTCGGCTAAAACGACTGTACAGGGATTCGCTTCGGACTCTGCAACGTCCTCCTTTGTCTGTTACCGTGACATAGTGCGGTACCTTGGGGATCAGCCGATTCCCGTAATAAAGTTTTGCAATAGTATCGCGTTCGTTTATGTGTCGTGTGTCTTGAGTACATTCGTAACACGCCGACACCGTTGTAAAGACGATTTTGTTGTTTGCCAATTTCAAACGTTGTTCACGCGTTGAAGTTACACAATGTATTATTCCTTTCACGCCGAAGTGGTGCAGTCGCAACACGTATGATATCGCATTCCTGAAATTCCAGTTCACGCCGAAAGCCCGAACTACTTACGATTACGTCGTTTTTTGAAGTTAAATTGACTTTGTTTATGTACATTTTAAAATAGTTGTGTCCGTAAGTATAGAACTATACTTTTATTTACATGTACATAACTTCATGTGCAGCTAAAGCAAATAAAACATTTAAATGTTTCTTATTTGTTGTATACTTTGGCGAGTATTTATTTATTTATCTTCTGATTCAGAACTCACCGAACTGTAGTTTTAGGGTAAATTACAAATTTTAGGGTAAAAAAAAATAAAATTAATATTTTATTTGATTACCACTCGTAAATTATATACCAGTAAAACTAAAATTTCTGAATGAATATTTACCAAGAAATGAATCTCGTTTACTACTGCTATTTTGTAACTAATGCTAACTTATACTTTTAAAATTCGATCGTTCTATTAATATAATATCGAATAATATGAAATGACGAATACAACGGAAAGCAATTTAACTTCGTGTTATACGTCACCCGTCCTATATGTTGTTTCGGTGTAACGATATTTGTGTTGTATTCCACTTGGCTTGTACATAATTTGAGCGGATGAGATAAGAACCTGCGATTGGTCTATAAAAGTACACTTATTAGTAAATACTATTTTTTTTATTTTTCGAAATAGAAATGAAAAAAGAAACAGATTCATAAAATTTTCATCCATAAAATCTTAACTCGAATACGTAATTAGTGAAGGCGTTCGAAAGGAGATGTCTTTTAAAAAAGTCATTCAAGAAAAACATATATTGAAGATTTAACGATTGGAAACGCCATCACAATATATAAAAATATGACGTACTCAAAATACATTTTTGATGTCTGGAATTATGTAACAACATTTTTAGAAACGTCCACACATGCCACTTTTCGCAACCCACTAACGCCTGGAAAAAAAAAAAAAAAATACAGAAATGTTTTCATAACTTTTTCCAATGGAAATTTTAAGCATGACAATATTCAACACCAAATTGGGACAACATATTCAAACGGTAATCCATTCTCCTACTAATAATACGATTTTACTTCCGACTCTTGGTCTTTCTTTAATCCCTTCCAGGATAAACTTTTATCTAGTTCTTTTACTGATGCTTGTGTTTTAACGTTCAATTCAAGGGCACGTGAACATCTCGCAAACAATTCAATGTGAAAAACCGCGTAATATATACTTTTTAAATGTTGACGTGTAAGAAGAGCCGAAGAAACATACAGTAACTTAACTATAGATATGGGTATGTTTCAACTACGTGACCATCATTGTAGTGACTACGTGACGTTCAACCGAGTTATTTCCGCGGGGAAGTTGTTGCACGCTTGCTTAGGTAATTAAATACATAAATAATTATTGCTTTGTGAAGATATATAACTATCAAATGTCCCCATCTACTATTAATGAAATTAAAATATCTACTGATTGTGTAAATTATGCATTTCCGTTCGACAATATATCATTTATTCGAATGAACTAATTTGTTTATTCCGTTCTTACAATACATGCGATTTATTTGTACAATAATGAGTTTTGGTTAGTTTGGCCATTAATGATTCAAATTTTGTTTAAAAAAAGGTTTATTAGCGAGTTAATAATACAGAGTTTGGACTTGGGTTTATCTCAAAAAGGAATTGCTGTTTGTTTTTACGTAACCACCAAGGTGAAATATTTCAAGTTTTTTCGTTATGACTTTATGAGTTATAACTTATAATTAGTGATTTAATACCCGGCTCAATTTTATACGATAGGTATTGCAATTAAAAAAAGTGGCACTTTTAGGCCTGGATTAATTTACAGTGACCGTAGGCAGTAAAAAATTTGGTGCCCCTATTTTAAAAGTATACTATTTTACTACTACTTATTTTGTGTACTAACTTTTCAATCAATAATCAATCACTCTACTCGATACTTAAATAAATAATAAAATAATATATTGGGCTTATTGGCCATATCAATATATTCATAGATATATATGCAAATAAGTAAAAACATAAAATTAACACGATGTTTGTTAGATATATAAGAAATATAAAATAACTAATTATAAAAAAAAAACAATGAACCATTATTTATACTTTTCTTTTTCGTGCTTATTGATGAGCAATTGTGTTAATATTATCATAAAAATTTAATTTTTCAACCAATTCTGCTTCAACGCTAAATATTGATAACGCAATCAGCCTCAAATAGGATTTTACTTTTTTAAGAACGGAAAAACCCACTTTCGTCTGAGCAGTTTGAAACTGCTGTACTAAAATATATAGACGCATAACTATTTCTATATTTGGAAAAATACACTGTTCTTTAGTCTTGATATACTAAAGATAACAAGATTTTATACTTACCATCCGTGGAAATTAATTTTGTAAAAAGAATGAATACAATTATCTATAAGTATGCTAGAATTTTCAACATCATCAATAAAATATTTTGTCAACGTTTCTCATGTGTTTTCTAACCTATACATACCTGGTATATTCATAAGCTTGCCTCAAGTTTACGTTTTAAAAGTATCAATAAATACATACAATACATTTCCAATAAAATTTATATTTTCTGTCATTTCTGGGAGTGGTAAGATCTTTATTAGCCATAGCCTAAAAAAAAGTTAGTTTTCAATGGTGTTAATGTTTATAACTTCTTTCAAATTATTTTATATGTATTTTAAAATTAATAAGTTACACATATTTTTTCTCTTTTGTTTTATTTTAGAATCTTTGACATATTTAGAACAACCAGTAATTTCCTACAACCCTATTTTAAAAAACTATCTCTGATCCGTACTAAATAACTTTCAAGACCATTATAAAAGTCCAACACTATATGTAGATCAATTTCAGTTGATTGTGATTTCTTATTTGTAATTAAAATCACTTTATATTAATTTATATCTATATTACACTGATCCTATTGAAATAAAATAAATGAATGCATAATGTATTATTTAAAAATTATATATTTATAGAGTAAAATAGTCCTGTTTATTATTGAACTTCATATGCATATTATTAAACCATTTTCTAAAGTTTTTAATCTTGTAAGCAGCATTAGTTTCTAATTTATATACAGCTTTTTATTTTTGATTATCAACTTTATTATGCAAAGCTTCAATCATAAATGCATAAGAATTAAAAAAGACATGAAAAGCATCAAAGTGAGTACTCCAGCGAATTACTGATATATTTTTGACACAAAGATTCTTATTCAAATATGTTTTTAAAATATTCCAATGTGCTTTAGAACTAGAAAACAAATTGTATATACGCTAAAGAAGCATAAAAAAAAAAGTATTAGAACTACAACTTTCTGCTACAAACCGTTCTGACTAAGTTAAGATAATGTGCATGTGGTACATATTCTGCAAATTAATTAAAACTTTTAATTCTTAATTGCAACCCAGAATACTGAACCTAAAATATTCCTCGTATTATCATAGCTCTGACCACGACAATTTTTAATTGGTATATTACGTTAATTAAGAAAATTCATTACAACATTACTCATTTCTTCAGATTTATGACCACTGTTTGGAATGAATATTTATAATCTTTCTACAAGTACAACACTAGGAATAACATATCTTAATGCAATATCACGTTGATCAATGTTAGCCATATTAGGTGTGGAATCAATGATTAAAGAATAATACTTTGCTGTTTTTAATTCTTCTAATATAATTTGAATTATATAATTTTTCATCAAAAGTATAAGTTCTTCATAGATTGTGGATGATAAATAAATGGAGAGTACCTATCCCTTTATTTTTATACTTTTCTATTTGTTGACTAATAAAAAGGTTGATTTAGCAAGTAATTCTAACATTCCCAAAAAATAGACATCGTTAATTTTGTTAAGTTATTCACTATCACATCTGAACCTTTTGTACCGAGAAATTGAATCACTTCAACAACTCTATAAAGAACAGCTTTCCACTAATTAATTTCATCATTGCCAACTAAGTGTCGACTTTACCTACATCACTTTGTAATGTTAAAACACTTAATATATTATTTTTATGTGTCGAAGAATTTTCGTGCCTGAAAATAACCAAATGTCCATTTTTTTAATCATTGAAACCCAGCATAGTTGAATACTTCATTCAAATAATTTTTATGGAGCACAAGACAATACAAATTTTGAAATTAAATAAATAAGCCATTTCCGTGAAAAATGTTTTTTTCAATTTTTCGTAATGAATGATTTACTACAATGACAATCATAACCAGAATGACTTCGTTTTGATGAGTTAAAATCTGTATCTATGCTTTGATCATATCTAAATCTTACAATTTAGTTACGAAATTAAATTACTTTTTATCCAAGCTGCTGGATCTTTAAAATTATTTGTTTTATTCTGTGTAGGAGAATTAGGAATAATTTCTAATAACATTAAATTTAGTTCGGATTTTTCTTATTCGTCATCTACATCAAAAACTGATTGATCTGAGAAAGATGCAGTACATTGAATAGAATTAGAACAATTATTAGAAATAATCTCGGTAATAGTTATATAATTTGAACATTCTAGTTTATTATCTTCAATACAACTAAGGGCAATGTTATTTATTCGAAAAAAAACATTTAATATTGGTATTTTACAAAGTAAAATAACTTCATTTTCTTTCTTTCGTTTACACGTTTTCTTCCTTGTGCTCCACTAATATGTCGTTTCTGGTCCATTTTTACATAAATGTCGAACCCCAAACAATATATTAAACGCACTACTCGCACTAGTGTAAAACCTTTGTTACAAATTACTATAGTGTCAACTGACGTACGGACGAATTTTCTATGCACGTGACGCGTGTTCACAAATACATGAATAAATACTAGTGACGATTGCGGACTTATTCAATAACTAAGGTTTTTACCAGCGGCGATGTGCTCGCACAGTTATCGCGGTCTGCGGCTATATATTATACACGTAATAGTTGTGCGACTGGTTCTACTGAAAAATAACGATTTAAATGTATAACGCGTTTATCGATGATCTAAAAGAACAGCACACGATAAAACGCGTTGATTTTTATTATTTCGAATTTTCAATATTTTAACAAAAATATCATCAAAATAATATGCAAATAAATTCGTGCTTATGTAGGTTTCAGCCTACACTGCTTACGCCTTAATCCGGGTATGGACATTTAGTATAATACGTTGTAGTTTGAAGTATTAATCGTAGTAATAATGTTGGTATAATTTTTTACAATGTTTTCAACAAAATATTATATTTGTTATTCAAAGTGCTATTGAATAATTCAGGCTTTAGCTTTCGATTTTATAAACCGTCTGTTATCGTCAGAAATATCTTAAATACAAACATGTACTAAAAGTGGTAATTTTATGTAAGGGACAGTGTTTTTAAATGAAGTGCTTTGTTACATTACTCAGAAAGAGTTTGATTAACAATAATGACTATTAACAACGACTATTTCTCGAATTTACTCATTGTAATAAACTGGTCGGTCGTCAATACATTTATTTTCTAACTGTAACTTTTTTTTTAATTTTATTAAAAAATTAAATTTACTACTCGTATAATATCATCAAAAAAATTCTCTTGTTAGGAATATTTTAAGTTCTGTTTTATCTCTCCCAATGTATACATATATATATATATATGTATAGCGAATAGGAGATTTCGAAACGAATACGTTGATCCCTAGAATAATAAGTAAATCTTTTTTTTTTTCAAAACAAATATTATTTAATACGATAAACAGCTGCGAAATAAAGACAATTTGAAGTATATTTACTCTCCAAGAAAAAATTTTTTAAAACAAATAATTATTTATTTTGTCCATAGATACATGTAAATAAAATTCAACCATTACCAAAATATACTAAAAATATACTACGTACTATAATATTTTGTTATTGCATTATGCACATAATACATCATTATTTAAATTAATCTTTTTCATTTTCGTTATTTTTTCCCGAGTTGTATTACTATGATTCACGATAAAATAAATGATAATTCACTAACCTTACTCTACAAATGTATCTAAATATTATGTAACATAATCTTAAAGCTAACAAAAACAAAGTGGTGAATTTCAATTTCAATATTTATCTTAGCTTTCCCTAGGTGATTTAATAAGGATACATTTTATCCTTATTACTTCTGCTCTTAGTGGTACTTTAATGGTCTTGCGTTTAAATACAAACAATTTACTATAATTATATATAAATATGTAAACTTATATTAACCGCAGTTTATCCGTGTACATCTGCAAAATACATGATTTTTAAAACAATATATATATATATATATGTAATGTTTTTTTAAGAACTTGAATAGAAAATATAGAATCCTGAATCATTGGTTATTTCTTACATTTTATCGTAATAATATTATATAATCTT
Source organism: Sipha maydis (assembly GCA_034509805.1). Taxonomy (NCBI): domain Eukaryota; kingdom Metazoa; phylum Arthropoda; class Insecta; order Hemiptera; family Aphididae; genus Sipha; species Sipha maydis. The sequence continues at coordinate 208,295 of JASXSY010001287.1, read as the reverse complement.
ATCACTTCTGGATGATTTGCATTTTTTTGTTAAATAAGCATAACTAAAATCTTAATATTAAAATTTTATGTTGACCCATAAGCTTTGATAAACATTTTAATGTTATAAAACAATAAAGAGGTAGCATAACTTAAAATAAAATATATGTAGGTAGATAACTGTAATTAACCAATTTTATTATTCGTTGCGATTTTTATGAGAGGAACGATTAATACAATTTTGAAATGGTATGAGAACTTTCTAAAAATGTATGACAATTTTTCAGTGATTACAAAATGTGATAGTTTTAAGAGTATCAATGATTTTAGCTACCATTTAAATTATTTAAAAAGCATTTTTAAAAGCAACTTGTATCGAACCAAAAGTTTTTTATTAAATTATTTACATCGGGCATTGGAAAAGACTTCCAAACATGGCGGGAATAAAAAGTAATACAGACATTTATTATTTTGCTTCCAATATTCTTTGAAAATTGAACATAATAATACAAACAGTATATATTGGATAGTGTCTACAGTATTTCATTTGAAATTTCTAATAAAATGTAATCACGGTTGAGTATTGAAATCTATAGCAAAACCGTTTTAATAAAATCCCCATGTATCGTATTAACAAAAACAAAATACGTTTTTTTATATACTTACTTGCAGGACTACTTCAATTCAATAATAATTTCAATATTTTTATAATAATTGAACTTTTTATAATCAACAAAAATGTTACACCATTATATTGAGTTTTATAAAAAAAAGAACAAAATATAATTTTGAATTATATGAATATAATTTTTTTTTATAAATGTTCCGTGAACATAATTTCTACATATTTAATTGTTATCTATAATAGTTATAGATGACAATTATAGACAATTACAGTTAAAAATAATTAAAGTAATGTCTAAATTAGTTTTAGTTTAATTGAAATTTTTTTACAATCTGCCATCATGCACGAATATATTGCAATCAATATTTTAAGAATGCGTAGCATACCAAGTTATTTTAGAAACTATGTCGCTGTATGCAACTGCCAACCCATCCTAATTGAAAAATATATTTATCGTTTCAAAATAAAATATACTTTTAACAATGTTTATAAATAACAATGTATTATATCCTAGACAAACATATTAACTCCGTTCAGAATCGTTATTCGTATATGTATCATTGCATTCAAATTTAACAAATCCATTGTAATAATGATCTATCCTATAAACGAGGTGCACTCCACCCCCAACTGTACAGCAGAGCGAGGCCCATCCGTTTTTTTAATTAAATTACTTTACACGTTTATTTTTTGACTAGTTATCCCTACAGACGTTGTTCTATCTTAACTATAAATAACGAATTCTAATTGGGTTTTAATAAAAAAAAGATAATTATTTCAAACACAAAGTGTTTATTATTCTAATTCTGTATGATACAACATTCTTAGTTTTATATTTTGGCATGTGCATGAATAGTTGTCTTGATTTGAATATTATCAATTCATTAGCCATCTTATTTTGAATTTGAAAATTAATTTTGTTGGTTAATTAATCAACGTTTTTTGCAACCAATGCGTTCGCTTAATAAAATATAATTCTTGTAATCTTGAGAAATTTTTAGAAAAATCTTCTCGATGAGTTAATGAGTTATTAAATGATAAAAATGTAAAAATCGGTAGGGTATGTAATGTATCCAGATGATAAGTAACATGTATTTTTCTATTACCAGTATCGAGCAATTGTTTGAAAAAAATTTCTCTCAATTAGTCGTTAAATTTTAAACGCCTTGCAATTCCACCGATTCCGTTAAATTTTTTAACATTCGACGTTTCGTGTTGTTCGGCTGTTCGACTTGCTCTTGTATATGTTTGACTTGAAGCATTACGAATTCTGTGACTTATTGGTACTTATTAATACATCTAATTGTCAGCGTTTTTAAAAACAAAAATTCACCTGAAAATAATTAAAATTAAATATTCTACTGTATCATTTATAACTAAAGACCGGATTTATATTCTCTTAAAATGCCCAAAATATGATGCTAATATTCTCTAAAAAACCTTCATATATTCTCATTATATTCTCTCAAAAATGTATAAAATATGCAAAAATATGCTAAAATATTCAATCAATATCATTATATGCTTTAATATGCATTTTTAAATTTTTTTTTCAACATTATTTTAATAGTTAGGTATTAATTAGGTATTTAAAGTTGCGTATTATACCTAATGGAATACCATTGCACTTTAATAAGAGTGGAAAATAGGAATATAGTATAAATATAACAGAATAATAGTAAAAATCAGTAAGAAAACAACTGCCAGCATTGTAGGTTAGCCACCATGTTTAGGGAACGGCACAGAAACTTAATATGATAAAGCACCATAACCACAGAATAGACTAAATTTAGTCTATTCTGTTCTATAACACTGATAATACCAAAGAACTACTGTGTGTATTATTTTTATCAAATTGATAAAAAAAAAAGAAAATTGTAAATGTTCAAAAAAAATTTTCTGGGTACCGAAATTAAAAATAAATAGATATTTATTCTCACAATTTACGAAGTATTCCAAAATATGCTAAATGGGTTAAATATTCTCTAACCCATGAAATATTCTTAAATATGCAAAAAAAACTTTTTTCTTCGCATTCAGCATTGAACGAATCGTCCACATTTTGTACTCTCATAAGACTGCATAGACCCAGTAACGATATGTAAAAACATATAAATCCGGTCTTTGTTTATAACCATGTAGCACTTGTGTTATTCTATCAATACTTACCATAACTCTATTGCAAAATTGATTTTTTTTTTCAGATGTGATTGCTTTGAATTAACTAACCATGATAAACAAGATCTTCTCGAAATACTCACACATTTTTATACAGGTTCTAATTGATTCGACTGTGAAATGTGCACTAAGAATTGATAAATAAATTATTTTATCAATATAATTTTGAATTATGCATTTTTTTAAACTATATTTGATGCGTGCATTCTGTCATTCGACTGAGACTTATGTGAAACGCTATAAGGTTACAATTGAAATGTTAACATGGTCGCTAAATTTTCTAAATTTTCTAATTTTCTGCTAAATGTTCTTAATTTTTCTTTCATAAAATCTTACTCCTGATAATAACAAACATAAAAAAAAAAAAATTAGCGGAATCGGTCCAGCCTTTCACGCGTGATGCCGTAACCAAAGGAGATAGAGATTCATTTATACACATTATATACACCTATAGATAGATAAACTGTTTACGTACATAGCGCCGTTTAAAATGAATATTACGCAATGATAAACACACTACGAGTCAACGGTTTTATGTTTTACTGTGAGCTATTTACAATTATTTTGATATTGTAATTAGCACTGTTAGACAACAAATGATAAGTAAAATGGAACAGATTTTAATATTCTGTTATTCGAAACACATATTATTCAAGTAGGTACACGTGGATGTTCAGTGTTTATTATGATTTATAATGTATTAATACTTAAATTTGTAAACCTATAGAGAGAGAACAATTACCTTTATAAAAACAATGAAGCAGATTATCGAATCAACGAGAAAAACATTGTTTGATATTTTAAACTTGAAAGCAACGCAATCGTTCACTATACAATGAATTACACGAAGCACAATTCACATCCGCAACATGATATATATTGAATATAAATATACTTCGTATAAAACGCTATTTAATGTAGCCGTGCTATTCAAAACGTTAATACCAGCTCAATCGGCAACGGCTTAATTTATTCGAACAACAAACGAACAGTCTTGTAAAAGATACTTTTAAAAAGTATTCAAGTAAAGATACGGTTACTTATTTTCAAAAGTATTTAAAATACGTATTTGAATACTTGGAAAAAAGTATTCAAGTATAAATACAAATACATATAAAAAGTATTTAAAGATACTTTCAAATACTTTTTTTTTTTAATTAAAATAAATATTAAATATTGTATCAAAAATATAATAAAACCAGTAGGTACGATACAAATGACGTGTTCAGTTATTAAGTTAATATTTTATTAACTTTTAAGTTCACATACAGTACACGTCGATACACAAATGACAAATGCCAATTAACGTGAATGTTTAAATCATAATACGGTTAATACTTAATACTAAAAGACGGTTACAATGTTATTCAAATATATCCTGCGATAACGCGAAATCGGATTACCAGGAATAACCGAATGCGGGTTGTGTGTATAGTGTATAGATGTAATATATTAGCAATCGTCCTATCGACTATCGGTATGCTTTATTTTAATATGTGCATAATTATTAGAGTTAAGGTATTTCCATTTTTATTAGAACCGGGCCACACGATGCGGTAGAAAAATTTGTGGCGATACCGGATAGTTCATGTTCAACCACACTATGCGTTTTCGCCAGATGCGGCAGAATATAATAATTATTTATTTACTAATTATAATTCATAAATTTATAAATTATAGTTCCTATTTATGCCGCTGATCAGTATGATAGGTCAGTGTGATATTGGTTATCGCTAAGTACAGCTGAAGGTTGTTTCAGCTTAATAATGTGTGATAATTTACTTTTAAATATAATATGTGCCGCGGAAGCCGCAGTTGAACTAGATGAAGCCACTATTCCTACTCCTAAAGTAAGGAAATATTGGGTTCATCCAGTTCATTCAAAAATAGAAGGTGAAAATAATTTTTCTATCTTTTATTTGAAAATTTCCCTTGAATATTTTCGTATGTCAACTACTTCATTTGATGAATTGTTAAAAATGTTAAGACCTCATTTGACAAAGCAGCAAACCAACATGAGGAACCCTATCAGCGCAGAACTAAGACATTTTTAGCTAATATATATTATTTTTACTTAAAACAAAATAAATAAATTCACCGCATACAACACTGCCGGATCGTGTGGTCGACCTATAATAAAATAATGTATATTTGGAGTTAGTCCGGTGTTGCCGATCGGGTATCACCGCAAAATGTTGCGGTAGAGACCTACCGGAACCGGTAAAAACGTATCGTGTAGATCAAAACAAAATCGATAACTTAATATAGTGTATTTTTAAAATAATTCCACAGGATCCGGTGTCACCGTATAACGACGGATCCGATGATACTGCATCGTGTGGCCATAGGAAATCGACGAACTTAATTTGTATACCTCTATAAATATTACAATATACTAATATACAACGACGATGAACAATCTATAAATAAAAATGTCGAACAATTTGTATTATTTTATTGAAATTTGACGTCCTGTTCATAAAGTAAAACGATAAAAGAATTTAAAAATAGTATTCAATTTTAAATATAGGTACTTTCAAAAATGTATTCAAATACTGTGCGCAAGTACTTTTTTCAAAAGTATTTAGAATACGCATTTGAGTACTTTTTGGATACTTTTACTCAAGTACTTTACAAGACTGCAAACGAACAAAATATTCGTCGACATTCAACGGTCGCCAAAAATAACCATTATGCACCAATTATTTTATACTTACGAAAAATAATAAATAATTTTATTTTTTTTATAATTTATGCGTACCACAGGTATGTCAATAGGTAGTAATATTCACACCAAATTGTATTCATGAACCCTTAAAGTTCAGAATTTTTCTGATTCAGCTTATAGTTTTCAAAGTTATAGCTTATTCGGCATCCTGTATTTTCTTTTTTACGAACCAAGATTACCTTATTTTCAATATCTTAAACTGAGAATGAGACTTAATATTAAACATCGATAACATCGATAGAAAGTTTTTTCATTTCTCAGGATTGTCATCAACACGGCACCAGACTAAAATTGTGCTCCATAAGCTACAGACATATAAACTATAAGCTCGACAGTAAGCGGCTGTAAGGCTAACTACAGAAATAGTTTACACATGCGTGTACAATATAATATAATATAACGTACATAATAACATTTCAGCCATGTCGATTTTTCCAGAGATGTGAATTGTTTTCCTATGCCAACTGCTATTGTAATACAGCATCGCTGAACGACTGAATGTTAAAGCATATTCATGCTCCGGGCTCCACCGTGCGATCCAATAAGGATGAAAGGAGACTGATACTGAATTGTTATACGAATATTATCCCAAAAGGGTTATTGAACCGCTGTTTCAAATCCCTAGCGGATTTGGCGCTGCTGTTGCTTTGGATGCTGTAGATACCATTGTTTACGTAAGAATGTTCTCAATTTTACAACAACAACAAACCGATTCGAAAGACGTTTCCTTTTGGTCGTCAACATTATATCGTATGTTTCAAACATTTGGTGCATATGCGTAAACAAGCGATGATATAAAAATATAAAATGCAAAATCGAATCCAAAATTCAAGTATAATTATATACAATAAATTATTTAAAATTATATATATATATATATATATATATATATATATATATATATATATATATATATATATATATATAAAAAAAATTATTATCATTGTATCTGTTGCAGAATTTTCACAGAATAAATTTTAATATTATAATATTAACTACTTTGTGAAATTTCTTCTAAATGTATATTTGCTCATTTAGTGAAAATTTGATCATCATAAAAATATATTTACAATATAATATAGTCACATTGAATAGTTACAAGGAAATTTCAATCACGGATGATCTAACATCAAAACATTTCGAATATATATATATATATATTATATATTTTATAAATATTTACTCACAGTACAATGGCGTGTTTTCAAATTTCTTGTGGGAGGGAGGATAAATTTGATTACCAACAGCGAGTATCGCTAAACAATTGCTGTAGTTATAAGCTCAAAATACTTTTTTACATCACTACCTACTTTTAAGTTAAAAGAAAAACGTTCTGTTGACGTTCAGACAACTAATATGACAAAATGATTGGATACCAACCGTTGTTAAATCATCCGTTCGTTATTGTGGATATTAATTTTAGGGTCTGGGGTTATAATATTTAGGTTCAAAGTTCTTTTTTTTTACAATTAGGATATTTTCAAACAGATTTTATTTACGTCACATACCAGAAATTGAAAATGCAGACATTTATTTTTATTTTTTTGTGCTAAACTCGTTAGTCATAAATATAATAGAATAAAATTTTTTACAACCGACTCTTGACTTTTTTACATTAGTAAATAGTAAGGTTGGGATTTAACGAATTAAAAAGTCAAAATTAAGTTACATTTTGAGTTAAATTTTTTTTTTTCAAATAACTTAAAACTTCTGACTAAGGTAATTAATTACATGTTCACGCCGAATAAGATGTTATTATTCTTGTTATAGCATACACTTTCAGCGAATTAAACTGTTGTGGTTTTTTTTTTTTATTCTTTACACCACAATAATTATTATTATATCTGTTTATAATCTATAATATTTTTATTGTTATACAATACGCGATATTTCTGTGAAGAGATTGATGCGGTTTTTCCGTCAACATACTAATATCGGTCTATTATCGATGACAATTCGCGTATAAAAGGCAACCGAACAGACATAGTCTTTCCTCTGCGTTGTAGCCGGGACCTATCACATGCTGACTTAGGCCTTGCAGGAAATCAACATTCCCTAGGAACCACGTTAAGCGGCTTCTGTGGTGACCAATGGTGAAATAGTTGGAGTATTTCGGAGTTGTATCGGCTGCACGTGTCACTTTCCACAGGTCCAATAGTCAGAGTATACCATTTATACGTACCATTTGTCAGACCGTTCGACCCGGCTCCTCCTGTTCCCGATCAAGTGCGTTCGTCGCCACGGTCTCGTTTGAAATTCGTTATTTTTTTCTTTTAATTATTATGTACACATTATATAATTTAGACGAATATAAATTGTTTTCTAAACAAATCATATCATATTGTGACAATCAATTGTTATTATCACTATAACCAATTCTTCAACTTCAAACATTACATAATACAATAAACTGAAATTAATAACATCGAGTAATGATATAGTAATAAGATAAAATATATACTATAATCAATAATAATAAATATATAATGACAATAAGAAAAAGAAGGTAAAATTAATAGAGGATATAATTGGTTGAAAGAAATTCATTTAAAGCGAACGCAAGAGACGTTTTTTTAGGAGCGAGAATGAAAGTAGGAGAGAATTTAAACTTATTGAACTATTAAATAATTTGAATTTAAGGATAATGCATACAAAGAGAAGGGGAGCATAGTTTTTAAAATCGTTGATAATAGAAGTTTTAATGGGTTAATTATAGCTTTCAAATCATCGAGAAGTTTGTAAATCGAGTTTTCGGACAAGTTCAAGGTGCTGGTGTGGTGAAATTGGAACCGAATGTTGATGTTTTCTGTAGTTTACCATACATTTTTTGAATGTCGGATATTATTTAAATGAGGCTGGTGTGGTTTTGCGTATAGAGTTGGCGGGTTCTGGTGGTAATTTGGTGTTTTACGAACCAAATGGTTATTTTCACAATGAACAAATCGAGGGGATTAGTAACAAAAATGGCTTGTTTAAAAGTATGCTTAACAATCATGGAACTGTGGAGGGATGAGTTTTTTAAATTGCTATTTTAATTTTGGTGCGAAGAAGCAAATTTGATTTGAAAATATTACTATTGTTTCTAGAAAATTTTAAATCTATACTTAATAAAGAGAATGGACATTTTATGATACGATATATAATATTATTGACCCGAATAACTTCATTACTCATATCTATTAAGCTAACTTGTATATCTTCAACAGTAGTGGACGCGTGGAGATATTTGATAAATATGGTATATATTTTCAACTGATAAGGTACGTATGTGCGGAATTCAATCTACTTATCGAGTAATTTTGAAATACCCGATGGATTGACAAGATCAAGTAATATTTTTTTAGACGAAGATGATGATGATGAAGATAAATTGCGTTTGGACGTATTCTGAGACATGTTTGGATTTATAATAATTTAATTAGAGTTATTAGTAAAATATAAAATATGATAGCCGATTAGCGCGATGAATGTTAAGTGTGATTCATGTTGAACGATTGTTGATAACTGGAACACTTCTAATATTATTATGTATTTATAACATGCATTTGATAACTACACTTCTATTAAAATTTTATGAGTATTTACAAAGTAAATTAAAAAAAATTTTGTAACTGTCGATGAAAACTTGTAGGTAAAAAATACATTTAAATAATCAAGGTATGATATATATATATATAAGTACCTACATAAATTAATATCAAATAGTAAGACCTATATTGTATTATATTATTTGTTAAGCTTTAACAAAAAGTATCATTATAAGTTTTAAATGAAAAAAGAATATAGTCACTTATTTTTAACTAGTTAAGATACTTTTCTTCAGCTAAAATAAATTGTGTGCTTCGAAATTTTGTCGAAAACTAATTTCTCATTTATTCGTAAATTAAATGCAAATGGGTATGGCGCTCTTTTCACTGTCGATCACGATTTTTCTTTAAACGTTTTAAAACGATTCTTTGGAGTACATTTTATTTTTAAAATATTCATCATGCCTAACGACCGTTGTAGTACTCTCTCTTGTTCCTTCATCTTAATCTAAGCACAATTCTTTGTACTAAAAGCTTTCTGTATGACTTGCAAGCATCTTTCGATTCCTTCTTAACCATCGAGATGTCATTGTTAGTGCGCATTTGCCCATTTGATTGATCTTTAATACTTTATAATAGTTATATATGCATTTGAATACGTCAGTTTTTTGTGTTGCTGAATATACTGCATTAATCATTAATGAAATTAGCTACTCCATTTGTTATTACAATCACTATGTTGTATTTATTTCACTCGTTTTCTCTACTTTGCTATTTTACAAAGACAAAAATAATTTATTTTCAGAACTAACGAGCTCATACATTCTTGATTATACAAAAACCTTAGACATTTTGTTCCCTCAATCCCTACAAACGACCCTTTTCTTATATAACCTTTATCTACGGTCCAATGTAATATATTATAATATAAGTATATTTCTTTTCATATATTCTTGCATAGAAAATTGGATTGAATTCGACGTTTCTTATAACTTAGAGTCTATACTTGAATTTAAGCCTTGTTCATTTATCACTTATTTATTCATTATAATTATAAAAATATTCTTGTTTATGCTATATAAATACAATTAAAAAATATATATAAGTAACAGAATATAAAATATAATACATGGGTTAATAAAAAAAAATCAGTCAGTATAACTCATGATGTAGTATAAATATTTGGGTAGGTTTTTTTTATTGTAGTATTTGAGTATTAGCCTTTTTCACAATAATTGTTAAGCTGTATTAATTTAGTATACTGATGTGTAACATATGTTTTGCTGCTGTAAATTGTTTTATGTAAATGTATGAAATAAATAAATAAATTACAATGTTCGAATAAACGTTTAAAATTTGTATTTTTCTTCAAAATTTGAAATAAATATTTTTCTAAAGTTGATATTTTAGAAAATAATTTGTTAAATTAGTTCAACTTTTTAAAAATAAGAGCAATTTATAGTTTCAAAGATATAGCTACATTTATACTAACGTTGATTAGCTATAACGCATTATGTTCGGAATATTAGAAACTGGTTCCTAACAAGTTTATAAAAAATATTTTTCAACTTTCGAGAACTTTGTAAGGTTATAATTTATAGTATACGTGAGATTTTCTAAATAATACTTTAATATTGTTACAAAGTTCCGGCTTATAAAATTTAATGTTTTGTACTGTTTAAAAATAATCACTTTAATTTACTGTGAAAATAAATAAAACATTACATAAAATATCAAACTTAATATTTCTCTCATTCATTAAAAATTGATTCAATACCACTTATTTTTTTTTTAAAAAAAAGTACCATAACTACGCTATTGTACAAAATAATTCTCAGAAATATTGAAATATAAAGAAATACAATAAATAATTTTTTTTTTTAACTTTTTAAAATAATTGTAAAATATAGACCATTTCTAATATACTACGTAAGAAAAATCCCACTAAAATATTCGTAATAGATCATGAGTTATAGAGACTTACTTCTTAATTAAAATACTGTTTCAAAAAATTCTGCTAATTTAAAAAATATGTAAATATCTGTACGTTCTTGTAAGTAAATATAATGTAATTAATGGGTTTCGTTATCAAAATCAAAATATGCTGAAAAAATAAATAAAAATATTTTAACGTGTCATTCCTTCGTATTATGTCTCTACAATAACTCGATACTACAGCATTTTAATACTTAAATTTACTAACGTCATTATATTTTATTTGTGTGGTCACATAATCAATGCATTTTTTTTTGTAAGAACGATTTTTTATTTTCTGTAACACGGCTATTTACTTACAATGATTAACATTTAGGTATGGTATTTAAATAAAATGTTTGACCTAAAGAGAAATTTTGTTACTGCTATATTCCCTGGCACATAATCATTTTTATTTCCATATAATGCAAGTAATAAATTCTCGTGGGACCATCGTGCATACTTACTACGGTTTATTTTTTTTTTAATATTTTTTTATGTTTTTATTAATTTTACCTGTGTCAGTAATCCAATTACTTTTCATACATCACCAATGGATTTTTACGTTTATCGATTTTATGTGCAAGTATAAAATACGAAATGAAAATATAATTAAGTTACTATTTCCAATTTTTTTTTTCTTTCCATTTTCAATTTTCTTCAATTGTAAAAATTATACGGTTCATCTATTTAATGTATAGCCAAGTATTGATGATGGTGATTTATAATAATATTTCCATTTTTAACGAGTATTTCATTTTTGCGTACATAAAAAAATATGTACATAGCATGTATAACACAATGTAGGTTGCCCGATTGTTCTGTGTTAAGTCGCGTTATATTTAAATTACCTGTATTAAAACATATATTTGTTTATGTTATATATCTCACAGTGGACACATATACCGTACATAAAAAAAGATACTTTTTATGTTTATAGTGTATATGTTGTAACAAAAAAAAAAAAATAAATAAATAAATAAATAAATAGTTTTATTTACGAAATTAATTTGCATTCGTTGTAATTCCTTACACGTGTGCACACCATTAAAACAAATTTTAAATGCTATGTTAGTACATAGAACTAAAGTATATTGGACATTAAATTTTAAATAAATTTTAGTCAATACGATTAATTAGCCTCGAAAAGAAGATTAAAGTAATAATTGTTTTTTTTTTTTTTTATCGTATTTCATGATTTATCATACGACATATTTTAATTAAAAATTGTCCTATAAACTTGTATATTATATTACTTTTCGTTTTTATGAAATTAATACCATTCAGGAGGTATTTAGAAGAAAGCTGCGTAAGTTTTTTCTTTCAGTTTTTAACATTCAATCATGCCAGAAAAATCAAAGTAAACTTATTTCGCTGTGGTGTTAATGTTTTTATTCTTTCCGGACGGACAATGAATAAGTGATATAGATTGTCTCCTTTTTTTTTTTTTTTCGTTTACTTTTTACCATGTGAATTGCAATAAGTAACTGATCTCTGACACGAAATCACGTCTCGTACAATATTTCATAAAGTCTCATCATTTTTGAACTAACGCTGTCCGATTCATTTTTATTCGGCTCTAAAATGGTGACCAACACCAAAACGAACTATGTCGTTTTTAACTTGTGAACACGCAACAATTCTAAGTATTGATTTTTTATATAAATAACAAAAAAATAATAACAATAATATTAATGGAGAATATCGATCACCAGAGTTCAGTTTAGTTATCTATTTAATTACTATAACCGTTCTGAAACGGGAGATGGTGGTATATGGTTTGTATAATTTATTTACTTAACGATGTTCGTTTAAGCCTCCGCAGTACGCCTGATCATATTATTCCCGTTTTATCCGTACTTCATCAATTTATTATACACTCACATCATCCGCCGCGTACACCGAAGAATAACAATATAATAGTAATGCGTTTCGTGCACGATCGTTTTATTTTTACCGCGTTTATTATTTTAGGCTGCAACTGAGCATTGCGTTTAAGCGAATCTACACAACTGTAGTTCAACTATAGTGCCTTTTGATTTCATATGTTTCGACCGTACGAAACTCTTACAAACAAACCATTATCGTATCCGGCTACACACTCGGTTGTCACACGTTATTACGTGGCCGGTTTAATGCATTTGGTGGGTGCTAGTGGTTACAGTATTCGTCAGGAGTGAGCCATCCACATAATTGTTGGTAAAACGAAGTAATTATGTTGAAACTTCGGCGGCGATATGATCGATCGCATGTAACATACAGAATTGCACGTTACGAACCCGTTGACTTTGCAGCGAATCCAATTAAAAGGGACGCGTAATTGATATAAAATACATTGTTTATCATAAATTATCACGTTATTCGTTAAATCAATTAAATTCCGTTTCTTTTATTTACCCCCCGGGTTTCAATAATTGGAGACGCTTTTACGTTGTGGTTGATTATGTTATTGGGTATTGTATCGCATACTATGTAAGTACCTTTTGCACGTTTTATTACTCGTTCTATTTAATCAATTATTGTACGTTTACGTTAAACGGATCCATATAATTGATTGGGGTTTAATAGACGGTGCGCAGTTCTTATTTAAAATGTTAGTGATTAATAACATTGTGACTACTGCAACCTAGACTTTAAAGTCAGATTCGATTTATTTCAATACATTATTAATTATTTTTCAAAATTGGGTAGTTTGTTTTTGTTACAGAAAAAATAAAATTAAAATAAACAAAAAAAAAAAACTTACAATTTTATTTTATTTAGATATTAAGTTTTTTTATTATTATTATATTTATGAAATATTTAAGAAAATATTTTATTTTTTTTTTATCAATAATACACGCATACATACACATCTTTCGCCTAAAATAAACAATTCAAATTTAAATCAACCAACACTTTTTTTAAAATGAAAAACATAATAAATAAATGACAATAGATCTGTGAAGTTCAAACTTTAGGGTATAAATTTATGTTTTAAATTGGTTTATAAAAGTCAACTAAATATATTTTAGAATAAAATATTTTACTTGTTTTCAATGCTTTAAATCATCATTCAAGATAACTCAAACCATAAACAAAAATTTAGAATAATTTTAATATTATATTGACGGTTTATTATGAAAAACGACTAATAATAATGATATGTCAATTATACAATGTAACATTGTAAAATTTGAGTAATATATATTAATCGTATTGTATTGTACTATAACTAATGGCCATTGTCGTCGATGTTTTCAGATCAAAAAATAAAAAATAAATAAAGAAATAAAAATATATTGTAATAGTAATGCTATGTACAATTTTCAAGTATCTTCTTCCTTCTTGGTTTCAAATCGTTAAATAATCATACCTTTCCTATCTCACCTTTGAGAGTTACCTATTTCTATCCTCTATTATTTCCTGCCAACGACTGTTTGGTCTCACTCTTCAAGCATCTCTTCAAATATATACATACAATTATATGCGTTTTGTTACTATTACTATTTAAAACTATTTTTACATTTATTTTAATTTCATATTTTCTGTAATTTAATTATAATCGAACATTTTTTTTGTTCAATTTATTGACTACCTATGCTGAGATATGGGAAATTATTATTATTATATAATCATATTTATCTGCAAAATAGCTTATACTTATTACTTATAATTTTCCTTTAAAGCATAATAAAAAATCATTTTTGTGAAAGCTATCTACTCGAAACTAGATTATGAAAAACCTGTTAATAACAGTTGAGTTTTCGATTTTCGACAAGAACATAATATTATTACCATTATATAATCTTTTTTAAAACTAATTTCAGAAATGTCACTCTCGGGTACATGTCATTTATCAGACAAGTTCAGTCAACTAAGTCTGTATTCTAAAAATAAGGACCATCGCTGGATTTACATTATTCATGAAATACATAGAAAAAAATCATTGGCTTATTTTGTATTTATATTTTGATCAGTGAAAGGTTCTAAGTACATACATGATAAATAAAAATGGTATAATTGATGTCGGTATTAACAGATCAATTAATAATACATTGTTATAAGGTACTTTATATATTAGTTCTATATTTTACAGGTTAATAGAATATTTATCAAATAATATTTTTTCTTAACCTTTTTAAATATTATATAAATAAAGTAAAACATATAATTTGGCTTAACGAAATTCAACTACACGTATCCGATTCGTATTGACCTATTCTTTTATGGCTACTTCCTTTGTCTCCATGGAAAATGCACTTCATTAAACCTCTCAAATTGATTGACCATATATTACACATAGCGGTTTATAGGTTAAAAAAATAATATTAATGAATATTTTTTTTTTTAATAATAATCACATTATAATTTCATAATTTAGTAATAAACTTATTATTCCTGGCTGACCCCATCGAGATTCGCGGTAATGTATATATTTTGTAAATTGCAAATCTTAATATCTACACACTTTAATTGTATATATTTCAATTGAATGTAATGTAATGTAAGTTAAAAGTATAAAATATGTGTATATATGTAATATTTACTGTTTTTAATTTTTATAATCCAATAAGCCAAAGTTAGTTGTCGCTGAAAAGAAAAACTATATATTTATTTTGATCATTCTGGGATAGGTACTCTGAAATAAAATGAAATCAATACCTGAAAATCACTTACTGTTAGATAAGATTTATTTTAATACAGTTTAGTATTATAAACATTCATTATACTCATTTATAATTGACTATGACTGATCAATGGTTTACATTTCAACACTTTTTCAACTCATTTATTGTAATTTTTAACATTATAGTTTTATCGAACTATAGTGTATATATGGAGAATAGAGTATTCATATGTATTGTACACACAATTTTCATTATGGTAAGAACAAAAACATATGAAAAGTTTAAACTGTTTGCGAAGTTTTACTCGCTACGTTGGTACATTCCATTCATTTATGGAGAAGGGTATTAAAATCTGTTCAAATAATAATATAAAATACAGCTCTATTCCGAAGGTATCAGATTAATGTTACGCTTATATTTCAAACCGTCAAATATTTTTGACAGGTGAACCGTTCTAAAGTATGTCAATAAGGGTTCCAATTATGTATACTAAAAACGATAACTATGAATATTGAATTTAATATTATACTACAATTACAATTATTTTTTTAAATGATTTAGAAAGGTACAATAAATAGCCATGATATAAAAATGAAGATCGTTAATTTTTTTTAAATGAAATCGTATGCATAAAATATATTAGTTATTTTTTGATTTTATATAAATTATAGTTTATACATCATCGAGATACGCGAGTGCAAATCATTGGATTTCAATGAGACAAAAACAATATAAAAATATAACAAATTTGAAAAAATAAGAGTACCAACAAACGTACTCATTAAAATGAGTTTTGCGAGTGTACATTTCAATTTTTCAATAAAATATCAAAAATTGGTCACTGTGGCCATATTCGGCGTTCGAAAAAACTAATCACTCGTAGAGTTAGTACATTGGGTATAAGTTATGTCCCGAGTATTTTATTTTATTTTTTTTAATGTAAATTGCGTCCCGTATATCCTTTTTGTATGTGTAAATGTTGTCCAATGTATTTTTATATTGTAATGTATGTTAAAAACGTACAACCAATATTTTCCTTCCTACTTTATCAGACATAGGATTGTAAATATTGTTGTTATAGTATTGGAATGGTTAAAATTATTGGTTTTTTCTTATGCACTTTTAAATTAAAACTAAATTAATAATTATTTATTATAAGTTTATATAAAAGGTTGAATAATAGTTGCCTTGCAAATTAAATTTGTGTTAATTTTTTAGTTTATAATTCATCTATTTTTTTTTTTTTTTTTTTTTTATCGCATACAATATTTTTTTCTATAATTTCTTATTTTTGCTTCTGGTGCTCAAAATCCGTAAAACTACTCAATTTTAAAAAGTATTTTAAAATATCTAAAATAGCGAGCTACAACTCTCTTATGTCTCTCTTATAATATCGGGATATTATCGACACGCAACTTTTTTTTCTTTTTTTTTTTTGGTTGAATCGACGACCCAGCTTGCGCATTGCTTCCACCCGGCCGCCATCGTTTATTGCGAAAAAATAACAAAAATAAATAAATAAATAAATAAAATGAAAAAATTGTTTGCAATATATTTGGTTTGGTTTTATTTTTGAGTCTTCCCAGCTCGGTGCGCAGCAACAGTCAGCCTTGAGTCTCATTCGATTCCGTATCGACACGCAACTTACATTTACCGATTATGTTTGATAGGTAGTACTCTCTTGGGACAACATACAACATACAACTAATGAAGTTAAAAATGTAAATCATAAGAATGTGCTTAAAACAACTTTCATGTTTAAATAGATGGAAGATTGCCCAAATAATAAAAAGTAATTACTCAAATCTAAAGGAAAAAAATTTAACCAATGTAATTTTAACTACACACCAGTCTTCGCAAACCGCACGTCTTATTACGTTTTTCAATTTATCGTTTTGGAAAGACGTAAGCAAATCTATTCTGAAACATTAAGCATGTATTAAACATTCATATACATTTTTTTCATATTGTGCACATTCTTATATTGTTATTTTTATAAGTTATTGCTTGTGTTGAATAAAAGATTTGGTTTTTGAATAGTGCTTATACCAGGAAGAAGCTTATTTTTTTATAATAAATGAAACGTCTGAGTAAAAGACGAAATACACCTTAAGATCCCCGAAATGTAATATATCTAACAAACGAAAACATATAGTTATGCTGGAACATTTAAATAATTTATAAATAATAAAAAAAAAAGAAGTTAAGAATATTATAAATTTGTATAAAATATTTTTGGTATATTTTTTATAAAAAATGGCGAATAACAAGTATTTTTAGACTTTCACTTCTTTAATACTTTTAATGCACAAACAACAAATATATATTAGGAATAATATTCAAAATATTTTCTAAGAATGTTGAATTATTTTTAGATAGTTTTTAATTCGTCAAAGCGTTTACATTGTTCATAAAAATACTTAAAGATTAGATTTTTTGTAGTTTATTTTTTTTTATGATCAAAATATTACGTTTAAAATAATTTAATAATATGTATAGTGAATTTTAAAGTCACTTTCGTTATCATAAGCTTGCAATTTTCACATAAAATGTATTATTATTTTGGATTTAGCATTTTAATTATAATATGATTTTATGAATTTATACGTACTCACATAGGCGGTACTTGGCTCATATTATAGGGTGGGCAAAAATTAATCATAATTTACTGAACCATATAAAAATTTTCTCATATTCAATTTATCTAATACATATACATTCCACCTAAATTTTACTTATTATCTCAATAATAACATATAACATCTCATACTCCTATATTTTTATAATTTATATTTAAATAATTTCCTAGTCAAGTGCCACTAATGGGTGGTTTCTTATTCCTATTTTCATTGTATTTTTGTTCTATCACCACATACACTAAGGGCCGTTCTTACAATGTTTGGTTAGTGCCTGATAACGCTAACCGGAAGAATTTATCATGTGTTAACTGACAAAATTCTACCGGTTAGTCTTAACCGACACTTAATCAGACATTGTATGAACGGCCCTAATTGTGCTAAATAGTACAGATTCGCATCTTAATAAAATAAAAATATGTGGTATATCTTATGTTATGTTTTAAAAGTAATCATAATATTATATTAATATACAGTTTTCTAGAATTTATATTAGTTTATATTAATTTATGGTAATATTGATAATTTTGAATTGACTTAACATATGATTTTCTTATATAATTGTACAATAGTAATTTCAACATAAATATTTTATAAAAATTAAAAATCGTTTTAATAATATTTATTTAATGAGGGGGCAAAATGATGAGTTTGCCCTCTCAATATTTTTCCCGGGGGAGCAACTGCCCCTTATGCCCCCCCTACATGCCGCCTATGCGTACTCATATGGATATGTAATTATACAATAAGTTATTTTTTAATTTATTTTAAATTAAAATTAATTAAAAAACTTCAATCAAAGATTATTTTTTAAGTGTATAGGCAATTATTTAACAATGATTTATTTAGTGTAACCGCTTTAAAAAACTTTTACTTCTTATACAAAATATAAGTTTCATAAATAAGCTTTAGATCCAACTACTAACTTAAAGTTTTTGACTTAATGAAACGCAAATCCTAGCGTGTTAATACCATATATTGAGGACCTAAAATAAGTGTATAAGTTGAGTTAAATTAAAGTGACTTTATCAAGCAAAATGGAAATTCATTAAAATTATTTTAATAAGAAAGTTGTATGGTTGTATATCATTTATGATCTAAAGAATTTAAATACAATATATAATCTGATGTATAAATATATTTTGTTTAATTTGAATGTAAAAAACTAAAATGAAAACTCATAATGTATCAGTTAAAAGTGGATATACGCAGACAATGTGATAAAATATACTTTGAAGAAAATGATAAATCATATATTGAGTGAAATAGTTCATTAAAAATAAATTAATCAAAAATAAAAGTATTATTTTTAAATAAATAAATTTATCTTAGAAAATATTTGCTTTAATTAAAAGAAAAAAAGTTCACAATGAATTCTTTAACGAATGCTAGGTGTTTGCTTCTTGTTTTAATTCACTCACCTCCTTGAATCCATTTGGTTAGGTCTAATAAAGTTAATATAATAACTGGTACAGAATTCTATAAAACTTTCGATGAATGAAATACTTATTTTTCTCAAATCAGTTCTTAAATTAAAAATACGAAAATGCAGTATTTTATAAAAAATATTAAAATGATAAAAAGATCTAAAGTAATCTGCTACAAGGAATGTTTCAAATGTTGATAAATTCATTAATTAAATAAACCATTTATATTTTTAATGAAATAAAGTGAATTTTTTCTTGTGAATTTTGTATTGTTTTACTTCATGGCTGTTCATAATTCTCATGTCAGCCTCTAAAACTTATAACTCTCAAATATGTATATGTTTCAAAGCTTTTGACAGGATTTTGTATAAAGTATGGTTTTTGTTTTGCAATCTTGATGGTAACATAAATTACCAGTCGTTCTTATTTTTATGTATTATTAATTTAAGAAAATCTTGATTAAACTTCATAACAAAAATGTTTTATAGTTTGTTTATGCTTGAGCGTTATACATAAAACAGATCATGCTTATTATAAGCTTAAATTCATTATATTGTATATATGTATAAGTGTAATGGTGCCATTTAATAATATAATATTAAAGAGAGAAGCCAAAATTATTATGGGCCAACTATTTCCATACTCAAGCCATTTATTTTAAATAAAAGGTCAAATATATTGAGTTTACGTAAAAAGTGTTTTTTTTCATGAGCATTTTTTTTTATACAAAAAATCAACACTTAAAGTTCCTTAACTATAAGGTTATTTATTAGAAGAGTCTATATGGTTCTAATAATTTTAATCGTAATATTTTCAAAATATTGAACATCTAATGTGAATTCATCTATTCACTCTTATAGAACGTACATAAACTTAAAAAAAAAAAAAAAAAAATTGAAGACAAGATTAACTTCTTCATTATTATAATGAATTAAATGTTTCTACATTTTCTATATATATTCAATTAGAATTGTAGGTTAGCTAAAATATGCAGGGCTATATAACATTTTCAGTCAGGGTCAATTAAAGAAAATCTTACCTAATTGTCGGCTGATACTTTGAACCGGTCATTTTTTCCGATTATAAGAATATAAAACTGAAATCACCTAAAAATAATTCCAAACGTCGTCTAACGATTGCATAGTTTAATATATGTTTTTTTTGTCAAGCTATAAATTACTTTACTTTTGATATATATATTACGATATATGCTTTTATGATTATCCCTGATAATAGTTGCGTATACATAACAATAAATATATAGTTGGTAAAAATAAGGGAAGAAATGTACACCATCGTCCCTACGTCCTTACGGTATGTTCTTGCTACTCTAATGGTCCAATCCAATGTATGTACATTTGTCCGCTATATTTTTTTATTTACTGATTGGTTTCTAAATATATTTTTGCAATGTAAATTTTTAAGATATATACTTTTTACCTAACTAATGAAATAATTTCATTGAGTGAAATCTCTATGGAAACATAAAAACTAATTAAACATTATATTTGTATTTTAAATTGTACAAAGAACAACCTTTAGTAAAAAGAAAATTCAATTTTAAGGGCATTCGTCTCAAAAAATGGGTCACAGTTAAAAGTAATCTTTGTATGCATTTAATAAAATATTTTTCTGACTGGTTATTTATGAAAATAGCAACTAAAATCTTTTAATATCAAAATAATTATTTGAATATGATAGATTTAAGTGATAGTGGAAAATTGAATAATACGATGAATTTTGTACTATAAAATGCACCGAGGACCTCATATAATGAATCATTTATTTTTAAAATCATAATTTCAATTATAATATGTCAGTACAAATTAATTAATGTAGCTAAATTTTACGTATTAATTAAATTTAAAATATAATCGCTTACATAGATCAAGTATATTAATATGAATTACAACTTAATAATTGAAGATAATCTTAAAACTAAAAATTCTCTGAAATAATATATTGTGTTACTCGCAACATAAATTATGCAAATGTGTTCTTCAGTATAAATATTGAATCGACCATGTTTATCGGTATCGTTTACGCAAAGTATGCTGTGTAAGAAAAAAAAAATGTGTTTAACTTTTACGACGACATTTGTTTTTATTTTGCTCACCATCTCTGTTTTACATAAGATACGTATATCACATATTCTTATATAAGGTTTGCTGATTCACATTACACCGTATAAATTATTTTTATTTCCGCTGATTTATACATTTTAAAAGGTAACATAAGAAAAGAAGAATACTCGACTGCTACAAATGCAAATGCAAATAATCGATCAAACTGCTTTATGTGCTTCCGTATAAAATACAAAAATATTTCACCTTTTTACGGTTTAGCTTAGCGCATTGGTTTTCAGGTGCTTAAAATCTCTACCGATATAGCTATAAACGCAAATGCAAAACCCGTCAATCTAAAAATAAATTGTCGCTTGATTTATGGTGGTTCTTTCCTTAACACATTGTATATTCTCTTATCCCGGTTGACATACAATCATTTTTCAAATTGCCCTACCTTAGTCAGCAATCATCTATAGTATTAGCATATCAATCCGTGACGATTGTGCATAATAGAAGTATACACACATAGAAATACAATAATGCTATACAAATATACAATAGTGTTAAATTTATATACATAATATAGATATGTAACTGTCAAATTTTTGTCTGTACGCAAACGTTATCATAACTATTGACGTGCATATGGTATATACTACTGATCTATTATATTTTCATGCTGATAGGATTTTTAATTAATCCTTCTGAAAGGATATAAAAAAAGTACTCGTCAAATAAATGTATTATTTGAACAAGCCGCGTGCGTAGATATATAGGGTGTTTTACGATAAACTGACAAATTTAATAACTTTTGTTCTATTGAACATTTTCAATTTTTTTTTTTTTTGTAATTGTCAATTTTTGTCTGCGCTACATTCAAAATATTTTTCAATTTTTTTTTCTAACATGAATGCAAATTTAAAAAATTAAAATTTGTTCTATTTAATATTTAAAAAATTCAAAATAGCCATTTTGTAAATCCGATTTTTAGAAAAATGTTGGCATCAAAAACTAAAGTTAAGTCAATAATTTTTAAACAATTTTTAAAGTTTGTTTAAATTCTAATTTATTTCTTGTTTATCAGTGTTATAGCGATTATTGATTTTGAATTATTTTTTCCCAAGAAATAATTTGTTCTATTTATAATCATTCATATTATTATACTATGTTAGTATCATAATTTTTGATTATTCATGATAACGATAATCGCTATAATACTGATAAACAAGAAATAAATTAGAATTTAAACAAACTTTAAAAATTGTTTGAAAATTATTGACTTAACCTTAGTAAAAGTTTTTGACGCCAACATTTTTCTAAAAATCGGATTTACAAAATGGCTATCTTGAATTTTTTAAATATTAAATAGAACAAATTTTAATTTTTTAATTTCACAAACATGTTAGAAAAAAAATTGTATGTAAAAATGTAGCGCAGATAACAATTGACAATTCAAAAAAAAAAAAAAAAATTGAAAATGTTCAATAAAACAAAAGTTATTGCATTTGTCAGTTCATGTGAAATACTTTGTATGTATATATATATTTTATATGTAGAATTTTCAGTATAGAACTTCTCTCTTAATAAAAATACTTTTATATAAGTTACGTGCAAAAGTACTGGAAAAAAGGGAAATATAACGATATGATATGAGGAGAAGAAGAAAATAAACTGAAATTTCGATCTTGTAGAACAGATATACGTGTTTATTTATTTTCATATATCAATTTATTTCTAGAACTAAATTTCTTTTTTCCTCTCGCAGTAGAGTCCATAGTAAGAGAGGGAACCAGATAAACTTTTTCTTTCAAAAGTACACCACTGATTGGTTCAATAAGCGTTTTTTCACTTGTATACATATAAGTATAGTTATTTATACATTTTGATGTCGGAATAATGGTTAGATGAAGTGGCTAATCTGTGATACGTTTTCAGGGAAATCTATCGACCACCATGAATCTCTAAGGCACCATCCATAATCCCCTCGTAACCGCCATCATGTGGTCTCCAACGTTAATTTGGAGAGTGACAATAGGCTTCCTTGTAAAGGGTTAAAAAATTATTGTCATGGTTATGAAAATAAAACTGCACTCATATTTTTTTAACATTAAGGTACAACATTTTATTTTTACTATTTTATAAGTAAATTGAAGTACATCGAAGTACATAAGTATAATACAATACAAAACTGAAAACTACAACTTTACAAGATACCAAAATTTAAACGTAGAAACTTAAATTTTAGATATACTGAAAATTGAAATGGATATTGGGACTGTACGAAAAAAACTACTGAAAGAAAAGCAATATAAAAAACAACTGCTGTAGTTCAAAGAATGTAACAATAAAAGCTTTCAAAATTAATCACACGATATGTTTCATATACACACAAATAGTTAATTCTTCTAGTTCGAAAGGAAAAAAGCTCCATGGATCCATGTGCAATAACAATAAGAACAACAACGATTTCATTAATAGAAAAATTACAAAACAAAAGTGATGAACTGTCTTTAACAAATACTACGGTTTTCTTAACAAACATAATCATAAAAACACGCAAGACATCGGAGATTTTATCAATTGAAATTATTGGGAAAAGAGTACAAAGACAAATCAGGTAGGTACTGACGTATTGTTAGATCATTAAATTAATACTTCATCGATTCGCATTATTTAAAGTATACTTCGAAATTTATGTGCATGTGTGTACCATTGTTGCAATATGAATTGATTTTTTATTTACTTATACGAACATTAATATTAGAACACACAGATACGCTATCCTGTTGTTATAATTGGTTGCATTCACCTACACACAATTACTAGATGTTACTAGAAATCATTATTATACATTTTTAATTAATTTTCGTATATCTGCTTAGTAATAACCATCAAGATCCGCGTTAATGCTTCGTGCAGTTTCGATCATAATAATTCAAATGCAAAATATAATTAAACATAGACCGGCGCGATGTATCTGCAATAACAATGCGAGTACGTGTAGGGTGCACGCATTGGTGTAAAAATTATTTACTATTGTAGGATCTTAATATACATCCTCATGAGGACATTAAAGAACTGGTTTAATTGAAAGATAAAAGGGATCAACTCTATAGTATTTATTATGAAATATCGAAACAAAGCTTGCATATTCTAATTTATTGCATGTTTCTAATTTTTAATACATTTTTTTTTTTTTTACATAGGTAGTTTGATATAATTTCAAATAAAATGTAGGATAAAATATCTAAACGATGTTAAAGATAAAAAAAAGGTAATCTCATCTACTATTTTTTATATCGATTATTTTGGAACATTTCACCCTAATTGATCCTGTTGAGAGATAAAAAATATTTTCTAACGGACAGTGGGATAACACGTAAATACTATCTAAAAAAAAATATATGAAAATGTCAAGTTTGAAAAACGATGAAAGTGCTTTTTCCTAGGTAGAATGGACAAAGTCAGTAAAAGTCTACTTAGATGTTATTTTAAATCATCCACGAAAAATTTTAAAGTATTGGGTTGTTCTGAAAATATAAAAAATATTCGCTAAAAAAACTGTACATTTAACTTCGAATAGATAGTAAGCATCTCGATAAGAAATATGTTGCTTATCCATTTTCTACAAATCACATTTTTTTTGTCTTTAAAAATAGCTGTCGATAGGCAAAATACCTTTATTGTTTCAAAAATTGACATTTTATTGGCTGCTGGATACATACGAGTATAATAACAATAAAATGATTTGTACCATATGTCTAAACTATATATATATATATATATATATATATATATATATATATCGTAATAAATTATTCGTAACTTAAGACTCTGAATAAATCTGTACACAAAAATTGTTTTACAGGCACCATTCTTGCAAAAAAGTTTTCTAGCAGCTCGACTGTAACGTCGATTTGTCATATCATTGTTCGTTAATTTTACTGAGAAATATAACTCCTTACAGTTTTATCATTTTTTTTTTCTTTTGGAATATTTTAACAACACAATCGAATTCATTTTCATCCTTTTCATCTCCATTCTACGCTATTTACAGATATTAAATCGGCCTTTAAAGCATTTCAGTAACTAGCATTCTCATTGTTACCGCTACTTAATACCTATTATTGCGTATACTGCTACCATTTGTATTAACTGTCGTAATTTCACGCGCCCGTTAAGATTAATATAATTTTATCACTATCGTAATTATAGGCCTGCGAAAATCTCAGTTTTGTATAGAATTTAAGTATATCAATAAAATAATTATTTATTTTATTTACTTCCATTATGTTGAAATCGTATATTTATGCATCAATCAAATAATTTTTTACGTAAAATCCAATTTATCAGGGGTTTCCAAACTTAAAGCGCGTCTCCCTTGGGAAGCGCAAGGTAAATATTTATACTGTGTATTACACTATCATATATTCATATTTATATCCACAATAATTTGCTTACCTTTTAATAATAAAAAATGTTATTTTATTGGGAGACGTGAATAATTTATTTTTTATTTTGGTGAAGCGTGACCTAAAACAGTTTGGAAACCGCTATATTATATAATTATATAATTGTACAATTATTTTAGTTCTATACATAAACATTTTTATTGGTGAGTCGTAAAATATAGTCGACGTGCGGTTTTAGATCACCTGTACGCAGTGATGTCGAGATTCTTGAATATATTTTATTTTTGATTCATACTATTTAACTATTTATTATTGTTTGTTTATTTTTTATGTAGCACTGCTGTCAATCGCTACATTATTTTGGAAATTTTTAATTTAGAGTTACGTTGGAGTTCATCGTAAGGTAGTATAGATAGTATATACAATACACTATATATTCACGGGGGCTATAGAATCATTCCCTTTAAGTTCTTAAAATATTTTGATATTTAAACAATTAATCTAATATAATAGTATAAATAATTAATTTCTTTTAAATTTTTTATCGATCTGAACTTCAAACACCAGTCAATGAAAATATTATTAAAATATTTTTTGCTTTTAAACTATTATAATTAATATCATTCAATCACATATAATACATATATTGTTCAACGTATACTTAATGCTTGTTTTCAATATAATAATATATATTATTTAATATAATTTAAAAATATATACTTATTTAATATTATATATAATATATGTATGAAGTTAAATGTTTCGTCTAGCTTCTCTTCGTTTCTTTTCTACATCCATCTCTGTTTACATTTGAATGATTTTACATTCGAACGTTTACGAAACGTTTAACGTTTGAGTAATGTCCTAAATCTTGCTTTTGAAAAGCATTTTTGATACAATGCAGATATGTTGCGAAGAAGAAAAGCCGAAAAAAATTATAAGCCAAAAGCGTAAAAAAAACGTATCAGCTTATCGCGTGGGTGCCCGTTACGTACCGCGAAAGGGGTGCTCGAGTAACCCATCAAAGCGTCGCAGAACCAGAACAACAAAATACCAAACGTATGGGCGCGTGAAATGTAAATCTCATGACTAGGTCGTAGCTCAAAGGCGGCTATCCAAAGGTCATTGCCGTCGAAAACGAGGTGAACCGTTCGACAAACGATAAGCCGTCGTGTAGACCATCGTCGTCGTCAAGTTTTTATTGATCATCGTGGCGATGGCGGCTAGCGGTGGCGGGTGCACATGGCGTGCGTTTTACTTATTAACTGTTGAGTGCTGTGCGCGGCGCACACGCGAATTATGATAAATAGTATGGACGCGTGGGGGTGCTTTTGCGATACGGTGAAATGCAGTGCGTTCCGGTTCGCCACACCAGGTATTAAGTTTTAATGGCGTTTCGGATCCTGGGAGTAAAAACGCGTTTCACCATTTCGGTTTGGGGAAAAATCGACCAAGTCTGATTGGATGGACAGTCGTCTTTTCATCCACTCTCTATCCTTACGTACGGAGCACTTGGGCTTTTATTGCTCGCAGAATACATCATACGAGTAGATGGAAATCGATGATTACCAAAAAAAAAAAAAAAGGTTCACATGGTGTTTTCGACAAACATATTCGATGCATCGTCCCAGTTGGTCGGTTCGTTTTAGAGCTGGTATTGTCAATGGCACCGGAGGAGAAGTTGGAACTGTATACAAACGTTTATCGCTGTAGATTTCAAAATGTTCGTTGAAGGTAAATGAAAGTGCCTGTAAGAAAATATATTTTTACAGCACGGGTAAAGCGGTGTTTTTACATAATATCGTAATATCAGTGTTTTTATACCATCATTTGATTTTTTTTTTTTCTTATCGAAAAGAAAAAAATATATTGTTATATCTACTTCCAATGGGCAAAGCTTGTTTAGGAAACAGAGAATTGCATCATTAATATATATAGTTACACATTATGAATTCTGTTATGATACCATAAAACATTAATGTTTAATATCTTAGTATTTTTTTCAAATTAAAAAAAAAAGTGTTACTAAACAAACGAGGTTAATAAAATTGAAAAGAGATAAAAAATTTAAACATAAAAATTTCCAGTAGAATAAATCTACTCTGTGTTACGGCTATTGTCAAATATTTGGAAAAATATATAATACATTTGATCTTATCCATTCCGTATGTTATCTGTATTCATTCTGCATATTTTCTCTTCTTCTTATGCAAATAGTTGATTTGCGTGTATTTTTTACTTGTACGCTTATATCATATTAATTAATATTTGCAATTCTTGTGACTTTTACACGAAAATGAAACGATTCGATAATTTCCATTATCATAGTTTGACCTATTATACTATCAATCTCAGCAGCCGACGCACGAATTGATGATGATGGCATTGATTTCATGTGTTAATAATTTTAAAATTGAATCCTTATCTAAGTTTACTCGATTTAATACAAGAAGTACATAGCAAAAGAGGATGGGTAAGATTTAAATGTTAATGTTGTTAACTGTGTCCCGTACAAGTGCGCTAAACACACGTTCGAGGTGGTAACCGAGTGAAACGTCCGAAGACGTGTGGACATCTCAACTGGTTTTTTATGTTTACCGATCGAGTTACAAGCAACGTTTACCCGACCAGTGCGATTATTACAGAGATCGTTTTATATTATTTTTAAAAATCAAAAGCCAGTGAATGGTGCCCGAAAGGTAGGGCGGGCTAGGTCAGGACTGGAGGCCTAAAAAGTGTTGTCGCATTTGAAACTGCATCGCATTAGGAATTTCCTACGACGCGCGAACACATTTCGTGAACTCTTTTGGTCGCCGATCACAGCGCGCGGGCCCCGTAATTTCGTGTGATTTCGCGCGCGCGAAAGGAAGTGGCTCGTAAAAACGAAAAAAAAAAAAAAAAATAATAATAAAAATTCAAAATAAATAAAAACAATGACATAATATCACAATCGTACATCGGTGTGGGGGAGGGGGGGTGCACACCGCAGTGATGGGTAGCGCGCCTCGGCGGAATCGTCGCGTGGTGTACGCCGGCGTCGCGGTCACACGCCATGCCTACGCACGCGAACACCGCGCGGCCGCCGACTTCAGTGCCGCCGAAGCCGCCGGACCGTTTTGAGCGCCGCTGCCGCCCCGCCGACGCCGCCGCCGCTGCCGCCTTCACTTTCAGCACCGATCCGTCGCCGAAACGCGCGCAAGCGTGGACAACAACAGTGGTATTATTATGAAATGCTCTCGGCCAACGGCATCACGTCATTCGTCACCGTTCTGATCTGCACGCTGTGCTGCATAGCCGACGCCAGTAAGCTCTTTGACCGTTTCGCACCATTCGGCTATTCCGCGTCCCTCCGGAGCGGAGGAACGCATTTATTTTTTATTTTTTATTTTTTACTGCATCAGCGAAATTAACACGATCGTCCCACGATCAGCTCGTTTCGCCGAAAAAATGCGTGCGGAAGATCGTGTTGCTCGAGAACGGGAGGGGGGGGGGGAAATGTAAAATTCGTGATATTTCGACGGATTTTTACCCTTCTACCCAACCGTATATTTCCGTTTCAATAGTTACGGTTTTCAAAATACAATTCTTTTTACAATTTATGTTCGATCACCCGAGGAAGCGTCGACGACATTCGGTTGTCGGTCAACCGTATCGTCGATACCGGCCGTCGCATTATTATTATTATCGTCAGGTAGCGACGGCTATTGTCCACGGGACAATCGCCTATGTGTGATAATATTTAATAAGGTTGGCGTAGAGTGTTATGCAATGTAACGTGTATATCGTATACCCGTTACATTATTTACCTTTCCAAAAGCAAAAAATAAAAATAAAAATATATTGAGATTAAAAAAGCACTAATCGCTTTTCGGTTTTTAACGAATGCCTTTGTATATTCTGTCTGGTCAATATTTGTACTTATTTTCGCATGATATTTATTATTTCCGATGATTAGTTATGTACGATGATACGAATCCGTTGTACTATCAACGAGCGGCAAACTCTCACACAAATAATGTGAATTCATACCTGAACAGTACTACAAAACATACTCGATACGTACGTGATTTTCAAACCGGCACAGGTTGTTGTCTTCAACTTCACAACCGTTTCGATTATTCGTTATTATAGTTGTTTTTACATTCATTGCCATATTGTTACTTCGTATTGAATTTGTTTTTCGCAATTGTCATCAACGAGAATTATTTGGATTTTCATTAGGTACTAGAACACTGGTACCCACTTCACTTGTCCGCATCCCAAACTAATCCTAATAAAATTGTATATTCCAAAATTCAAATTTAAATTTAATTTTTTTAGTTTCACATATTTTGATTGTTAATACCAATGATAACGTATGCGGCTCGTGAGTACATTTTTCAATAAATATGTATCCTTTTCTATAATCGTAACGAGAACCGCTGTGCTTTATATGCTCCATGGGGTTTTTCCAGCTAATAACAATTGTGTACAACCACGCACATGTTGTGTTTATAGTATACATTGTATACTGTAAACCCGTCAAAAAGTTTGTAAAACTACTTATTTTCGAACGAAACGTTAGAGTTGCGCTCTTGCCAGTACGCAATTATAATCCTTGCCAAAACTGTACCCTATCTGCAAGCCGGATAGGTGCTATGTAGACACTTTATGTGAACGCCAATATCTAAAGAGTTTAAATATTATTATTGTTCGTCTGTTTAGACAATAGTTTTAAAAGATCTTAAATAAAAAAGAAAAAACATCCATTAATGAGGGTCAACAACAGAAATAAAAATAAATGTGTCGCGGACGTTTATTCGTTTACATTTTGCGTTGAATAGCAATCATTCATTCTACAGTACAAATAATAAACATATTTTTTTTAGTGTTATCATATTTATAAATTGTACCGCGTAAATGAATCACAATTTTGGTTGAAAACGTGAAAAATATATCATATAATTTACATACTCGAAAAACAAGAAAGAGTATAGTGGTTGAATGAGCTCATTACTATTGCAAGCTCTTTAGAAGTTGCTTCGTATAAAATTTCCCGTTTAACAATTTATAGCACAGTTTTAAGTTGAATAATGTTTCAGTCCGTGTGTCAAGTAATTTTTTCTTATTAGAACTTTTGATCATTTTATTACATAATTATCGTCATATTATAATTTTTTTTTTATAATTTTCAAATATAATCTGGTAATTATGTGATCTCTAAATCAGTTCATATTTTTGTATTTCATATAACAGTTTGGTACATTTAACTATTTTATTGATCAATAAATGCGAATTCAATTAAAGTTTTAATAAAGTGATTTTGTGTTCAAACTTTATATGCTTCATACAAGTAATATATTACTACACATCTATCTCTATTTCAAATAAAAATAAAAATAAAAATAAAAATATAATTTATTATTGGTTTAATAAAATAATGATTGAACGAACGTATAGGTAAACAGGGTATTGAGGATAAATGATTGATATCGACATGAATGAAACGTGCGATTTATGGAAATATTGTCATCATCATCGGATGTTTATATATATATATATTATATAAGACTATTTAATCTGCGCACAGGATATGATAGTATACTTTCCAAAATAAACACTAATGTGTTTAATATTGTCTTGTATTACATTTTTTCACAATGTACTTTGTATTTATCGAGCACGAGTATAAAAACACGTGCTACAGTGAAACCGTAACAATATAATGCACTTAAAATAAAATTTTTCCCAAAACTTGTCTTAGAACTGCAATGATTGTATGATAGTTTTGTGAGTACGAAGATTGAGCAGAACATTTCATTCCAACCAAAAATAAAACCAAATGTTTATGTTACTATAAAATTCAAAAGTGTAGGTCAAACGGCGGATGTGTACGTGCATGTATTCATTATTTACAATGCTGATGTATGGTTCACTTCAGATTATTTGTTTTCACATTTAAAAAGACTAATTTCGTAAACAGAGAGTAAATTTCCATTCTTTATGTATTACTAAAATATAACACCATAATTTTTTACGAAATAAATAATGAAAAAAATGTTAAAGTTATGAACAAAACATGAAATTATGCAGTAAAATAAGTATAATGTAAAATATAAATGTTTTAAAGTATACATTAGTTTGAAAATTTAACATTTTTCAACGTAAATTTGGCATTTTAATGTATAATAGCGTTTTTTGAATTTCATAACTACTGTATAAACTTATGAAATTCAAAGTATTAAATATCGGTAACTTTTTAACTACTGTATAAACTTAAAAAGTTACCGATATTTATCTTTGCAAGAGTACTTAAGTAGATTAAATAATTTCAGAATGAGTTTTTATAATTATTTAAACAAATCTAATAAAAAAATTTGTAAATATATTATTTTTATTTTTCTATGTACCAAAGAAACCAAGAAGCAGAGTTTATAATTTCAAAAGTTTTACCTCCAAGTGGTAGTTGAGATTTATCTTTAAATTAATTTACATTATTTTATATTTTAAAAGAATATAAAATACATTAATCGTACAACTAATTATAATTTTTTGATATTATAACTTTCAAAACAAATTTAATTAATAAATATATATGTGAAAGGTAGTATATTTTGCAAATCAAAAAGGGTACGTATAGAAAGTTATATGTAATAGTTTTTCATGCAAATGGATTGTTAGCCATATTGTATAAAAAAAAAATAATAAAAAAAAAATGGTCATGTATTGCATTTTGTTTTTGCTTTGAATCACGGTTGGGTTAGTATGAAACATAATCGTAACTACGCCTTGTACTCACGACAGAAATATTTTTTATATGATAATAAAATTCTACTTTGACAGTACATATAATACCAATCAAGTTTTTTTTCTATGTATATGGAAATATAGACCAGGAAAATTAATATAGGTATGCGTGGCTGTGTCTGGAAATGCGGAAAACATGTTTAAAATGAACCCAAGTTCGTTAGAGGTAAATTTCCGTCCTCAGTAATACTAATGATAATGTAACTACAGACTGTAGAAATAGGGTCAGTAACCTGCGGCAATTTAGTTATAGCAATTTGTGTCTCTTTGGAAAATTTTTTAAGATATTTTTCTTTGTAATATATACAATTATCACAATAATAAATACGTTTACAATTTTCTTGGGAATTTAGTTTTTATAATATTATTTACAAAGTCTTAATAAAATTGAATAGCTTATATTTTACCAACTCGTCGACTAGTGAACAGAAATTTTGACTAAATTATATAAGTGAGGGGAAGAAAAGAAGGGGTGAACGACGACTGAAAAAATATGGTTTCTCATACCTATGCGGCTCATTGGCCATTATGAACTTATTAGAAGAATGTCTCCTTTTTACTATAAAGGTTATCGGTTGCTGCTACGGAGTATAGACACACGATATTCCGATATTGTTCCGTTGGTGCACGATAATATTACATATAGGCTAACTGATAGTCTACGTTTAGTTTTTGACGAAAAGTACAACTGCTCGCCCGCGGTTTGACTTCACTTTGATTTCACGATCAATACGTTGAGTGTTTTCGAACGGACGAAAACAAAGTACGTGTTTAAACTTAGACTTTGGAATATTATTACATACAAATAAACGCAGGGGGCGGGGGTAGAAGTAAACAGGTAGTACGCCGATAATATTTGACCGACTTGCCTTGCTTGTTTCAGATGCCGGTATCGATTGCTTCAAGTGTGTTTCATTAGAATGGCAGAACCGTGCGTGTGATGACCCGTTCCACAATAATTTCAGCTCAGGACTTTTAGAGTCGCCATGTATGGGTGGACGGAAAGGTCGCAATGGTCTATTTCCAGCTACCGCATGCATTAAGCTCACCGGTTACTATCGTAAGTTGTGTTAACAGATATACAAAGTAATTTGTCGATTATACTCAACCCTTTTTTTACCGCTTGAATAGGTAAATAATTATGTCAAATTCAAATTTCTGAAAACTACTAAAATTTCATTTTCCCCAAAACATATAGATTTTTTTTAACATCTGAGCTCAAATTCTGGGGTAATATCAACTTTTGTTTTTCAAATGGGTATATCATTTTTTTTTATGCAAATTATAAAATTCAGTTAATTTTTCCGGGATCAGTTGGTGTATTATCCTGTAGTAAATGTTTTGACCAATATGTTCGGAATAATTCAAATTTGAAATTGTGTACAAAAAATGTAGTAGAAATAATTTAAAATATTATTTTTCTTTACTCCAATAGCATGCAATTAAAAAAAAAAAAAACCCAAGCCTTGGTGCGAATATGTAAAACTATAAAAGTAATATCAATATATACCAATTATTGGTCATTTTTGACGTACTCTTTATTGCCGTATACCAAACATTGAATTACCAAAAATTTTCCATAATGAAAATAATGTTGATGACGATTAAAATAGTTGAATGTTATACAAATAAATGTTATATTAAAATAATGGTAATTATATCCAGTCCTTAACATTCTAAATTAAATAACTTTAAAATCTTAATTCAAATATTTACTGTTAATAATAAAAGTTGTAAAAAAATTTCAGAAAAATTAATTGAATTCGAGAAAAGAATTGTAATCACATTTCAAAAGAAAAGTTAATTATGCCTCATAAGTTCTTAAAGAGGTACAAAATATCTGTGTATCGGGTTTTATAGTTATTTTATGTGTATAGATTTTCCAAAAATCATAATTCGAAGTACATAAATTTAGCATAAAATAGCATACTTAAGAAATCACCATGAATATTCGATTTACAATAATAACAGTTACTAAAATTTATAAATTCAATGAATAATGTAATAAGATAAACAGTTTTAAGTGAAATATATTTTATCTTACGGATGACGTAGGTTCAGATGTTCTATTTTATCTTAAAAACGTGTTTTGCCTGATCATATATATTTAATAAAATTATAACATTTCCCGGTCAAATTGAAAGATGAAAACATCAAAAAACCCAAATGACGTATTTAAGACTTTTTTTAAAGCAGAGATATGAAATATTTTCCTGTATATAAAAGGAGTAAAACTCACATTTAATTTTTTGATTTTTAACTATCTACATTCCATATTAAATTTACTTTTTTTGACTTGTTTCAAGATTTTTTAAATCAATATAATAAAAGTCTCAGAATAACTATACGATCACAAAGGATACATCATCTTCATCGATTTTAATATACATAAACACTATTGGTTCTTAACAGATTTTGTTTTGTTATAAAAAAATTGTTACGAAGGGGCATTCATATATCATTTCCAATTATTAAAAAACAATTCTATCTTATAACAAAACATACTATATAGATTCGTATACATACTCGTAATATGAAGTGATGTGAAATTGTAAGAAAAAGTATATTCTCATAATCACCTTATGCACAATTTTTGTTCTACGTATTGTGTGACAATTAAACTTTAAAATATTTTCATCAGTTAAGGTTTAACTCGATTATAATAGTTGATTGTATATAAATGAAAGTAACTAATAAGTAGAAGGTGCAAATATTATTATATCTTATATACCTACTGTATATTGATTAGTATATTGTCATGAACTCAATATTTATTTAACTAAATTATGAATAGGTTGAAAGAAATGTAAAAGCTATCTACAGTTATTTTCTTGGTGAATTTGACCTACAAAAATATCAATAGTATCCTCCCAAAATATAATCACCATTATCTAGCATATAAAAAGATAAAAATAATCCTTCTTCATTATTAAAATATACGAAAATGTATTGAAAATATTATCTAGAGCAACTTGAAAATTTGAAATATTATACCTGTATACTTTTTGGAATATTTCAAATGGTATTTTATTTTGACATTGCGCATTGCCATAAACTATAATCAATGAAATACATAAATATCTAAGGATGTATTTTTATTTCACATTGTTATCAATTAAAAATATACATTTTAGAATCTACTGGACAGCACGTTACGGTCAGAGGATGTGCTTTGGATAGCGGCACTTTGACCACAGATACCGAAATTATTCGGATGTCCCATTGCGGAGGATTCTATTTTGATGATAAGTAAGTTGTGCTATAGATATTACTATGCCCATAGTAATCGGTATTCGGTTGAGCGCTACTTATTTCTCGTCCGAATATTTGAAATATAAAATAAACAAAATAAAAAAAATTTAAGTTTATTTTTCGATTAAACACGTTTCTGTATTCGGGCAAAAGAAAAAAATAATTAATTTGATTCGTTTCGCATCGTAATACCGGAATAACAGTAGAAGGGAAAAAAAACCAATTATTTCGTTTTACTGCTATATACGTACTGTTCGTGTTATAATCCTATTACGATCTCATACCTTAAAATATCTACCCTCAATCCTACGTACAGTAACGGATTGATAGTTTTATCGTATGTTTTGGAAAATCGATGTTGTCGTTGATAATTGTAATATACCGTCTTTTGAGCGACAGATAGACATTTATTACTGATCCGGTTCAGTATAAAAGTTTTCGAGAGCAGATCATACTACTGTACGGGCATCGAGTTTAATTCTTCCGTTATTGCGGTGTTTTCCGTAGATACGTGGAAGGCTGTCTGCAAAGTTGTGACGATGCCGACGGATGCAATCCGGGATCGCAGACCACGTGTCTGAACTTGACGCTGCTGATGGTGTTGATAGCGCTGCCGCTCGTCATCAAATTATTGCCACAAGAATTCCTCAACGTATGACGTGATCCATTGTTGTTATAATTATTAATCATTATAACTATCACCACTGTTATCATTACTATTGTTGTCATCATCATTATTATCATCGCTATGTATAATGCAACGGCCATCATCCATTTGGCGTCATTCGGGTGCATTGTCACACGTAATATTATAAGACCAAGCCCAGGCAAACTTCACATGACTAAGATCAATTAAATGGAGTGCCTTATGATGTCACGAACGTCGAATTTTACGTTTAGGTTTTTTTTTTTTTTTTTTTACTTAAAAAACCCCCCAAACCCAAAGATCCCAATTATATACGAATAAATACATGTGCATACTGCCTTCCTTGAACAATATGTAAGAAAGTGGACGTAGAGCGTTTGTTTGTATAAACTCGAAATGTGTATTTTTCACGTGAATGTTAATCAATTATTCATTAGTCTATTGTGTAACATAACATATCCCAGTTGAGCATATCTTACTGATGAAACTATATTTCCATTATATAACTATAATAAAGTAGATTTACAATTATATAAAATAAATAATTGAATATTGTCTTATTGAAAATACATAAAAAAAATATTATATTTATATCATTTATATATGTATAATAAACAAACAAATTAAATTAAATATATTACAGTATTGTTTTTTTTTTCGTATTTCCTCAAATTTCTCACCACGGTCAAAACGTTTACAATTTTGTTTTTCATTTGTATTTTCGATGACATTAAATTCCCAAGCACAAGTTATTGATTTTCATATTATGTGTGTGTGCGAAGGTATAAGTGTTATAAATTATCTACCTTACAAACACGAAATTGAGGAACGTTATTCGAAATTACATTTATTCTTTGCACTCGGGAACATTTTAACTAAAAAACATTAACCACAAAATCGAATATCCTAAAAAATGTACCATCAATCTTTATTATTTATCGTGAAACCGTACTGTTATAATTATATAGTTCGTTTCGTATGACGGTATTGCGTGCGCGTCGAAGGGGTGGAACTGAACATCTGAATAGATTTTTTCAACATTATACCTCAGTATAAAGACTCGAGGGTTAAAAATTGAGGTCAAAACTGTTTATATACTTTTGTTATAACATATGCGAACCACAATTTCAGTAGCTTCGATATGGTCAAAAAATGTCAAAAATAAATATTAATGAACTTAGTTCTATTCACGGGCTAATATTTTCAAAACTTCGAAATATAACGCATATAAGTAATACAAAAAACAATACTTGGGTTCTTATTTTCGTAATATTGATTTTAAGTATCATTGAATAATTATTATATTATGTTACTTTTTAATGGACTTTAATAATATTTCAACGTAAAAACGAGATTTATAAAGGGGTTATAACTCATAAGCAATATTATGAAAGTATAAGCACATCAAGACTTATGATGTTTTATATTGGTACCTGGTGAGACGTTATATTTTATTTTATTAAGTATATAGTGTGTCCATTGATTTGGTATAAAATAAAATAGGGTATATATTTTTTTAAATTATCGAAGAAAATACATTTAAAATGTGTACGATTCCTATGAATATACGAATATAACAATTATTTTTTGATGATAGTCGTTGATCAATGAACACCGTACCATAAAAAGTTAGTGAATCATTTTGAAATATTAACATTATTTTAATTAAAAATACTAAAGAACAGAAAATGAATATATTATTTCAAGATTATATCTCTTTCGAACTTCTAGTCAATTTTAAAAGTACAGCGGATTTTAAAGCTATCATAAAATAACTATAATTTATAATACAACTTAAAAGTTATGTTTTTGAATTTCAACTTAGAGCAGAAACTGAGTTTGTTTTTTTTTAATTACAAGAAATATTAACTTGACATAGTGTAAAACGGTAAAGTCTTATAACATGCAATCACTAAAATGTTTTTAAGTATATATTTTTAATGAAATAAAGAATTTTGTTCGTAAATATTCATTATTTAAATTTTCTCAAAATATAATATACATTAATTGAAAATTCCAACTAAAACTTAAAAATATTGAAATTTTTAATATGTGTACGAGAAGACATTTATTTTCAAATAATACAATTAAATATTATTTTAAAAATGAGCTAGTAAACATAACAATTGGTTAGAAATTGAATATAGTTTATTTTGTTGGTTGTGAGAATAATATGTACAAACGTTATATTTTGTGACTAAACTAATTATAGGTCTCTATTTTAATTAAAATTATACATGAATGACTATGATTTATGAAATATAAAAAATTAAAACTATGTCATATTTTGTTTTGAATATAAAAAGAAAAATTACTTATATTTTCCAAAAAAAGCAATTTTCATTTGATTTTCATAATAGCTGAACGATTTTAATAAACTATCATAATAAATTAACACGAACGTGATAATATTACGAATATGCATAATTTGGAACTTTCAATGTTCTTTTGAATGATATTAATCCGGTGGTTTATTAAGAATATACTCACGTTTCGTGTAACTATACAATATAATGGTTATTTCAGTGTTCATCAAATGGCAACCGTTTAAAATAACTCAATCCGTCATGGCATGAATAAATATAAATTAATAAAAAAAAAAAAAAATACCAGAAATGAGCTTAAACGTTATGTTAGTAATAAGGTGTGAAAATCGTACTTTAGCCAAACACCGTGTTTTACAACAGATTTGATTGCAACGCGTATTTTTATTGAACATTGCTAGTTTGCAAAATTATTTTATTCGTTTACTGAACGAGAAAAATGGTGTACCAATTTCTGGTTGAGAAAAAAAATATACGGATCGGTGATTTCTGTAATCTGTGTTACAGACATTCGTTGAATTTACAACAATCAACTACCAGCAGTGATTTTATACTTTTCGATTATTGCTGGTTAAACAATTTGGCAAATGCATCGAATGTACCGTTTTATACCATCACCAAGCACACAAATACAATTAATTATTGGATTGTCTGAAGAAAAAAATATATATTTATCAAAACTCAAAATGTTTAATTTATTTTGATTTGTATTATTTTTTTCTTGATGTATTTTATTGAAAAATAATAAAGAGTAAACTGTGATTTTGACTTTTTTTCTATCCTCAGTATCTCTAAAAGATATATCTAAAAGGTTGATTGTGTACGTACTAGAGCTCTTAATACATGTGAATTCACGGAATTCACGTGTCACATGTCAAATATTAAATAAAAATGTTTAACCTCGTCTTAATTCTGTACAAATAATATTTTATTAAAAATTCAAGTACATAGCACAAAATTACTTATTTAATCATTATAAAAATGAATATATAAGTACTTTGGGTGAATACGTTTATTTCACGTTACACGCGAATCCGTTACACGTGAATTAAGAGCTCTAATCCAGATTATTGAGGATTCACATATACATATACTTGTGAAAATACTGTATAATAGACTAATATGATAATACTTATGTGTTAAATTATAAGTTAAAATAATTGGTTTTTAAAAATTGGAAATATTTTATTAATATCTTAAGTAAATCGTCATTATCAAGAATATTTTTATTGATTTTCAATTATTATTCTGTTCCACAAATTTACATTATTAGTTATATTGTAAATAATCTGTAATTTGTGCTAATTTACAGAATTATCTCCAGTATTCAAAACATTAAGTAACAAATAAACAGATTACGGAAGCTATTCCATATGTCAAACGATGTTTAGAAACTTTTTTATAACATATATGTTATATCCATTATAATGGACAAAACTCAAATTTGAACAATTCATAAAACGACGATGAGTATATTGTCATATTTTTTTTAAAATATAAATAAAAATTTAACTAAATTGAAATAATATCTACAATCCCTTCTTTTGCGTGCTCCATTTTTAATTATAAGTAATTATATAATAACAAAAATTGACTTTTTAAAATTTTTAAAAATTGAGCGAAAAAAATATTATAAATAAATCAATTTCGAAATAGAAAATAGTTTATTTATAAATAAGTGCTTGGAAAAATGTAAATAAAATATGTAATTACAATTTTCTGTTGCTATGTACGTTGAGTTGGCAATTCATTCTGCAAATACTAGGGATGTTAATGTGGTGGTTTCCCGTTTCCTTCCACATCGCAGTACTGTAGTCGTGGAGATGTCTTCCATCATCGCCTACAGCTATTTGGTATGCAGCTGTACTAGCCCTTTTGGCCTCCACCTGCATCCAATACTGGACAAGCTGTTGCCCTCATCCAGTCCCTTTTTAACCGCCTCTTACGGTTAGCAGGGAATACTCTGGGTCTATTCTTTCCCGGAACCCAGACGGGCAAGTACTAGATAAAATAAAGGAACAACGACAAATATGGAAAAGTATTCAATCAAGAAGAGGCAAGATGATAGGGCACATTTTAAGGCATGAGAGCTTATTAAAGAAAATAATTGAAGGAGATGTTGAAGGACACATTGCAAGAGGAAGACCAAGAACAGAATACATGACACAGATAATGCAGGATACGAATAAGAGAAGTTACAAAGACCTGAAGGAATTGTGCTACGATAGAGAAGCATGGAGATCTGCAACAAACAAATCTACGGATTTATAACAAAAAAAAAAAAAAAGTTGCTATGTAAAAAATGTTCAATTTGTATTGCGCACACTGAAAATATTAGATATTTGAAGACCATCGAAAAATGTTAATTAAAATATTCCCTGTCTTCCCTGAAAATCCCATTTCAATTTGAAGTCACTATACGAAAATATTTTTTGTTACCATTTTAGTGAGACACATTGTATATACTTGATGAGACATTTTTAATAATCATTTGTCTAGACAATGAACACTTAACAATTTCATAATTAATTTATTATGAAATATATCTATGATATGCATGTTTCACTACGTAAATTATATAAGAAAATAAATAAAAAGCGTTTTAAGATAGTAAATTTAATATATAGTATAAATAACTTAGGCGATTGATCAATATTTCATAACATATCCGATTTCTTAATGTAGGTATGTTTTCTTGAGTAAAATTTAATATTCGAATAATAATATAATATAATAATATTCTGAATCACAAGCTAAATACTCAGCATTGGTTAACAAGTTAAAACTCCACAATCATATCCATTATACTGTATTGGACAATCATTTGCATTCATTAATTGCCATCTGCTTACGTCAAATGTTTTGTTCTTCTTATTTTTATAGTCTTCTTTTAAGTAATCGAAAATTATATTCAAACATTTGAGATTTTTTCCGCATTTAAGACTATCATAGTATTTTATAGTCTTATCAATAAAGTTACACAGGTAAGACACCAATGACTGCCCAAGTGGATGGGAAAAAAAAATTTTTTGCATCCGAATATACCCTTTTTCCTAGAGTACCGACGGGCAGATTGGTTTCTTGAGAACTGTAAAAAATATTATTAATAAATTATTGAAACTAAATACTGATAAATTATTATTACACAAACTTACGATAATTTTGGATAGAAGAATGTATCAAAAGTGTGTAAATAATTAGGATCACGTCCAACAATCATACTTAAATAATGATTTATAACTTCATCGTATAACCAAACCGTCGGTAAGTATACAGTTTGCAAGTCACTCTTCTTCTCAATACTGTGTTTCTCATTTAGAATATATTCATTTTGAGTCCAGACATTAAACGAATAATAGTATCTTGTAATTTTTTATTTGTAACTGGGAAAAATTTCGTTTTTCGTTTGAAATTCAATTTCCTCAAACTCTATTTTTGTTTTATCAGGTTTATGTTCAATAACCATTTCATGTCCAATAATTTTATTTTTATGAATACTTGATTCGGGCGTCTCGGCTGTCTTTGTCAGATGATTATGATAAGTTAGACTGACAATATCTATCATGAAAATACATGTCAAGAGCACTAGTAGCACTGAACGTTATAGTTTCAGGTACAGTGATGTTCTCATTTGCAATTTCAGATAAAAATCATATATGATTTTAACCACTTCTACAAGACTATCATTCGTCCGTGTTATTTTATTATTCATAATTTCATGATCATCGCGTTTACGTTTGGTCGATTCTTTGAATTCAGTTGTTTCAGTTCTATCAGTGAACCACTTATTTGAATTCCTTTTTAAATTTGAGGAATCCATTGCCTACATACGTAAATAAAATAAAAAAAGAACCGGATGGGCCTCGCTCTGCTGTACAGTTAGGGGTGGAGTGCACCTCGCTTATAGGATAGGTCATTATTATAATGGATTTGTTAAATTTGAATGCAATGATAGATGTCATTGTATACGAATAACGATTCTGAACGGAGTTCATATGTTTGTCTAGGATATAATACATTGTTATTTATAAACAGTGTAAAAAGTATATTTTATTTTGAAACGATAAATATTTTTTTCAATTAGGATGGGTTGGCAGTTGCGTACAACGATATAGTTTGTCAGTCTAGAACATTCTACATTTTATTATATTTTACATGTAATTTTTTGTCAATGTTCGCTGTTCAAACGCTTATAAAAAAAAATTGTGCCTATGGATTTTAATAATTTTTTAATGACTTTAAGAACTACTTCTGTGGAATCTTCTATTAAATTTTCAAGTATTTTGTAGGAGCCAAATTTTTTTATCACCGATTATAAAAAAAAAATGTAAAAAAATCGAATATTTTAAATGCCTATAAGTGGCTTAAAAATCAAAATAATATTTTGAAAAAAAATATGACATAAAGGAAATACCAATCTAAACAGCTGGTAGAAATTTAAAAAATCTGCGACTTATACTTTTTGAATTATAAAAAATATTTAAAATCGTTTGAGAATAAATCGCTATTTTATGCAATTTCGTAAATATTTAAATTTCAAACAGTCATAAAATTTTTTTCTCTAATCCCGGTAGAAATTTTTTTAAAGATTTTTGAAGAGTAGCTTATAGATAACCTAGTGTTAAAATTTTGAACCTTAAGTATGAACAGAAAAAATTTTTATCTACAAAATAACTTGCAAATTATCGTGATTTTTACATATTTCGTATAAATTGGAACTTTGAGCACTTATAAAAAAAAATTGTGACTTACGATTTTAGATTTTTTTTTATCAGTTAAGGAACAACTTATAAGAAACCTTGTATTAAATTTTCAAGATTTTCTGGGCAGCAAAAAAAATTTTATCGTTATTTAAAAAAAAAATACTTAAAAAACTTGAAAATTTCAATTGTCTATAAATAGCTCAATAAAAGTCAAAATACTTTGAAAATTGAATGATGTATAGAAAACGCTAATCTAAACATTTGGTGAAAATTTCAAGTATTTACATCGATTAGTTTTTGAGTTATAGCAAAATAAAAAATTTGATTATGTCGAAAACTGGTTTTGCGTAAAAACTCCCGTTTTTCCCAAATTTTTTTATGGTTTTTCCCGTCGCATTTAAAAAATATTGGAAATTTTTTACTTTTGACCCCCCAAAGTACCAAATAGATTCACTTTCTTTTCAGAAAAGTTGCTACATAAGGCAATCGAAGCATTTTTACTGCCCCGAAACGTGTCGACAGACACAAAAAAAAAAAAAAAAAAAAAAAAACACACATCATTGTAAAATCAATACATTCTTCACTCCTTTCAGAATCTAAAATATGAGTATAATTATAACTATCTAGCTGTAGTCCATGGAACTGGAAAAAAAAAATCAGAAATCAGAAATTTAAGTTTTTGCTTTTTGCCATTATAGGTCTAAACTAAATTTTAACTTCAAATACAGTCATAATGTGTTATACAAACGAATACCCACTTTTATCACGATTTGGTGTACTTGCAGATAAAAGTTATAATTAAATAGAACGATTAAATAACATATAATTCATAAATATTCATACAAAATACAAAATACGAGTCCGTTAATTAATAAATTATATCGAAAACGGAGTGATAACACCAAAATAAACTCGATGGTTTCTATAGTAATCACATGATTTTTTTGTCATTGATAGTAAAAATGTTGAAAAACTATTGATTTCGAACTGATTATTACTATTTATTCGTTAAGTTTACCCGTTTTAAGACTATTGATAGATTTCGATCACATATTGATAAAAACCTAGTTAATATCTGTAGTTTTTGTCTATCATAT
This sequence comes from Sipha maydis, assembly GCA_034509805.1. NCBI lineage: Eukaryota > Metazoa > Arthropoda > Insecta > Hemiptera > Aphididae > Sipha > Sipha maydis. Next base: position 163,326 of record JASXSY010001287.1, on the reverse strand, counting down.
CAGATATACCAACGTGTATTGTAATACGAGTACATAGATCAAATCCAATTTAATTTCATAAACATAACTCATTACATCATTTCTCAGATAATGGTTACGATTATAACAAATCATAATTTTTCTAATCTGTAATGAAGTACCTATTTGACCAAACATTTTCTATAAATATTTTTTTTTCAAAATAAAATAAATGATTTTTTAGATTTTGCGAAAATAAGCTAAGACATTTTCAATGATCTCAAAAAAATTCGAAAATAATTAAAAATGTTTAAAATACAATAATTTATATAAAACGATAATATTATCTTTCATAGAAATTTTGAAGTACCTAAAACTTTTATTTTTTAACATTTTTTAAATAACTGAAAACAAAAATTTTATTTTATCGAAAACTAAGGTCTATTAAATTTGTTACCGTTTTTACGTACTATGCAACATTCTTTTATTACGTATATTATTCTAAAATTATTTATTGAACAAATAAAATACAAACATTTATTGTAAAACCAATATAACAGCATTGCAAACAGCAATCCAAAACCAATTTAATTAGGTACTTTTAACCTTGCACGTTGTCGTTCACAAGTATTTTCCATACAAGTGGATAAATAAATTGTATACAAAATTATGTTCAAATACTTTTATACTGTGTATACTTGTTTAAAAATTACCAACAAATTACATAATTTAATGACGACCTAAAAATATATTTGAAAAAAAAACTGCTTTTTGAGTATATTACTTATATTGTAATTAATTGCACATCATATATGAAATTTGTGTAGGTATCTAATGTAAAAGCACAATTATTATTCATTGGTATATTTTTTAATAAATATTAAAAAGTTATTTTTTCCACCTTCGACTTTTATTGTATTGTGAGCTTTTAAAAAAATGAATCTACGTATATATAATTGATGTTTTTCAATATAACATTGGTATTCATATTAATGCTGGTTTTTTCCCAAACATTTTTCATTATATACTATAACATTCTATACAGATTGTTATACGAGTATGAATGTGTAGGATGGAACTATAGTGAACATAAATTTATTTTATATTTAAAACGAAACAATCGGATAAAAATAAATTTGTAATTTTAATCGGTCCGATGACTTTATTATGGGAAATTAATAAACATTAATACCAATATATTTTCACTTTAAGCAATATTAATTGAACAATTTATTAATATATTTTGTTATAATGATGGTTTTTTAATTAGATAGATAAACTTCAATATGACCTTAATGAGTAATAATTTGTAATATTTTACACAGACCTATTAAATTTAATTAATAATGGAATAATAAAACATACGAAATTCGTTTTCAGAATAATAAATTTGCTTATTTATCCGAGGAATGTGAAGACAAATTATGTCTCATATATTTCCTAATTTATTAATTTTTTATAATTATCGAATGAAAAAATGTACAAAAAGAAAAATTATATATGATATTTCAGCTATTAATTTTGTTCATTGAACATAACACTAAAATAACGCTCGAGCGAGGGACATATAAGTTAGGAAACATTACAGAAGAAAATAATTTAAAGGAGTGTTATTAGAAAGCGGAATATTCTCTTAAAATAACCAAAATAAGATATTAATATTCTTTTGAAATATTTTTCTGAATTTTATATTTAAAAATCATAATAAAATATACAAATATTATGCTTTTATATGAAACATAATAAAGAACATAATACAAAAAACTGATTCATATAACGCTGCATCCGAATTGAGTACAAAAATAAAAAAAATGAGATGTTTTACATCCGAATCGCGTGAGCGTATTTTTCGTGATAAGTTCAAAATGCGTGCGTTAAAGTATGAACAGACTACTGGATTTTGCCGATTGTTTAGTGTATAGCATAAACTTTAGTATAATATTCAGTTAGTAAATTCGATATACTCAATTTTTTATTCAATGAGCGATTACGATTAGATGTGATTGTTATTTGATAAGTACTTATTTAAAACTAGTATACACGATGTTTCGACATCAAATATTTTTGTTTAATCGTGCGTTAAAGATTTTATGAAATAATTAATATTCACATTTATAAACATACAGGACAAAACAGACAATAGAAAATAAATGGAAATCAGTGTTATGAACACTAAAAAATATATTTAATACTCGGTGGTTATAAATCCCATTTTAATAAGTTTTTGAATAATTAAATTAGGAGATGAGCATGCACAAAAAAAAAAAAAAAAAATATGTAAATCTTATTTTAAATTCAGTGAAGATAAAACAATTATTTTAAGAGTTTTAAATCATGACCATGAATAAGATGATGCAAATATTTTAACTCTAAAAAAGGTAAGTAATAAATTCAAACGTAAAGCTTTGGACGACCCGTGTAAGATTTTACACCGAGAATTACATGGAGGGGCTATATGTACTACTACAAACACGATGCGTATAAGAAAAAATATTCACTATGCATGTACAAGTATGGTTCCAAAGTTGCTGTAAGTTTAAATGAATTACATTTGGCTTAAAATAATTTAGGTAAAATTAAAATAAATCGAGATAACATTTTTTTTTGCTTCTTAATGATTTAGAAAAAAATTTTGGTTGTCATTTTTACTTGAACCAAATTATGTGGAGAGAATGCAACCACTTGCATTAAGTATGAAGTTTAAAAAAAAAAAATCAGAAATTGGAAAATGTTTAAAATTATTTTTGAATCTTCTTTACTTAATCTTGAGGAAATTCAAAAATATATTTCTCGTGGTTCTAAAACCAAATAACCAGCAATTACAGGATTTTCGTGACTTTTTATAATGAAATTATATTTTTCAATTTTGTAAATTTCCACTATCAATATGGAATGAGTTTTCTAATAGTTAATAATATATTCTACTCTTCGTATCCAAATATTTTTCAATTTTTAGAAGTCTTAGAAAATGTACAAATTGACATTTACATTAAAATGCTTAATTGTATTCAGAAAAAAAAAACGTCGTGTGGTTGTGAAGTAAAAAGATGATATTCATAAAATCATGCGTCAGTATACAGATAGGTTATAACCCGTTTTAAATTTGTAAAGGTGTTGAATTACAAATACTTGCAAGTTTAATTATTTCAGTTTAATTTTACTTACTTGTTATTTAAAATTTAAATTTGTAATTTTTTTTATTTTTTTAGCACAATTATGAATTGTATATTTAACTTATTTTTAAAATTAAATTATTTGATTAACAATGAATATATTATAAATTTGTGTGTTTTTTATAGAAAATAAATTATAAATAAATAAATAATCATGTACGCAATTCAATCGAAATAATATTTTTCAAACGCAATTCGGATAATAAAAAATAATTTAGCTTAAAAAAACTTTAATTTAGGTAACATTTTATTTATTTAATTAAATTAGAGTAATGACATATTTTTAATTGAAATTTTTTTTTTTTTGACAACAATATTTTATTCCATGTGCTCTGGTATCACATTGTTACAACCATCCATTAACGTTGTACGTTAAATGAAGTCACAGAGGCGTTCTGCGAATTATTTATCATAGACGTTGAAGAATTATTTACTATTTGTATTTTATCATATCCATTTCAAACTTGTGTTACATTTTTTAATATTCAATACCACTATTATCGAACATATAATTTATTAACAACACAAAATATTAAAAATCATTACAATTAATAGATATATTATCTAATCATTTTTATTATATGAAGTATTTTTTTATCTTGAAATATTCTCAAATATGCTAAAAAAAAAATTAACACGTTTCATGATTTGTAAAGATTTTGAGCTACCAACCAACTTGAATTTTTTTGTACAGACCTCGTATTTCAACTCAATTGACGCGAGTAACAAAACCATAAAATAGTACCTAGTGCTTTCATTGATCTAGGACATTAATTATTAAATAGTTAATAATTGGATTATGTATACCTTGGCATGACAACTATTAGTAAAAACATAATTTGAAGGTATTTTTATAACTGTAGTACATACAATATATATATATATATATATATATATATATATATATATATATATATATATATTATTTTTTTCACTCATAAAATAATTTATATTATATTATATATGAAATTAGAAATGATGAGATAAATAAAACAAAAACCACGTCTAATAGGATATATTGATACCAAGTTAATTTATAAATTAAAGATCTTAAGTGTGATACTTTATTGTGATAAATAACATACTCTATTGTCCAATAAACCACTGTTGTGGTGACATCAGTCGGTCTATGAATCTAAGCAATTTTTGCATTCTTTGTGTAATAATATATTAATATAATTAATAATAATAATATATTTATACGAATACTCACTTTTCGTTTTAAATGTGTTCTAAACAGTATTTATTAATGAATTTTCAGATATTAAAAATAAGCCCATAAATATAGACTTTCCAGCATTTACTAAATATTTTATATATTGGTAAATTATAGAATACAGGAAATCTAAGTACTGAAATATCAATGTAAAGTGTAGCATATATTTCAGAAATACCATCATGACTCATAAATTACTTTACTTTGAGAAGCGTAGAAAATTCAATGTTACTTTAAATTTCAACTAGAAAAGTGAACATACACAGTACAAGCATATCATGCAGTGCAAATAATTTTTTATCATCACATTTTCCGGTAAATCCTCCATTTCTTTTTCGTACTTCTCTTCCATAATAGTTTTTAAGAAACCTTAGCTAGAGCTTCTTCAAATGATTTTATAATATTTTGTGGTAATAAAGAAATTTTAAAAAACTGTATGACTCTATGTGAATACTTTTCAATAAAGTCCAAGATATCCTAATTTATTGAAATTTGTTTTGTAAAAAAAAAAAAAAAAATATAAAGTTTCTAAAAATATCTAATTACTTTAATGAGTACTAATAAAGCAAATTGATTAAAAAACTCCAAGGAAAAACTTATTTTTTATACAATGTAGGAATTTCATTATTCCAATGAAATCATTTTCAATGTAAAAAAAAAAGTTGGAAAAAGTTCGTTCGTCTAATTTAAACCAAACTACAAAAAGTAAATAATTGATGTATATTTCATAAGTTAGTTTTACAGTAATTAAATACCAAATATTATTATTAGTTGTTCCATATAGTTACATTGAAGTTAATTTAGAGTTTAAGGATAACTTTCTTTTGGACATTTTTAGCCGGTTTCAAGTGAATGCCTTCGACGTTTACGAGATCGATTGGAATTAGTCTCGAAGTTTCAATTCTATGACGACTGTTTTGAAAGATAACGGCAAGTTGAACGGAAGGAGACAAATCGTACGATTTAGAATCGGTGATGGTCAGTAGCCAATTTTTATATTCATACATCGCAGTGCTGTACGCCGTGGCAAAGGTGTTCGTCAACCACTGGACGAACGTTCTAGGCACAGCACAAAGGGAAATCGTATTGGAAACGTACGCGGGATTCGGCACGTGCCCGGCGAAATAGTTTCGCGAAAGTGACCCTAGGTGATGGACAATAGTGATCATCGCCGTATATACCATTACCATTACGCTTAATGTTCTCGATTGACACGGTTTTGGCAGATTTTATCGAATTTCACTTATCGCTTAAAATCATTTCGACCGAACGTGCACAATGCAACTACCGATGGGATCCGATCGACTGTACAATGCTCAGCCATTTATTTTAAAACATAACACCGCAATTATAGCTCATGTGTAATTTGTTTTATTTTTGTACGAGTGGCCAGTACGAATATGATTTTATGTCGGTTCAAATTACATTAACTTTCTTTAGATTGATCTCAATAGTGATGGATGGATTCAAAAACATAGATATCTCACAACTACGTAAGTGAAATTTGATCCAAACAATTTAAAAATCGTTAGTTATATTCAATATTAGTTGTAACAGTTATGATCCAGTGTTACCGGCAGATCCGGCTCAAGTGTTTAAATAAACACAGGCAACATTTAGTTTTGCCACCCCTTACATGTAAATATCATAAAAAATTTTTTTTTTTATACATAAAAATTGCTCCGAAAAAATGCCACCCTAGGCGTGAGCCTATGTCGTCTACCCTTAATCCGGGCCTGGTTACCGGTGAATAATTAGACACGGGTTGTCGTATAAGTAATAAGACGATTATATCAGTATATTACGTTATTAATTTTGATTGCTCTGTATAATTGCATTAATTAAAGCTACCGTAAATAATTAGTATTATAACTGTGAAAATTATCTTCGTTAACCAAGTACGTTTAAAGTATAGAACGAACGTACACCGCTGAGAAAAATACTCGCTAAATATTTTTCAATTTATAATATTTAACATTTTTTAATAGGTTATTTTTCTAGTTCTCTTTACAAATAATTTGAATCTGGATGATTGTCTTGTTAGAATAAACAAAATATTAACCTTGTTCGATTATCTTCCCGATCATCCAGATCAAATAAGATTGATGTTTAAATTTAATTATGTTTACAATTGAATGCTTAGACTAAGTATTGATTGCTATTTGTATATTCTTGAACACAAAGAGTATAGTTTTTCTATATTATATGTACAACAGATAGATACGATTATTTTCAGATAATAATTGATATTTAAAGCATAATAAATAGGAATTACAATTATTTATAAAGTTAAATCTATTTCCGTATCCATAACAACTGATGATCATATTTTATATTCTGAATATAACGAGGAAAGTAATTTAGTTAACCACTAAATGTTGACCAAATTAATTTTACCATAATATATATTTATATACACTTTTAATTTAATATTTTTTATGTCAAATTTTTAAAAAAATAAATGCAACACTTAGTAAAAATAACACTTTACATTTTATTTACTGAGACTAAAATAAGAATGAATTTTATAATTTTTTTAGGTCTATCTGTAGTGAAGTCATATACCTACATGTCCTAATTTTTGTAGACACTATGTCCGTGTATAAACTAAATGTATTTTTTTTATAAATATTTTAAATAGTGATTTCGTAAATAATGAATGTGCATTCTTAGAAATATTTATTTTTCACTGTTGATAATCTCGAATAAATAATATTACTAAAAACTATAAAAATAACATACATGTTTGGAATTAAATGCATGTTACGCATCAATTCAATATTAATATGTAAATAAAGTAAATTTACAGTAATGGAACATCTGGGTCATTAAATTGATTGTGACATTATTATCTCTGCATGCATATGACTGGCTCAAGATAGGTACTTAATTTAAAATTATCTATGAGTTTATTCAAAGAATTATTTGCAATCTAACAATTATATCCGTTTAAATTCAGAGGAGCAAGGTTTGATTAATTCATTTTTTATAGTGATAATAAATTTAACTCGATTTATTTTTATATTATTATTTCTCATAAAATAATTAAAAATATAATAAAAATTAGTAAATTATTTATACTCGTAAATTAATATATAAATAAATAGTTTACATATAAAAATATATAAGTAAATAAAAAAATAAATACTTAGATAATTATTATATTCTTAATGTACAATCGGTTTAAAATTAAAAGTTCATCATCAGGTATATATTATGCATACTTAATATTTTATTAACTTTGTACATACCTAATAATGAATTTTTGATTCAAATATTTTGAACATTATAAATAAAATAATATTCCAAGCTAAACATTTTTATAATTTTTAAATATATATTTCTATCTATAAACTATTAATTTATATATTAATATTATAATTTTTAATTATTTTTCATTAAATTTCAAATATTCGAAATTGCAAAATTACGAGACTTATAAAGTTATAAGTCTTTATCATATCAATGAATATTTACCGAAATAATTGTTTAAATAAATTTAAATTTTTAGAATTTGGAATTATATAATTAAATTAAAAATCTACTACTTAAATTATCTATATCATATTTATAATGATAGTAATTATTGCTCATAATAATCAACTATATTTGTATAGATCTTTTTCTATAATTCTATATTAAAAACTATCGATAGTGAAAAAAATTAAATAATAATAGACACTAGAATTTATATTATTTTATTTTCGTACATAGAAACAATATTGCTTTTCAAATATAATAATGTATAACATAATTTTAAAGCTAAAAGAAATTATTCTTGTAACTTTACTGAATTTTATCTTTTGTATTTCTTATAAATTTAAAAAAATAATTAAAAATAAATTTTAAAACTTTATACATTACAAATAAAATAAAAATAAAAGTGGTTACTGCATCTGCAATTATATCTAACAGAAAATATTGGTACCAAGTAAGATTGTAACCATGATACTTTAAATGTGGCGCTCCTTTGTGACGAATAACATACTCTGTCCAATAAACGACTAATTTTTCTGGTGATATCACCCTATCTTTGAATCGAATAGAAGCAATTTTTGCATTCTTAGCATACCTAAATAAATAACTAATAAGTATCGCATTATCTTTGAGAAAATTTGTACCAACTTTTTATCATTAATGAGTTCTAAAATAGTACTCAACAATGTGTTATTAGACACAGTGAACAGATCCATAGATATGGCCATCTCAGCGTTGACTAAATTATCTAAATTTCTTGGCTGGTCATAGAACAAAGGAAATCCGAGTACTGGGATACCAGCATCAAGTGCTTCGTACATTCCAGATATACCGCCATGACTTATAAATAACTTCACTTTAGGATGCACTGAAAAATGTAAATACTATTAAATATCAAAGTAACAATTGCATTAATAAATTATACATAATATATCGCGCTGAGGTAACCATTTCCTGATCATCACGTTTTTTGGTAAATCCTTCATTTCATCTTCGTACTTCCACAATACTCTTTGAGGAACTTGAGCTAGCACTTCTTGGAACATCTTAACAATGTGGTTTGGTAGTGAAGAGATTTTAACAGTTGAACCAAACGTGAAGTATATGACCCCGTGCGAAGATTTTTCAATAAAATCCAAAATATCCTACAATTTTGAAATGTATCGTAAAAAAAAATAAAATAATTATTAATAATTACTAGTGGTATACTATAGTGAAATTATTCTGTTTGCGGATCATAGTTTTCTGAGGTTTTTTAAAAATGTTTTTGAATCCAAATTACATTTTCTAAAATATCTACATTAATATGAAACAGTAGCCGATTTTTTAAAAATATTTATGGTGTTAAAGTTCTTATTAGTATTTAATACAAGTTTTTTATTTGACAGAACAACAATTTTGAAGTACCTCCATACGATATTATTTGGAGATAGAATTATACTGTACTGATATTATTACTAAAAGTAGAAACTAATTTTATTTTTTCTCATTTTAGCCAGAATTACCAGAATTATAAAGATACAATATATACATTTTTAATCATTAAGTTTTGATAAAGTAATTAAAACTGACGATATAATATATTATAACGAAAAAACTTGACAGTTTTTCGAATTATTCTGTTTCGGTGTTATGGTTGTTTTTGCGTAAATCATACCATATTTGAGTTATTCGATTATCTTGAAAGGAAATATAATATTTAAACCGTTTGCTATAGTACCTAGTACCAATATACTGATATTTAACAGATATATAATATATTTATATTCAATTCCTAAGAATTTAAACTCAAAAGAAAATACAAATAACCGAAGCCTAAAATTAAAATGTATGGTCACAATTAATAAACAATTTAATTTAAAAAAAACCCATCAATTAATATTTTTTTATGCATGATTTGAAAAAAATAAATATGTTTATAAATTATTAAGTGTAATGCATTATCAAAAAAGTGTTACAAATTATTATACTTATGAAAATACTAAATAAAACGCATTACTACGGCCTTTCGTAAAATAAGTAATATTTGTTAAAATCAAGTATAGCACACGGTTTTCACAGGTGGATTACGAAGCGCTAAGTATCATAATATACTTGTTGGTCAGTTGAACAACTCGGGTGATCATAATAATTTATTGACAAAATGATAATATAAATTCATAACATGTGTTAATTACAGTGCGTTCACCAGTTACATTATTCAGTACTATGTAATTATATAGCAGAGATACGCAACTATAAGTGACTAAAGGACAACCAATTCATAAATTTTTTTTTGAAAAAAAAAAAAAATTCTATTAAAACAGACAGTTCGCATTTTAATTATATAATAGTATTTAGACATTTGAGCTGCAGTTCAATATTAGATAAGAATATAATGCTTACATTTTACAACCAACGTAATAAAATTAAACACCGATAAACGCTAAAATGTTATGAAGTTATATAAAAATAATGTAGTACGGGCAAGATAAAAAAGTACGAAGGCTGCCAGTTGCCCATTTTTGCTATATAGTAAGCTTAGTTCAAACGTTATATATACAATAACTTTTAGACCAGTGATTCTCTACGTGGGTGTTATCACCTCCTGGTGGGTGGTGAAGAGGTTCTAAAGAGCGGTAAAGTTGTTTGGGCGGTTAGTGAAGCAGTGAACTAATTTTGGACAGTAGGATAGCGTTGAGCGTAATTTATATTATGTTTACATTAAAACTGACAACTGAAAAAAAAATAAAAAATTTTGAGAACAGATATTATGCTAAGCTTTGCGCCACGACTTATCTGTTATGGTTTTCGAACAATATAGTATAATCCCTTTGTCTGTAAAATAAACGCGAGTTAATAAAGTACAAATACCTATCAGCTAGAACAGCCTAAGGGATCTTTTCGGTTTTAGATTCGACCCGTTCCACCGTTTCCCATTGAACTCGGCGCAAACAATTATCCCATGCAGTACCAAACACAATCATACCATTGATCATTATAATGTATTATTATTAAATTCAATCGGGCATTGATCGTTTTTGAAAAAAATTCCAACCGCACACATCATACGTCCTACGGAGACGGAATAACACGCGGTATACCTACGGTCGGTATTGTCTTGGCCGGTTCCAAGTGAATGCCGCCGACGTCCACGACGTTGGGCAGAACGGGTCTCGGGGCCTCGGTGCCGTGGAAGCTGTTCTGGAATATTAGGGACGGACGGATGGCGGGACTGGTGTCGTACGGTCGCGGATCGGTGGCCCGAAGCCGCCGGTTGCGGTACTCGCGCATCACCATAGTGTACACCAGCAGCATGTTGTTGATGAACCTCTGGACGAACGTGCGGGGCACGGCGTGGCTGGCGATCAGGTTGGAAACGCACGAGGGGTGCGACACGTGCCCGGTGAAGTCGCGCTCCGCGTACGTGATCGAGGGCGACGGGACGGTGTACACGATGGGCAGGCCGAGCGTGTGGGCCACGTGCGACATGCAGTCCATGGCCAGCGGCTCCATGACGATCAGGTCGAACGGCGCGACGCCGGCGGCCGCGGCGTTCCGGTTGCGCAATATCGCGTCGAACCGCGGGTCGCGCATGATCGCGTCGCAATGGTGCCGGCAGAACGCGGGCAACGTGCGCATCAGCGCGATCGGGCCGCCGAAGCTGGCCACCATTAGCGCCGGATCCGCGGCCGCCAGCACCTGGCACTGCGCGGACGTGTCCACCGCCGTGTAGTTCGCCCCGCCGCCGCCGCCGCCGCCTTCGTCCGGGAACGGCGTGAACACCGTCACCTCGTGGCCGGCCCCGGTCAACGCGCGCAGCACCGCGCTCATGAAGTTCCAGTGGCTTCTGGCGGCCACCGTTTCCACGGCCAGTATCCGGGCGCCGTCGGCCGCCGACCACCGGTGGCCGGCGCACGCGATCGCGGCCAACAGCGTCACCGACGCTGTCAATGTACAGCTCCGCGTACGCGCTCGGACCATCGCAGACGTGACGGTCGCACACGGAAACGATGTGCCTGAGGGGTTGTCGCGCGCGAACGGAGAACGGTTTTCGGTGCGGACGCGGTCGGCTTCGTCGTCGGCCGCGGGAAAACGTGTTCGGACGATCACACGTTTGTCGCTCAACGCTGCGCCGCACTTTGAATCGCGAATATTAATGTCTGGATTACGTACACGCGATTTGTCCAATGCAAATACGATTAAACGTAATAACGTCGGTGTGGTAATTCGTTCGCGGTCTCGTCGGTCTGGCCATCAATCACGACCAACGATCAACGGCGCATTGTTCTTCGGCTGCCGTGTACCGCGCGCGTTCAATTCAACACCGGTGTCTCGACGCGACGTTTGTACCGTTCGCCGTGTTTCTGATTTTCTCGATTTCCGGCATTTATTTATACATCTAAACGTGCTGTTACGCAATACGATGTACCGATGTTTTATTTATCGACGCGGCGATAAATAAAACGACAACGAAACTATACGCTTCCCACGCTAACTGAAACACCGCAATGGAAACCAATTACCATTTGCCCAGGTCGTAGCTATTCTTACGTGCAATTCATTAATTGGACATATTTAACCGTAACCTTACTGTGCGTAGCGAGAGAAAAAACACCATACGTATGATACGCTGTACTAATGTGCTATAAGTAATTTAATGTTCGACATTGAAATGTGGAAAGGTCGAACGTGTATCAAATGTTTAAGTAATACTCAACTCAGTAACTAATGTGTCATACTTTTACGTCTAAAGATATATGGAACACAATTTAGACAATGATTTGAAAAGAGTTACAGTTAGGGGTTAGGTTAGGTTATCGAAATACTTAATATAAAATTAAGACAGTGCCCAGTGTCTTTTCTACGAAAAGTAATTTTCCTAAATCAGTTGGCGTATGTTAAAATTAAAATAAGGACCATATAACCCGAATTTTCTTTATTATTATTATTTTTTTTTTTATATATAGAATTATAATTATTATTATTCATTAATTTTTATTATTCAAGTTATAAAAATCAGACGAAAATATTTAAACCACTCGTATGGTAAGTATATTCTTTAGAAAACCAAAATCGATTCACCTCCTTATTATTTTTTATCCTTTGCAGACTTTGACAACATTAAAAATGGTCCAGGTCCGGTCATTATTGCGTCCAAGCCAAAGCAACAAAGTTCTTCATAATTGTTGGTAATTGTTTGTAACCAAATTGTCAGTAATGTAGAAATACTTATACGTTCAGACCAGAGAAAAATTATTGACTACATTTTGTTATTAAACGTAATGTTTAATCAGGAGGACGGAGTAGTTGCAACAGCTTGCGCAAAAAAAAAGAAAGTAATTTGGAATCGTCCTAGCCACTAGTGTAGAAAAATTATTCATGGAATAAATATGCTGAATTACCTTAACCATAATGATATGGATTCATTATCTAGCGAGCTAAGGTAAATAAATAATCGTATATAAATATATTTATACATACTTACCAGAATATTAGGTTACAGACTCAGTACATAGTAATTTTTGTAATTTGGTACATATTATAGCTTATATATTAGCTGATTATACCATGAAATATTATCAATAAAACTAGTGGACAAAAATGTAAAATACATTACTCTTAACAATGTTTTTCAACATTTTTTGATCTCCAATGTGGAAATAAAATGTTGTTGCCAATAGTATAATAAACACCAAAGATAAAAAACGTTTAAACAATTTTGTTGTCAAACAATGTGGAAATTCTGTGTTGTCAACAATGTTGTTTTGATCTGGTTTTAGTCTTTACAATATATATTAAACTATTAATAAATGATACAAAAAATTACAGCAATTAAATACCTAATATACAAGTACAAACTATGAAAGGTTATTTTAAATATTTCGAAGATCGGAGAATGGGATGGATAGAATTTTTATAGCTGTATGATACAGAATGTATAGCTATGCAGAATAATAATGTAAATAAATGATTTCGTTAAACTACATATTCCGCCCAATAAACCATTAATATTTTTAATAATGCTTGTCAATCCCTGAACAGTTAAAAAATAATTTCTGAATATATCTCTTTTATATATAAAAATGATTTACTAACCATTTTACACTTATTGCATATATTATTTATAATTAACTATACTTACAAAATATTTATTTCTCATATTAAAACAGCAATTATTCATTTTTCGTATATATAAGATCTAAAAGATCATTTAATAATTATTATTTTGTATTTTTATGTTGGTAACAAGTCTTTTGATATTACCATTTTAGTATGAGATAAATATACAGCTGATTATTACTCACAAAAAACTCTGGAACTAAAGTTTTCTCACTGAATGCTGTTTATACGTATCCACTTCCGTGTGATTGGCTAGGTCATCGTTCGGAAGCAGCTTGAACACATCGACTTTATGACCAACGGTTGTAAACGACTGCAGTATTATATGAAATTTTGATGACAATATGATGGAGCTAAATATTCTAATAAATGAATAATAAAAATTTTTATAATAAACAACAAATTCAACTTTACATTCAATTCTCAAAAAACAAATCGCTAAATTTATTTTTTCGAAAATATATCTTATACTTTGGTATTTACTATATGCCACATACCAGTATAACGGGAAAGTTATGAATTGTAATTCACCCTAACAGTTCAAGACGATCAATCAAAGTCTACATATTATAACCCTTTTCGAGTCCATTTTTTTATTTAAAAAGATTCTCTCTACATATTTTGGGACAGCTTCACAATACTAAATGTTGATCACTAAACAAACATTATGATAAAATAAATATATTTTTCACTTCCATTTGAATCAAAAAGATATATGTGGGTATATAAATTAGATATAATGAATTTTATTTAGTAATAAATGGCATAACATTTAACATTTCAACAAAACTTTTTTTCTGAAAATCAATAAAAACAACATACAAACTAATTATAAAATATAAATACACAGAATAAAAAAAAGTTGAAATATTTTATGACAAAAAAAAGTTACTTAAAATGTTATAATGTTCAAGATATTGCCATTATTTGTATTTTTTGATTATCAAGTTCATAAATTAGTTTTCAAAAACTATTCCACGTACAAGAAGTTTTCTTAAGTGAAATAAATTATTATTATTCAGAGTATTATGGTTTAAATGTTCAAAGAAAATATATGGTATGGTAAAAAAAAAATGTTTAAGTTAAATAAATATGCTACCCAAGAAGACACTAAGTCAAAATGCTAAACTGATGAAAGTAAAAGCATCTAATACCAGTAACAAGGAAATAGATTTTTTCGTGGAATGTGTTTCAAATTGATGTGCTGAAACTACAACGTATATTCAACTAGAAGATATTGTTAAAAATAAAATAAACCATTATTTATAGTCATATTCAAACAAATTTAATTACAATTGTATACTATTCAATTATTAATCTACTTTTTGATGTATTCTACTTGCAATTAATTTTTACCAATGAGTATTTTATGTTTTAACTATGAATTAGCTATGAATATTTAGAATAATTACCATTCTTTTGAATATTATATTATTAATAACATTAACGAATTATAAATTTATTTTGTAGAAATTATCAATTTTTGAAATATGTTATATTTTAGTTTTCAAACATCAGTATCTATTTGTTCTGTGTAAAACTTACATAAAAGGCTAAAAGTAGTGCAATTTATAGTATGAGTACAACGCGCCCTACACGTAGATGAATTTGCATTGCTGGTTCTAATTTTTTATTGAATTTATTTTATACCAAAATAATTAAAAATAAAAATAGTAATCATTTACATTCTTAGATGTATAAAAAATATGTATACATTTAAAATTATACGTCACTTTAGTTTTGGCGAAAATCTAAGAAATGCACTAGCAATCGGTAGGAAAATATATGATGCATGCACTTTTTTAATAACACAAGGGTCGTATTAGAAATTCCATAAGCTTAACACAAGATGTTTTTTTCTCTTTGTTATAGTATAATAATTACTCAGAGTTATTGTAAATAAAAATTTATATACGTTTCTATTTTATGCCGGAGTAAGTAAACGTCAACTCTTAGTCTGTTCGTCTTAATTTTTTATTATGTGTATACGTATCTATTTTTTATATTATTCAGCACTTTTACTTGTCTCGAGAAGAAGAAAATATATATAATTTAACTGCATGAAAGTATTATAAAATAAATTGCTTGTTAAATAAAACCATTAAATGTTATTAGATATTCTTTTATTTTTAAAAACAAAAAATAAAAATAATAAGTTAATACTGAAAATATTCAGTTGCTAAAATTATTATACAAAATTAAAACTAAAATTAAATAACTTTAAAAATTAGGAGACTAAACACTTTACACATAAATATTTTTTTGGGATTTTAGTAAATTGCATACTATTATTCATTTTAATTATATATTATATACATATACTACCTGACAAGAAATTATTCAATTAAAAATGTATATACGCTATCTCAAAAACTACTAAATAATAATTGGCCTTTCAGTCGGTAAATTTTTAAATAATTTTTGATGAAATAAAATTCTTATTCCCGAATGTACATTAGCATACATATTTAAGCAGTTAATTAAAATAATGGTAAGATTGAGCTTATCGATTTAATTCAAAACATAAACAATTTAATGAAAAAAATTTGACTTTTAGGTCAAAATAAATAATAAATACTTCTTTTTTCTGCAATTAAATAAAAAAATAAAAGCGTTTCCTAGAATAAAATATTTATGTTTCACGTACTATTCTCAACAGTTAAAAGAATCTCCAAATATTATACGTAAATATTAAACATCATGAATGTTATTATTTTTATCACTATGACTATTATTATTATTTTTGATTATTATTATAAGAGACATATTTAATACAATTAATCTCCACAATTACATGGGCTTTACAAAGATGAAAAATAATACATTATGAAAGAAACCTTCTAATTAAATGATATTAAAAATGAACTTGATTAAAATCATAGTGGAGGATTGGAATGAATGGTTAAATAAAGGACAATAAAATTAACATTGTTGATAGAAAAAATACATGAAAATATAAGGTGTTTGATGAAGATCAATAGAACATACAAAAACATTAAAAAAAATTTCAAAGAATAAGAAAATTTAAAAAAAAAAATTAAAAATATTTTAACATGTAATATAATAATCGGGTAGAATTATTAAAATTCACAGATCTAACATTATTTATTTTGTTTTTTACATATTGTTTGTGTTAATGTCTTAATAAAACATTTTTAATTTTTATAAGCATATTTTTAATTACAATTATAGTATCATAAAGATAGCTTATTGCAAAAACTATCATCATATTTATTATTCACTTAGTTGTGAATTTTTACACTGCGACACTTACTAAGTAAGTTTACACTTTTATATTATACAATTTATATAAGTAACAAATTATTATTTAATTAAATATTTAAAGTGGAATTACTAATTTAAACACAAAAATGAACTGTAAACATTAAATAATAACATTATAAATACGTTTAACAAATTATATTTTTAAAAATGACTTAACTATGAAATAACAATGTACGTATAATTTAGTAATATCTCTCTAAAATCCATCAACTAATATTAAAAGTAAATTAATATACTGGCTATATTAGTTTCAATTAAAGATATTAAAAAATAATTCGATTTGAATAACCGTTTAAACAGTAGTTATTGTTGATGTTTATTGTAGTGATAATAATTATTTCAAATATATTAATATTTTATTTGATGAGTCTATGATTTAAGAACAATTACGTTAAAATAATATCATATACTATAGTTCACAATGGTCAGTTATTTTACAAGATTTTTTTTTAAAAAAATGGAAACCCCAAGCAAATTTAATACGATTAGAAATATTTTTCAAATACGTCATTATAGTTTTACTGTAAGTTTTTATCATTTATTAGTAAACTAATTAAAAAAAAAGCATTCAAGGTTTGACTAATGTTTTTAGTTTAATTGTGTGATTAATCATTTATAATAATTAAAAATAATTTTTATTGCATTTTATAAAAGCTCTTATAATCTCCATAATCAACTACTCTTTCTTAATTATTTTGAAGTTTAATTATATTGAAATCATCACTTGACAACCAAGTTCGATAAAAGCTAACTTAAAAAGCAAATAGAGAAAACATATAGAACTGTTATTGAACGGAGTACGTAGTCATATTACAAACGATTTTGTATAGAAAAATATTACACCAACACATTAATTGCAATCAATTAATTCAATAACAATAACTGTTTTGATATTATTGTTATTGTTATATTTTACGAAAAATGTATTGCTTATAATTTCAAAATGAACTACTAATGTATGCTTAATATTTTTATGATATTGTTTTATAGAAACCAGCAACCAATAACAAAGTCATCATGGTCAGACATGGCGAAAGTGAATGGAATAAAAAAAATCTATTCTGTGGTTGGTTCGACTCTGAACTGAGTCCTAAGGGTAATATCAGTTGTCCAATTGAAAAACAACTAATATTCATAATTCAAAATACTTTATTTTTTTTTTATTATATATTTGTTTATTTACCGCTTAATAAAATCTCATGTGTCCATGCTTTAATTTGACCAGTAAAATATTTAGCCATAACTGATCGATAGTTAACATATTATTCCTAATTTCATGATTTTTTAAATAAAATAATGAGCCGACATCCTATTTCACATCGAAAAAAAAATCGATCGTCGCTTCCTAGAAACACGTTTTACGTGACGAAAACGAAGGCAAAATATTTACAACAATGACAATATGTCGTAGTTAACCGGCCATTGAAATTTTTGTCATTTTATTTACTCGCGGTCGAACAAAGTGTTATTTTAAACAGTTCTGTTGGTCTTGTACGTTTCATCAGGCGTGGAAGAAGCCACAACCGCGGGTAAGACTTTGAAACGAGGCAATTACGAGTTTGACGTGGCTTACACTTCCGTCTTAAAAAGGGCCCGAGACACTTTGTGCACAATTCTAAGCGAACTCAAACAGACCGACGTCCCGGTGCACACGTCTTGGCGTCTAAACGAACGGCATTACGGAAGTCTCACAGGTCTCAACAAGTCCGAGACGGCGGCCAAGTACGGCGAAGAACAGGTAGAATAACAATTTTACACACATAGACTACCACACATGACTACTTTTTCGAGGTTATTATGTTGTAGCATTTTTTTCTATTGTTTTCCACGTCGTACGTAACGCATAATAATTCTACTGCGTTTTCAAACATTTATTATGAGCAAAAAATCTTCGGGAACGTGGGTGAAAATGGATTCGCATAAAAACGATGGTTTCAGTCGCTCTGAAAAAGTGTACCCATTAGGTTCTTATTAGTCATTATTAGTTATTACTTATTAGTCACCACGGCATAAAGCTATTGATTTTTTCGTTTTTATTTCCGTTTTCGAAATCGTTCTGGTTATGTTCTCTTCTCAGACGCTTGCCAGCAACACGATTTCATATTTTCATATTTTACTCACCACAATAGTCACCAGGGCCGATAAAAGGGTGGGGCAGTGAGGACTAGAGCCCTGGGGCCCATACCACTGAAAGGGCCCGTCGTCTCAGCTTTTTATTTTAAATTATTTTATAATCTCATTCGCCGTAGCATAAGGTGCAAATTTTAATATTTTATTGCATCAAAGTGTGTACAAGTAGAATACATATCTTGGCCAAACAAGTGTAAGGGGGCCTGGAACTGATCAGCCCCGGGGACCACAAAAGCTCTCGACGACCCTGATCGTCACCGCGATGATATTACATTGTTATTGCAACGACGAAGCAATCAATTTTGTTTCAACTCTAAGAAAATAATATAGTAACTGTACAGAAAGCGAATTTTGAGTGGACGTATCGTAATCACATAAACAAAACAGTGATTATTGCTAACACACACCAGGTCAAGGTGTGGAGGCGCAGTTTCGATACACCCCCGCCGCCCATGTCCGTGGATCACCCTTACTACGATCGGATCGTGAACGACTCCCGCTACGCGGACGAACCGTGCATTTGCCGAGATTTCCCGATGTTCGAGTCGTTGAAGTTGACCATCGAGAGGACTCTGCCGTACTGGGACCGCATTATCGTACCTCAGATTAAACTGGGAAAGCGGGTAATAATAGCCGCCCACGGCAACAGTCTTAGGGGCATAGTGAAACATCTGGACAGTGAGTAAATATTTTATTTTAATCATACATCATGATAGCAGGTAATGGTCATGGTTGTAAGTGGAGGATCTAAACAGTTGGGGGTTTTAAAGTTTCATAAATATTACATCCAACCTATCGTCGCTTCATCTATAAAGATATTGTTCGGTAATTAAACTGTGTTTAATTTAACTGTGTTTTTTACTGTGAACTTTAAAGTTCTTTATTTTATTTTACAAAGATAATAAAGTAGGCGGTAGTAACGTGTTCTAAAGAGTACGACGGAGAACAAAACATTGTCGTCAAGATTGTTAGCCGTATAAATGTTATCGCGGGTCACGACTATCGAGACTATCTATAATATTTATTACAAAACAGTGTAAATTACCTATATATTTAACATATTTTATAGTTTATATTTGGCACGTTAAAGCATAGTAAAAATGAAAAAAAAACAAAGTACCCTTGTTCTTATAAGCTAAGATGAATCCACACGCGTCAGGCCTATATCCCTCATGACTACACTATTATTATAATATTTTTAATATACACGCGATATCTTCCGAAACAAAGTCTCTTGGGACCATGAAAGTTTCACATTTATCATCCCCTTGTCAATTTTGAATTTTTTTCCCCGTTCCGATGAGATATATATACAAACAATATATACATAGAAGTGAAAATCATACAATATTGTTGATCCCATCAAAGGTACCCGCCGCGTAATCCAGTATGTCTTAATTTTGATTGATTTTACATGGAGATAAAAATATACGCCATTGACAGACCGATTATAGTAACATAATTTTGTGTTAAATACAACTTCGTCACTTAAATATTGTCTTTAAGGCTCCAACCATTTTATATACGGCATAGTATTCTGATATGATATGATATGATTGCGTTCGATACGTTATCAATAAAATCACGTTTAAATCTTCATAATTTATTGTGCTCAGTGGATGAATAACGCTATTGTACGTTGTCGTCAAACTACTTATATCACAATTGCAAAATAATATCTTCGTCGTTTGTGGCGTATATATAGATATCACGGATGAGGCGATCATGAACCTGAACTTACCGACGGGCATACCGTTTGAGTACACGCTCGACGAAAACTTCAAACCGCTGGTTTCGATGAAGTTTTTGGGTGACGAAGAGACCGTGAAAAAAGCCATGGATGCCGTTGCTGCTCAAGGCAAAGCGAAATAATCGATAACGCAGCAGACGTTAAATTTACTGTTCACAAAAAATATTTTGTACGCATCGTCCTCGATGATGCGCGTGCACTTCAGATTTTAAATACTTAGTTTTTCGCGTGTATATTTAAAATACTTTTTTGTATTTTTTAAGCGAATAGAATGTAATTAAAACCGCTTAAAAAATTGTTTATTTACTGCATTTCCGATTCGTCTATTGCATACTATTTTTATCATCCCTCGTCGAAAATGGGATGTAGGCGTTTACGTTTGTTTGGGTGCAAATTCTTTGTGCACTCATCCTTGATGACTAGTCCGGTCGCGTACATTTATTATTGTACTGGCAGTACGTAGTATATACACATATCTCAGACCCTCGTCAAAACGGAAGCGAGCGCAACGTCAAACTCTTAATTACATTGTTTCGTCTCAATGCGTTCTCCGGACGTTATTAGCAGCCACGTATTGTACATGTTTGTGTCCGCTGCTGACGAAACGAAAACACAAAAGAAGCGGGAAGAAAAACAATACAGTCTTAAAAAAAACACAACAATAAAGTGAAGAGCGAAAAAGTAGTATCAAGCTAATTGGTTGGTCGTATCGACTTGTTGTCGATACTGTATGATAACAATAACGCATCTTACTTATATTAAAATACTTTACGTTTTCGCTACGGTAGTTTTTTTATGCTTTTAATAACATAACTGACATAATGTGAGTATATCATTATGCAATAATATAATACGATATAATTATATATATATATTTAATATAATATAATAAGAGTATATCATTATTTTGTATTTGACGAAGATTAAATAAAACATCTTTGATTTTGAGTATACGACCTTCCCAATTGTGATGAGTAATACTCGAACATACTCGTTGAACGTTTGGAATTCTTCTGCTTTAAGTATTTGACTCCCAGTGACTTCTTTTAAATGTGACTTCATGCTCTTAATAACAGCTTGCCACAAGCCTTCAAAGTGTGGAATGGCAGGAGAATTGAAATGCCACTTTCTTGGAATCCGGTTGCTTTTATCATTCTGAGACGCATTAGTATTGAACAAGGTCTTCAGTCGAACAACATTTCTACCTGAGATTATTCAGCATTTATTGACTGATCCTCGCTAATACCAGTTTGATCTAATTGTCACATGATATATTCGGCCCACAGCAACACAGGTCCTAAAGCTCCAATTGGGACAAATAAATGTACGATGGATGAAAGTACGCCTCGTTTAGTAGAAGTTGTCACTTGATAGTTGATATTTATCATAATTTGATCCCAGTGAAGGCCAAATAAAAACTTAAATAAAAACTGAACCCTTTGGGTTGGACAATAAGCATTGATGAACACGAAATAACTTCAATATTAACTGTAGAATATAACGACTCGATTTTGTCTGTCACTAATGTATTAACATTGTCGAATTCTTTTACACGATCAGTTTTAACCATTGTGCGCACTACATTATTTTGTTGTTCTCAACATTTTGCAATAATGTATTTAATCGGAGAACACATTCATCAAAAGATAATCTTTGCGTGGCGTCGATTCTCAATTGAACCACTTAATTCTTCGATTGTTTTTTGGTTTTTGACTTATTGATATACATGGCTGATACTCATCCAGCTTCAAGTACCAAATGATTTACACGACCTTTCTAATTGTGACGATTTCACGAGATAGTTTTGACGTAAGAAAGATTATTCAGAAAAGGAAATGAAAGGAAAAATAGTCAGTTGAAAAAAAAAAAAAGTGGACTGTATTTTGTAACCTTAATTTTATTGACGAATATTAAATCATATGAATATGGACAGAAGGAGGTATTATATAAAGGAACAAATATGCACTAATCCCAAATGGGTATACAATCATGAACAATAATTCAATACAATGCAAACATTACATAAACATGTCCGATGGCTAATGGTTGATCTCTACCCTGCTCGGTGGACGTGGTCCGTCGACGGTGACGGATGGTACACACATTCACGGATTAGAGATGATCAGAGCGGCAGCGAACGGCGTTGTTCACTAATACTACGGGGTAAAATAAGTTGGTGACGACAATTGTAAGCTAACGCTGAACACAAGGTTGAAAACACGATGCGAACGACAATAGCGACGAAGGAACGCACTCGAGTTGTGCGTTGTCGTTAAAAAAAAAAAATGGTGTAGGCACTGGCCGCATAAAACGTAGTACATAAAAAAAAGGCATTTTAAAAGAAAACGACGTTGAGGTTTGTTTTCTAGAAAGAAGTGTCGAAATAGAAGGGTAGTTACGCTGTTGATTGGATGAGACACGCTGACAGCAGTGTCAACTGTGGAACGAAAAGCCTGTAGTGGAGGTGACCCACAACGTCTTCATGGGTAGTGCCAACGGTTGGCCGGCAGCGGAGGCGATGCACATTGCGCACCGAACAAATTTATTCGGTTTCCGCTCTATATGATAGCGTGAATAAAACTACATCCCCTAAAACTTTTAAAGTTTAAGAATCAAACACTCAACTTTATACATCGTCTGTAGTTATATATAGTTTTATAGGGAATATAAAGCGATATCTTTAGACGGTGTTTTTTGTAAAATTATAATATTGTTTTTTTTTTCTGTTTGATATACACTAAAAAAAGCTAGAAACTACATTTTATTTATCAGTAGTTTATAAAAAAATATAAATTTCAAAATAGTTTATTTTTGACAAATATGTGTTTTTTATCAAGATTATTTAAAACCTAGTATAATTAATAATAATCGTCTTATACAATTTTCTATTATTTTTTGCTTTATTAGTCATTAAGATCTTCTAAACTTTCAAACAAAACCTATCTCACCATCGAGGTCTTTCCCCAGGCGCTTGCCAGTTGGTTTATTAATCAGTACCTTAGTATTTTATTAAATTATTAAAATATAACAGAAAGAAAAAATGTTTTTTTAATTTTTTTATTATATGTTAACCATGGCTTACTAGCATTTAGCAAGAGATAAACACTAACTTTTTACAAATATTTGTAAAACCATATTTGACAAATGTTGCTGTTAATTTTTTCTTTAAATTATTTATACATCCCTTCTTCCTCTTAAACATTTTAAGTATAGTAATGTAGTAAGTTCAGTTTTAGTTAATTTCAAATTATTAAAAACTATAAAATAAATGTAAACTATAAATTAAAACAAATAATTTTTTTTCAATTTAACCAATCAGATATATAGGAATATACTCAGAGAACTACGTTAGTGAATTGTTTATTTGATAATTTTTATAATAATATTATACTCGAAATTAAATTATTTCATTCATTTTCATTATTTATGCAAATAATTTTCAAAAATCAACTTTTAAGATTATTATTTTAATAATATTATTACAGGCTTAATTTTAATTTGTTATAACTCATCATTAATTAAACAGTATAGTAAATATTCGTATAATATTTACACAAGGATTTTAATTGTTTTAAAGTAAATATGTAGTACATTTGTATTTGTACTTCTTAAGAGAATATTACACACTATGTTATCTTCCGTTTCACTTATTTTCAGCATATTAACATTAGTAACCTTAAATAAACAGTTTATTTTGCTTCTGGTTCGACTTTTTTATACATTAGTTTTGAATCAACCGTTGAATCAATAAAAACAATTAAAAAAATTATTAAAAATAATACCGTATAAGTACAATTTTCGTTAAATGTTGTTATTTCTTACCAATTTTATTGAAAATAAAATCGATCACACAAATAATTATTAACGTTATACGCACGTCAAAATAAACTAAGAGCATTTGTAGCGCTAGTACGCTACATTTTATCTGTCTAAATCCAAATTAATGTAGGTAAAAAACAAATTAGCATAAAAATAGATTTTTAAATTACAAGTATGATTTTAATTAGATAGCATAATATAATAAATGAGTATCTTTTTGTAAGTAATGCGTTTTATATCTCCTTTTGCTTATACTGATATGTATAATGCAGTATGTAAACATTTGTTTCAACATAAATATATAGATTTATAAAATATTGACATGAATTGAACACAACCCAGAAATCAATAAAGTAATAAAGCGTAAATGTATTATATACCTATCGTTATAAAATAAAATTTTATTTCTTTATTTCTATTTCTATTTAGTTTAGTCCAAGTGCTAAACTATCTTTAGGTATCTCGAGATCTTATGAGATAGGTGCATAATTTTTGTTTTTAAAATAGAAAATTAATTATATGATCAATTATGAACAAAAAAAATTACAGTATTATTATTTTTATTTTTTTTTTTTTTTTTTTGTTCAGACAAAGAAACGTAAAACGCTTTCAGTTATTTTTGAAAAAAACAAAAGCCCTCATCGATATACGACCATCCAATATAGAAGTAAGTGACGTGTCATGACCGATGTAATGCGGAAATTTGTTTTGACAACTCGATTTAGCCGTTGTTGCCAATCTCTTAATGACTATATGATTTATATTGAAACTTGTCTTATTTAGCTGACATGGAGGAACGTGCGCCGGGCAACAATCGCGAACGTTCAAAACTTTACGTTGGTATATCTTGTGCGTATTCAAAATGTACGTGCGTCGAAGGCTTGTCGTAATTTATTTTCATCGTCGATTTTCTGTTCACTAATCGCAGAACGCATACATTAACAGCAGTTTGACTGAATAACAATATCGAATATATGAACTCAATGGGTGCATAGCTAAAAGTGAATATTAGCCAATTAATCGTCGCTCAATTATGTTAACCCAAGCGTTGGTCAAAAATAAGTATAAAAGTACCATTGCAGTCAAACGTCATGTGACTAGCGATTCATTTTATCTACCAACTACAATTAACTTATCTTAAATTTCAAATTTTATATCAATATTTTATATTACTTTTTCTTCAATAAATTTCATATTGCTTTTTGTTTTCCTGTTATATAGTAGATAATTAAAACTAAATTAACCCAAGCTCACTAACTACAGTTTATTTTCGTGCATTTTTTATATTTCGCCAATATTTTGATTAAGTTATATGTGCATTTTTCTATTGCTTATTTTATCATCAGCCGTTTTTTATAATTTGCCTCTATTTCTAATATTATTCAAATTCATGTAAAAATATTTTTTTTTTTAACATGCTCCTCTACTGCTGTTTATTCTTTTCGTTTAAAATCTACATACTTTAGTTTTCCTTTTTTCTGTGTTTCAATTGCTATTCTTGTTTAACTTAAAATCACAAAATTTATAAGAATATTACGACTCAACATACTTTTTTTTCTTATTAAGATGAATTCGAGCAAAATCGAAACAAGGATAATTCAAATAAACTAATTAATATTCAGTTTAATGATATAATGTAAAATAATTAAAAATATACTAATTCAATTAAAGTGAATAATACTAGTATATATTATGACAATTCTCGAATAATTTAATTTATTTAAAAAACATTTAAAAATTATCTGGATACGTTTTCACGTTCTGAACTTAACGACTAAACTTTGAACGGAGAACGGACATAATCTGGTACACATTATTTAAACCTCAGGTAACACATTGTCCAGAACGTAATCTCATGCCCAAATCTCTTTAATTTTTTGGCACAATATTGTGTATTTAATCAAGTCATCTGGATAATCATCGTTGTAATCGAGTTCTGAATATTAACTCTTTGAAAGTCGTATAAATTAATGAATATAGTTTCGGCCGACCATAGTTTTGGACGGTGATCTAGGGAAATCATGCAGAGTAATGTTATTTCCTTTACAGTATTTCTAGGATGATTATATCCCTGTTGTTAAATTTCTATAGGATATCTTTAACTTCAAAATCAAATTGAGAGAAGGGGGATGTTGCAATTTAACAGTTAATATTCTAGGAAAATCGTTTTCTCGTCTGAAATCGAAATAGTGCACACAAGGTTTATAAATTTCCAAGGGTAAAGTGAGGGTTTTACCTTTTCACCTTATGAACATAAATCTAACCCTTTGAAGAATTTAACACTCTAAGTAGTTTACTTAATTTACGAATGTTTTATTAGGAATGAACACGATTCGCGGACGTATAAGTCTTGTATGGTGTGTATAACAAGTTGATGAGCGAACATTTGACATGAACACAATATTATTGATTATTATAACGTTCTTCATTGTATATATTTATTTACTTGAAAAGTGTACTACTGTACTGGTATATATATATATATATATATCACATAATATACATATTATGTGATGAGGGCAAAGGGTCACGTATAAGAATGTCGATTAATTTTGACTAGATTATAATATTACGATAAACGTAATATTAGATCGTGATACAGTTAATATACAGTTAATAATATATTTGAGTAAAATGTCTAATATATGATTAGTACTCTCAGTTTTTTATTATAAAATAACTAGCCATTTAATAATATTATGTATCAACTGATAAAAATAATTCTTATATAAAACACTATGAAAATACGAGTAAGCCCAGCGCAATAAATTCGGCAAGAAGTAAAATAAGCAAAAGGGTTTTAGACAAAGGCTTCTTCATCCGAGTTATTACAAACATTTTGGCTGTCTCAAACAGCTGGCCTTGGTGTTTCTATAAATCAATCTTATCACTCTCATATGCATTTAAAGTTGGCATTAGCATTTGTACTGAAATAATGTTTGGATAATTCTGGTGGGTAAAAATAAAAGATAAAAAAAGGGCAAAACTTCTAAGTCAGCAAAGATACAGATTTAAATGAATGTTATTTCTTTATTGGTCTTTTAAATTTTAAATAAATATACCATTGCTCTTAAAAAAACTAAATTGCTTAATAAGGTAGATTGAATTTATGATATTCTAATTTTGTAACAAAATAAAAGGCATATAAAATTTGGGAAATTTAAAATGTTAAGTGCCGTCAACAGCACTAACTTCATTTAAATAGTTCAAAGCTATGAAAGGAAATTCGTTAAAATATCTGATTTTGTCGACATTTGATTTTGTAATGCTTGTAAATTATTTTTACGACTTCCCAGCAATTTTTTTTCCTTGCAAAGAAAATTATATAAAGAATCTTCTACCCAATTTTCAATCCTTTAATATAAAAATTAAAAATTCTATAATTTGTATTGTTTTGTCTTTATAAATATTCTTCAATTGTTATACAATTCAATATCAATATATATATTATATTGTGTATATTGTGTATAAATCATAATATATAAATATATATCACAACAAACATTTAAATAATGGAATATTTTATTTGTCGCTGTATAAAAAAAAAAAAAAAAAATAAGGAAACTAATACAATTTTTAGAAAATAAAATACGATTTTTTTAAACGGTAGATAGAATATATGATATATTATAATTATCGATTGAAATATAAATCTTATAATATCCATAACATTTATGATGAAAACTGTTTTTAACAGGAATCCCCGGGAAGTTCATGTTGCATTAATATGTTTGTATATTCATGTGGTAATTCTCGGATATCCATTCTTCTTTATCATAATATACCCAACTATTACGAGCGCCTCTATGTTTTGTAGTTAAATTATAGTACACTACAATGCAGGTGCGCATACGGGATTTTCATTTCACAGAGGTTTGATGTTCGTGTACCTACGCAGGTTTTCCGACTTTTACTGGATCGCCGTAAACGAAATGAAATAAAATGTCTCGGGATATATAAATACACACCTTACCTATATACTATACATCTGTCTTTTACTGTATTATAAATATTTTTTTACATATATAAAGAAAAAGTCGTTTCGGATATTACAGGTTTACTGGTAGACTATTAAATTCTTTCATCAACCATCCTTCCATCGCACCATTTTTCATTTTTGACTGGTGGCACGTAAAAGAAGACAAACGACTTTTTTTTATACCTTCAAAAATTAAATTACATAAAATAATAAAAGTTAAAAACTCTATTTATAGCCAATGCTATGTTTGTTTTAAATATGTGTACAATGTAAAAATTATGTTTTTATTGAATAAACGCAGTTAGATAATGTGCAAAAATATAATTTAAGAAAATAAAGGCTGCCCATTAGAATTGTGGTCATAGTGATACTATACAAGGCATATTATAGTACGACATTTCCGGATTCATTGTTAAAAATTTGAAAGCAAATAAAGATATTAAGTCTGTAGATTTAGGATTGAAATTGATTAGAAGACAAATTAGTAACCGGATTGCAAAGGTCCCATAGAAGATTAAATAATACTCTTATCGAACTTGTAACTCACCTTCCAATTTATAATATAAATAGCCATGACAAGACGCTGACCGAATGTCACCCTTTATGCATTCAATGCCACGATAAAGTAATATATCTCAATAACAAACCCAAATCCAAAAAATTACAACGTACTTTATCAAAGAGAACCGTTCAATAGGATTCCTGATCCTATATACATACAGCCGGACAATTCGCTGGAGAATCTTAGGCAGACAAATCCAATCAGAATTAGCTATTTCTATCTCTTCGATGGTTGCTGTTTACACTAAGAATTCTATGAAAACCTAACACGTTCAGTATAGTATTTTAAAATTATTTGATGAACTGTTTGTATTTGTATCTTAGTTTATCAGTTAAATCTTAGTATTAATATTTTCTATTTCATATCTCATTATATAGTTTTTAGTTTACAATTACATCACCATATGAAAATAAGTAACTATGAAAATGTAGTACATTTTTGTATTTCAAAATTAATATTTGACGTTTACAAACAAATAAAAAAGAAATATTAAAAAATACAATACCACCATTATGAATATCAAACACGACTTGATGTATTGCACATAATAAATAATACATTTTATAAATTGTTTTTTTTTTGTTATTGTTATAATTACAAAGAGTTATTATAATTAAGCATAACATTTATCACTGTGTAATATACACAAATATAAAAATCATGGCTAGCTATGGAAAAAAAAAGCCCACAATTTTATACATATTATTTCCTGCATTTTAATGGAATATTACAAATTTCTATAAAATGTCTTACTAATAAAAACTACGGTGGAAATATTTGTATTGTGTTCGTCCAGAGAACGCAATCAACTCGCACATCAAAACTAATGCACGTTTGGGTGCCGTCTTGTAGTCTCTTGGAAAACGGAGTATACAACCATATGAAGCAGTGGTTCTCGACCTGGGGGTGCGTTCCCTCTAGGAAGCCGTGAATATTTTTAATAAGCAACTAAACATGAACTCGTTATTCTTAACATTTTTTATATTTAATCTAGATATTATTAAATCACAAGTGACTGAAACCAAGGAAATGCCAACCCTCTCATTAATTTTTATTTACTTAATAATAGTAAATTTAAAATTGAACATTTAAGAAAGTGAATATAATATAATTTGTTTAAATAATTTTAGATTATAAGAATTTTTTTTTCGAATAATAAATTTCATTAAATATTTAAAAAAAAATCTTCATTGATTTTCATATTTTCATAATAATCCAATAATCAATATTAAAAGCACGACGCATACATTAAAGTAAATAAATGTATGTGTGTATTAAACATAATTAAATCTTATTATGACAAGGGAGGCGTGAAATCATAATATGATATGAAAGGGGACATGTACCTCAAAAGGTTGAGAAACTTTGATATATAGTATACAATTATGAACGTGATGGAAATCAATTAAGAATAAGTACCCATCATATAACTGTATCCAAATATAATATCGGTTCACTGCGGGATATAAACTATTATGGTTTTCGTACACTGCTAAAAAAATGAAAATACAATGGTTGTATCATATCATTAATTTGATGCATTGTATTTATCCTTTTCATTTCAATTACTTCTGTTCTTAAAAATTTAATTTTTATCAATATTATAATTGCGTAATATAATACATATTATCCTAAAAATATGCATCATATTTAATATATTACATATAACATCACTTCCCATCTTCAATTTTTCATTTTTTTATTATTGACCCGTGGCTTTATTATTTACACGACGTAAAGGTAAATTAAAGATAAATTAAATGTTATGATTTCAGATGTTAAACACGTCTGAATTTATTGAAGTTTCCTAATAATTTGATGACCATATGATTGATATAGTGGTTTAACTTCATCTCATGTTTGATCACAAACATTTGAATATCTCTTGTTATTGTGAACAGCATCATATTGTGATTTGTGAATTTCATTGTTTCTTACAGTCATATAGTCTGCAATGATGATCCTAAGCAGTGGCGGATTTAATATTTTTTTCATGATGGGTGCTATTTTACTTCAGGGAAAAAACAAATAATTTGTATAATGTGCAAATATTTATAAATATACATAAATATTTAGGGAAAATTTTTTGTTTAATATTAAATTTATTGTTACACTATACACTAAATGTGGTAACATCTTATATTTATTAATATATAATACTACAAAAAAGTTCAACTTGTGCAACGGTGGGTGCTTTAGCCCCCTGGCACCCTCCTCTCTTAAGCCCCACTGGTTGTAAGAGCCATGTATTGACAGCTCTATATTACATACATTTTAGACTTACTAACCAATTTTTTTTATGATTTATAATTATTACGTGATATAATGAATCGAATAATAATAACTGTATGGATTATTATTGACTACATTACTTTATAATAAAATGTAAGCTAAGATGTTAAAACTTGGACTTGTAATAAATATAAAATCTGGTATTAGGCTTACCCATATTTGAGCAAACCCTTATTAAGTGTAAGTTTTTTTAATTGAATAGGTAATGAACATGTTTATATAAATGATAAAGTTGTATAAACCTATATTAATTAATGTTTTTACTTTCATGTGTATAAATCCCTGCAGCATAAGATTTTCTGGGTTTTTGTATATCTAAGTCCTTGATGTGGATGGTTTTTAAAATTATTGGATTTTTGATTTCTCTTATTATTGGAGCTATTCTAAACCATTCGCTTATAAGTATGAAATCTGATGGTAATATTTCATTGCAGTCCATTTCAGTGCCAAATCGAAGTAGAATGTGTGTTTTTAGAACCATTAAATATATTTTGTTTTCATATTTAACTAGTAGTTCGATGAAACATGTATTGAATTTATTGATTTCTACATAAACTGGTTTTCTATTAAAAAGATAAATTATATCACCTGCCTTCATTGTAGGTATACCCAGGTTTTTCTCCCATTGTATATACAAATTCTAATAAACTATTTGATGCTAATGAAAGATTTTTTATTAATATTTTTGGTTCCAGATCGCATTATTTTGTGAGGAGGTTGGCGTTTAAGGAAGGTTGTTATTAAGAAATTTTTTATGTATACGAATTTCATATTTACATACGCCATTAAGTCACTATTATATGGTAGAATTTATTTGATTTGAAAGTGACCCCATAAATAAACTATCTGAATGAATAATTGTAGGTGTTCAGTTTGAATAACTGGTATATTGCAAGCAAATATTTTCTTTATTTTTTTGAGTACAAAAATTGTATTTTCTGATTTGACCATATAGGTTATGGTTTCTTGCTCTGAATTGCTTAAGTTGGTTATTATTAGAGTACTTGGGCTGTTATATAGTACGTCAAAAGAATTTTTATCGCAACTTTCAAGTAGTTGGTCTGTAATCCATATTACTTTTTCTTTGTAAGTGTCTAAACCTTATAGTTCGGATAACTTTAGTTTAGTGCCTGTTAGCATAAATATATAGTTTTTTTTTTGTGAGTATTCGCTAATCCTTAACCGGGATATACTATGTAATTGCTTTGTACAATTACATTTTTGCAGGATCCTCTGTTGGATAAATATGAAGCACCACTGCAATTACTTTCGTGGTCTAATGAACCGATTAATGTATGTGAATCAGTTATTGTTAATTAATTTTTAAGTCTACTACTATACCTCCCATGGGAAACATAAATATTAGTTTTTGGTGAAATTTAGAACATCTGGCACTTTCTAATATTATTTCGGAATTCTACCTCCACAACTTGTGAATTGTCGAATGCCTAAACATCTTGTTATTAAGTAGTCAACGGTTATGAGACAGGATTTGTAGTGTATTGTTCTAATTCCGGCCCTTTGTAGTAATTTTATTCTTGGTAATCGTATTAATTGTGGAAATGGTATGCAGCCACAATAGTTTATTTGTAGACTGTTAAAATATGTGATGTTTAGTGTTGGTCCAGCACAATCATATGTTATGAAAGAGTTAGTGTATGAAAATCTCATGAACGTTATTAAAATGATCTATTTGTTATTTAAGTTGTCCATATTGTTGATTATGTTGAGCTAGATAATTATATAACGTGAAATATTAAGACAGCATATTAATTTTATATACATCAATGTATACATATCTATATATATTAGGAGAATGAAGGATTATTTTCATGACTAATTGTATGCTTCTGTGACTAATTTGGGTCTATATATTTCTTAGAAATATTTATATATATATATATGTATTATATAAATATAATATTGTATTATATATATATTATTTTTATATATGTCTCATTATTTAGATAATATCTATTTATGGCTTCAATATTTTGTATTTATAATCTTTCGATAAAATAAATGAAGTGACTGTATTCTTGTGAATTAGTAATGGGGTTGTTTCCAAAATAATATATTCTTTAACAAACCTTTTTTGATTGAATTTTTATTTCTTTTAATATACTACTCATTTGATATAAAGTTTGGTTTTCTGCATTATAGAGATCTGATTCTATGCGTTCGAAGTCTAGCAGTAGCTTCTTATAATATAATCCCTTTAAATCCATATCATTACAGTGATATGTATAATAACAGTGCAATTATCATTACAGTGAGTTTTTCTCGAATCGGAAATAATTTATTCTGCCATACAATTTTAATCAAACATTAATTTGTATCATTTTGTAACACTGCCGAAATAAGCTTAATTTTTTTATGGAAATTATATATTCAATACGGAGCAGTTGCACCCTTATACTGTATAGCACATAAAAATACGTGAATTATTAAACTCTGTTAGTAATGAATATATTTAAAGTTAAACTGAAATGGTGTAGGTAGATAGTAACTGAAAAAAATATAGTAAATTAATTACTTCAACGTGACTATTGCGCGGCAAAAAGCAATTGACCTAATCTATTAAAAATACCCAAACTTTTTTTTTCATCAAATGCAGATTAAGGTATACTATAATTAATCATTTGAACAAACACGGTAAACGCATATTTCGTTATTCCCTGCTCTGCTTATGGTAACAATTTATTTTTCGCCAGATATATTAATTAAATAATATCTTTGCCCGTAACGTGCACGTAATAACAATAACAAAATTAATAATATATAACAAAGTTTCCATAGAAATAATACATCAACAACTTTGTGTACCTTACTGAACAAACATTAAATGTTTCGATTTTAATCGGATGGTTATTATCTCATACGAAAAGTGCACCGGAACGTCGACATTAAATATTTATACTGCACATTTAATAGAGGTACCATATCGTTAAATTTTGAGCCCGATTCCAATAAAATTAATTGTTGTATATTTATATAATATTATATCATCAAATCATATCGTTCAAGCCAATATTTATTGCAATTATGATCCCTATGCAAAGCCGCATTAAAGGAGCAGGATAACATCTGCCACCAGGCACGATGATTTTAAAATCGCAATTTTTTTAAAGAATGTCCTATTTAACTTAAATTAAACTTAAATTTTAATCATGATGACAAAATTTTTATTTTTGTAAATTTGTTTAGATCTTAATATTAATATTGTTCATTAATTTATATAGTTATATTAAAAATACTGAAAACGTATTGTTTCATTATTTTTCTAAACAATTTTAATAGAATGTGCGATGATTAAAATATTAATTGAATCCGGTATAGATTAGAGCGTAGGTTGACCAATTTCTAGGAGGGAAGGGGATTCTGTACTCATCCACTTACCGTAAATTGCAGAATAAAATTCAACGTGTACCAAATTTAAGTATAACAATTTCATGTGCTCAAAAAAAACGTTCTAAACCTTAGGAGGTTTAAACACATATATGCCTCGGAGCGCATAAGACGAGTATCTTAATCCGGTCCTGTGTACATGCAGTTTCTGCCTGTAAAATAGGAGTCGGTGTACACACTGACGTCTGTTAACGTTTTCGCCCGTCTCAGGATTCGATAAATTACGCTAGACGTGTCAAATTAGATGTGACAACTACTGTTTCCACGTGACATTTCCATTAAACCGTGTTATACGCGTGTATAAAATGGCCTAAACCTTTCACGTAGCACATGCGTTTGATCGGGACGTTGACGTACAGCTACCATACTGTTGTGCATAAAGGAATTTCGGGCCCGTCGAAATTTCTCTTCTAAATTATTAATTGTTTATAATTATTTTCCGAGGAAAAACACGCGACAAAAACGACTGTCACTCTTTGTATAATAATATATTATGCGGAGCGTGCTCTATTCATATAAAACATAATCGTACACAACGTGACAACGGTTTTTTTTTTTTTTGTTTTGCGTTTGCTTTCGAATCTTGCGCAGACGCGTCCATTACAACTTTGCACGCAAACCCCATTTGATTTTTGTTCAAATTCTACTATTGCCAGTACTGGTATTCATTTTTTTTAATCACTTCACTGAACAAACCAATAAATTATAATCGATTTTATATGCATATCTGTTTGCGCAGGACTAGTTAATACTATTATGACAGTTGACTACTCCGACTCGCAGTTAAATTTCGGGAACAAGTAACTATGGAAAACGAGAACTTCAATGGTCTCACGATTATTTTACAAAATAATTGAAAAGAGTTGTGTGATAGCGCTGCGCTGAATGCGTATAATAATAAAAATAATATAAAAAAAAAATTACAATATACATGGGCATAAAATCACATTAAACGAATATGCGAACGCCCAGAATAATATTACCGATGAATAATAATAACTAAGTAACAGGTTAATTTAATAAAATAATAAATGATAATAAAAAAAACGATGTTGGTCACCGAGTACTGACGTAGAAGACGGATAACTTGGACTGCAGAACGGACGGATCCTCCGACGAATGCCGACGATGACGGGGTGAGAGCTGACGGCCGTCCATCCGGGGAACTGCCACGTCGGCAATGCAACCACGGTGACAGGCGCTGCACATCGATGGACCCCGTCGTCGAGGTATCACAGGATGACGGTTCCAGGATATCGGCGGCACACCGCCCTGCTGTACGACAAAGACCGTACCAAAGGATGTCGGCTTACACACAAGTCCCGAAGATCGCGGCGAAACTCGACGGACGACTCGAAAACTATCAAGACCGCTGGAAAATGCACGACTCAGTGTCGCTTTGGTAATACCGGACGGCGTACATATATGGTGCGTGGCTATCGAATCGGATACAAAATGACGAACATTGCTCACATGTAAATCGCAACGATCGCGTGGGCCGCAGAATGACACCGCACATGATAAACACGGTTGACGCGTCAACGATAACAATACGATATTAACACATACGACAATCGACGTGGACACTTGTATTGACCGCAATAGGACACCGGCGCGCGCGCGACAACGAAGAATGAAGGAATTTTACACGTGGTCGATAGTCGACTCGCGGATGTACAACGATCGAGCGCGTACCGGATACGTAACGTGTAAGAGAACGATCTGGAAAAATGCGGAACCAACAAACGTTATATAAAAAAAAAACAATAGAAAAATCATAAGTACAACCGACGGGTGGTGACGACGTTCGCCGAAGCCGTAACAATACTGCGGCATGATACGAACCGGTATCGACCATTTTGTGGTGTGAAAAGTTTCCGGCTCAAACAATATCATTCATTTCGACGATTGAATAACGGTTAACTCGATAAATTAATGAATGTATACAAATTTCTGAAATCGTGTATAGCGTCAACTGCAATCGACATAAAATCGCTCATCGTGGTCGACGAAATAACGTTCATGAAAACGACAAGTCTAACAGTAGTTCGTGATTTGACATCGTATGTAAACGGTTTCCATCGCAGTAAAATCACAGCCATCCCATCACTCAACTGAAACAAATCAATACTAAAATTAATAACTTTGTATGTATAAAATATAGATTGTGTACTGAACAATGTCAACTACGACATGTGTATTTAAAACAAAACGATACGATAAGATGTCGCCGGTTTCTTTGCACTTCAAATAAATATACAAATATGTAACTTCTAAAAATAAAGTATGGAAAATAAATATGATTGACCTATTATTAATATTAACAAATATTTTCAGTATTCGTTCATTTCTATTATAAATTGAATGAAAGAAATTTACTTAATATTCTTCTTCTTCTTTTTCTTCTTCTGTCTCGCCTTCCTCCCAACTATTTGGGGTCGGCCACCTTTGTCCTACACCTCCACTTCACTCGGTCAATCACATCTCCTCTGCACACACCGACAGCCCTCATGTCATTCTCCAAAGTCTCCAACCATCTCTTTTTTGGTCTTCCTCTTCCTCTTTTCCCTTCAACGTCCATCTTCATAACCACTCTTACTGCATTTGCTTAATATTAAAAAAAAAAAAAAATAATAAATAAAACAATATCACTCCATTCAATAGAAGGATTATAAAGAGAAGTACTATTTAATTCAATGTTATAACAGTTTACATACCTACACGTAACTATTTACTCTACTATTTTAAAAACTAAAATATATTTGCATTTGGATACTTACTTTTCAACAATATTATTTTTTTTTATTATTATTATCATACCTGCAAATCATTTTCTCGCTTATAAGGATTCTACTTTAAAAATTTCATGTGTTCATACATACATACATAGACTCTGATGTATAGATTAAAAATTGAACACAGATGGTACTGTACGTTTAAGAAGTAATTTTTTTCGCATTTCTCAGAGGGTATTTTAGAAAATTACATATTATAATAATATTAAATTATTAGGGACAACACATAACACTAAAGTTTACAACAAAACTGCTTCAAACAAAATGATAATAAGTTATGAAAATAAGTTATTTTTCTTCAATTTGTAATCTTATTATTTTTTCTGCATCGGTTTCTGAAACATTCTTGGTATGGTAATGTTTTTAATTGCACTGTATTTTAATTATAATGTTAATTCTAACGTAACTCACGGAAACCTTTGTTCGTCATTTGCTGTACCGAATATACTCGTATTTAAAATCACTAAACAACAGCACCTAATAATACGCTAAGCAGCTGAGCTGAACAATAGTTGGCATTCAAATCTAACATGATTGCATGCGGTACTTTTTGGCATGCACAAAATCACGCATCTTTCCCGAAACGTTAATCTAAAGAACTTTTGCTTTCCTATACATAACTTCGTTAGTGAACATAATGATATAACGTACCGATTGTTGATGTTGTTATACTATATAAATATATGTAAATATGTGTACACACTAGCATGACTAAAAGTACTTTTCTCTAATATATTTATTATATCTTAAAGCATAAACGTCATTAAGTTAATATCATGCTACGTCATAATAATATATAACGTATAACAATATAATGCTATGTAGACGTAATTAATACGCACGTTGTACTGCGCCGAACATTGGCGTCTAATTAAAATTGTTAAAACTAGTTGATATTATTAGGTTTGTTCGTATTTATGTTCTTGTAACATTATACTATCTCCAGTGACGACAAAATACTTCACTACTAGTTGTATCAAGCTTTGCCAATGTAATTAGGATGCATCGATAGCAATAAAAAATATTAAATGATAACTAGAAACAATCTCGTAATTTTCATATGAAAGAATATTGAATAACAATAAATCCAAGAAATATAACACACATACAAAAAACTGTGTATTTATGACACAATAGGAAATAAAATATAAGAAAATAAATTTAAAATAACAATTCAACAAAATACTATTAATCAGTAAGTAAACAATAAATATGTTTAATTAGATCAAGTGAAACGATAAAAAAGAGAAGACGTATGAATAAAAAGGGATTCCATGATGGTCGTGTAACTCGACTGCCAGTGATAAGCCCAGATTACTTTTTTTAAATTACTTTTTTATTTAGACAATGGTAGTAATCCAAAAATCTATCTAGATAAAAATAAAAATAATTTCAACTAAAATTATATTTATAAAATATAAAAGATAATCATAATTAATTTACATAAAATGAAGATAAATTTAAAAAAACAACGATTTTACAAAAATAAAATTAAAAACAAAAAAAAATTATCAGACCTATCATGAATAAAACATTTTGTATTTGTGAGGCTTTTGAAATGTGTCTAGATTCTAAAATGTTTATTTGTTTAGAATAAAAAAATGTAGGTAAAAATTTGATAAGACATATTTATTTTTGAATCTCATTTAAGCGTTGTCGCTTTCCGAGAAAAGATCGTGCTTGAAAAATACAAGCTATCGAGAATAGGTGACTTTCCCCTTCTGCTGAGTACCATCGAAAAAAAAAAACTAAAAAAAATATATTTTTGAAGTTTAAAACAAATTGTCTTCACTTTTTGCAAAAGATGTATTTATTTAATTTGAAATCTATATAAAAATAGAAATAGAGATATATTGATAGCAACAAAGGAAACACTGTGATAGCTTAGTTTATACTTAACATATAATTTATAAACTGTTATCATAAATATAAGTAAATATTATAAATATTATATGATTGTATATTTTGTTTTTATTGAACGATTGTTACAAAATATTAATTTAAATTTAAATTA
The DNA here is from genome assembly GCA_034509805.1 of Sipha maydis. Classification (NCBI taxonomy): domain Eukaryota; kingdom Metazoa; phylum Arthropoda; class Insecta; order Hemiptera; family Aphididae; genus Sipha; species Sipha maydis. Next base: position 123,366 of record JASXSY010001287.1, on the reverse strand, counting down.
CCTTTATTACTTTTCTTTTAATAGTTGATATTATTTTCAAAAAGTAAAAATAATAATATTAGACATTGGGTATCAAAATTATTATTTATTCCGTTTTAAATTATTAATACATTCAATAATTCATCAATAATAATAATCGTCCATTAATAATTATTATTTAATAAAAAATAATTATTATAAAGAAAATTTTAAAATATACCTTTTTATGACTTTTTATTATATTTCTATTTAAATTAATCTAGTCTTGAATATCTTTTGAACTAAGTAGTTGGTATTTGTTGAATCATTTTTGTCTATAGAAGACGTAGCTACCAAAAAACTCACTTGATATTTTACAGTTGTAATTCATTTAGTAAATATAACAGACGACAGAGTCGTGACAAAATGACAAACGATTATTGGTGGTGGATAGCAATAGGCTTATCCATTTAACAATATTTTACAATTTATTAAAGAACTTTTCTCTGCGTTGTTTAATTCATTGGATGTACGTAATGAAAGGATTTATTTCCAAAAATATTTTAATAGTTTTTACTAAGAAACAGTAGATAATAACGACAATAATTATTATTTATTATCCATTACTTAAAAAGCTATTATTGCCATTATATATGATTATTTTTAATAAATCCCTTGAATGTATGTGTATATAAATAAATGATAGCTCATTTGGTCAATACTCATTAGAGTAAAAATGTTGTCGAAAACTAGGAAAATGTATATATATATATATTTTAAATCATATTCATTTTTGACTACACATTTTCATTATTGAATGTTTTTGTCATCAAGTTAATATTTTTGATGATATCATCAGAAAACTTAAAAATGTTACCTAAAATCCAAAATAGCAGACAATTGCAGTACACGGAGAGATAGTACCTTTTATTTGGTTAATCAGAGTTCCAAGACGAAACTTTTTGTCAAGTTTCAAAATTTTAATAAGTATTTTTTGCAAGTCAATTACAATTTTGGATACACATTAACTGGACTGTAATTATAAGATTGAATTTATTATATTCAAATTTTGTTTAAACTAAAATCTTATTTATGATCATTAATTTTTATTAAATATTTACTTTGAAGTATAAAACCTCTGGTGTGTGTACTGAGATGTTTACAGCGAAGAAAATACTTATGAAAAAGTTTGCAAGACACTGCTGTACTTAATTTCTCTTCTAGTACTCGCTATCGTGGTCACCGAAAGGTTGTACTGAATTTTGAAACTGAATTGTATTTTATTACAGTTATTGGTACTACCTCGTTCACAGTCTGAAAATCGATAACTGAAAAATACCTGTTATATACGTCAAGCTTATACTGCAAATACATCGAACTCATGGTGGAATATTCACACAAGTCCTCCACGTAGAACATCAAAACATCATATGTAATATATATCGACGGTTACACAACGCGCGTTACAATGGTATTACGAGTAACATTTATTGAAAAAGACAATATCTTTGTCAAAAAACTGGTCGATAAGTGTATAGTTTTCAGAATTCATCACACGGGGATAGAAGTTACTGGTCGGTTTAAAATTTCTATTTTGAAAAATCATTCCAATCGCGTCGGCCGCAAAAATGGTAGTGTATCCAGTATGCATTTGTACGGATTCAAAGATTAAAAATATTTCACTAATAAATTTGAACGGAGTTCTAGGTCAACCAATTAATTTTTATTGATAGCACGTGAGGATAAAAAAATAATTGTACTACCACGTGTATTTATTCAATACGTTTCATGCCCGTATTCTAACACCCGGATGTCAACACAACGGGATGATTTTTTTTTTATCCCGCTAGAAAACGTAAATGTAGTATTATTTTTTTATTTTATTTTTTTTTGTAATATTAAAATAATGTGTATTTTATATCATACGAATTTAATGCCCTTTTTGTACGTCATATGCGTGTTTGCTAAACAAACAGTAGCTTTCCAAAATTTACCTCTCCCCAATAAACCATAAAATATTAAATTTTGTGCATCAAATATAATTGTATACGTCCTTTTATATGTTTTATTTGATTAATTCAATCAACATGTTATGCGTAATTTTTTTTATTTATTTACATTAAATCACAATTTTATAAAGATTTTAAACGAAAAAAAATAATTAACATTTTAAATTTCGGTTAATTTATATTCATATTTTAAGTTTTGTTTCTAGAAAATACAATCATATCGTTCTGTATGTAAACACTGTTCTTTACTTCTTGGATAAAATGGTCAAATCCATTATTTTATTATGAATAATTGATGCCCACGTATTTCGAATTTAACCATCTCGGTCCCACATTTTTTTCTTATTTCACACTCATACAAAACATCTTTGTGCAATTTCAGAAAAATAAATTATTTTTGGCCAGGTAGTAATGAAAAACAAAACAAATATATTATATATACAACAAAACACTTACATAACCACTTTTATGCTTCGAAATGAAAATAAAAAGCTATCGAAACTCCAAGTCTAAAGATAACCAACGCATAATAAATAATTACTATAAGACATACAACTTAGTGACATTCGTCGAGTGCGAATAAGAATTTAAGACACAACTGCACTACAGTCACGATGATGAGATATTTTGAAGAATTCAAAAATGTTAAATCTACCGAAACCGTTGTTGGCATTCGTCCTGTTTTAGGTGTCTATTATTATTATACGCGTCCGTCGTAACCGTCTCGGTCAGATATAAGAGTACAATTTTGCTGTAAAGTAAATTATTTTACTTTTTTTTAATTTTTTTTAATAATAACTTACATGTACGCGTATACACCAATGCCGAATTTATTATTTTCTGTTAATTAACCTCGCCAGATGAGTTTGTATAGAAGAGGACCGATTATCTGACCGCGTACTGCTACAACAGAGATGTCACGTTTCAACGCGTTTATTAGGGCAGTTATATGCTAACAGAAAATCGATTTTCATATATTAGACAAATAGATTATATAAAAAATCAAAAAAGATGTTATATACCACACGTTTTCAATTCAACGTGTACAGGATACGTAACGAATAACGTAGGTTCGAAGAAACGTGCAGTAAAATATCGTATAAAGCTATAAAATCGAATTAATTTAATACGTCTACATCTAAAATCACTTTTATTATTAGATGATTAATTGAAAATCGATGCGTATAAAGCATAGAGTAAACGATTAATATTAATATTAAATACTTTAAACCTGTCGAAAAAATTACGAGATACACTTATTGGTTTTTATTCAGGATTGTTTAAACAATAACGATGTGTTTAAAAATCTCTTCCTTTGGCGCATTATGATTTTTTATTTTATTATTATTATACCTTTTTAGCAGATCTGTTGAGGATATTTTTAACCTAATTGTTTCTCTGCACACTTTGAGTTATTCTACATCACTAGCGTTAGTTATGTGTACCAACTATAGTAAAATATTATTTACAATCGATGCTATACTAATATACACGATGATACTTATAGATTAAATGCATCAATAATATAATATACACGCACCCGAACAACGTAGAAAACGAAACTATTAAGCTAAATTTAATAACTAAACCGTAATAAAATAAAATGCTATTTTCTGACCTCTTTGAAATTTATTACTGATGGAATGAAATACCAAAACAGAGCTGATACTTGTGTATATTGCCGAAATTGAACTTAACTAATTTAAATCATTTTGTTTCGAAGTCTGCTATGTTATTTCTTAAATAATTGATTCATTAAGATTAGAATAACATAATATACATGCGTGTATAATTTAACCCGATGTGTCAAGACAATGCCAGTAAAATATTTTTTAGGGAAGGGCTTTAGAGTTTTTTTATGTTTTTTAACTATTAAATTTTAAAATTTTAAATGCAATAGGCATTCCAAACTATTCAATTTTATTTCAAAGGGGAGTCTTAATAATGTCCATTAAATAATAACCATAAAAATCTCTGGTTACAGTTTTTCGGCATGAAATACAAACTAAAATGGATAAATATCATAAAACACTAAGTTCAAACTTCAGTCGCCAAACGTTGTTTTCATTTTTTGATGATACATTTGTTAAATTTTTAATAACATCTCCACGCACTTATCTGTTATGTCGTTCGATATTATTGTACATATATCAAAAGCGAAATGTATCAAAAAATATATAATATTTATGAATAAAACATTAGAAATATACTTTACAATTGCATACGCGTTGATGTAGTCGTACATTAGATAAATTTATATAGGGCACATGACGTATATATCATCTTATCATAAATGCAAGTCATAGTCAAAATATATTTCTAACTTCACTAAAAATATACACAATTATTGATCCATAATCCATATAGCCATAATAGTTATTACAACCCAATATATATGTTATCGTAATCAAAGGAAGATCTCACTGGGAGTTTAGTACGAATATATTATGAATCAGTACTATAGTAAAATACCCATCAGTTGTTCAGTCATTATTGAATATTGAATGTTACAACTCACGTGTTCATCATACGCAAAGTACTTTTCTTATCTGAGCAATGTCAGTTTTGTTATGATAATCACGCCAATAAATGAAGTTATTATATACGACACAGATATTTGATTGATTCTAAAGTTATAAGTAGGACTCGAAAAATGATGTATTTTTGCAATTTTTTTGGGAATTTTTTAGACGATGTTCTTTTGGTCACAAATGTGTTTCATTAGCTTGTGAATCTGAATAACTAATTTTTATTTTGCATTTTATTACATATTCTGATGTTTATTTCTTTTTTAGTAATTTTTTCCATATTTTTAGTTATTTTTACTAATTTCACACTATTTCACTTTTTATCGTTTCTTATCAACCAATTCGCCGATAACTTAAAACTTGGAAATTACCACGGACTAAAATTAGTACCTATTTGATTTTATCATACTAATTCTAACCGTCGTTATCGTGTTGTATACACTATAGTGAATATTATTATACCTACATTTTATTATTTTTCTTAATTTATGAAAATTCTAAATAGTAAAGAAACTTCAAGTGAGTGTTTACGGATCATTTCAGTGCTGATGATTTTTCCCGTTTTAGATTTTCCCCAATCACTTCAGTGAACGTAGGGAGAAGTTTTTCCAAATACAAATATTCATCAACAGTTATTCGTTAATTTATTTTTGATGACATCAAATACGCTCTAATTATACCATGCAATGATTTTGATTTTTGAGTAATTTGTCAGTTTTGATACATTTATAAAACAGATATTTGTCATTTTTTTTACTTCATTTTATAAAAACATTTTTGTCATTTTTATGTTATATTTGCATTTTTTTTTTTAGGTAGTTTTTTATGTTTTTAAGGTCATGAACTTCCGAGCTCTAGTTATAAGTTTTAGTGTAACGTAACTACCAGCATAATAATACCAAAACCACCGTTCTCGGACATATTTTTGGAAACGATTATACTTATCTTAATATCGTATTAATGTCCTCTTTCGACACTTAACTCGAAAAAAATAAGAGATATCGACATAAAGATTAAATTACCAATAAATCTTGCCAACAAAATTCAGAAATAAAAATTCCAGAGAAGGATAGAACCTTAATGAAACATTCACGAACCGAGTAGACGAGAATAGCGTATTATATTATGTACCATTATCACGTCTTACATAGACAATTATATAAATTTACGTATTTATTTGAAATCCTAGGCAAGTTAATAATACTTTTTAACTCAAATAGGTTAGCTAAGAATCTTTTTTCAATTAAGTACACAATTTCACATATTGTATACATAATTCACAATTGCACATAATAAAGATTAAAATAAAGTTAACAACTTTAATTAATATGTTAAATTCATTTAAAAGAAAATTATTTTCATCAGTCGTCGAAATAAATTACACTTCGATAGTTGCAAATTACAAAATATCTTAATAACAATAAATATTTATGAAAATGTATAAAATAACTAACTTATAAATGTTTTCTGAATTGTATTCTTATATTTCATCGAGGATATAGATAACTACATCCATTTTAAATATCTGATTTTTTAAAAAACTATTTTAATTATCTGATATTTTTTTGATAAACAATTTGCGAGTATTTAGTTATTATTTCTACATATTAACCTGCAGTTTTATGTAACAAAAATTCTTAAATATCAGTAGTATGTCAATTACATTACTGTTACATATTAATACAAGTTGCAAAAAATCTTTTCTCAATTCAAAAATTAGAGTGAAACTTATTATCACTTCTAAGATCAAGTGAAGTCAAGATATATTTCCATTTATTTCTTTGTTGGGGTTACATAAAAATACTCAAATTTACAATAATTTGTATATGGTATAATTAATTACTCATACGTACGAAATATGATGATAAATACATGTCTAACACGCGTCCATATAAGCTCATCCCAATAATTACAACTAAACTTATCTGCGTTACATTAAGTACGTAAATTAAAAATACATTAATAAAATTATGTCCTAAACTAGAAACTTACAGCATTCAAGGTCCAAGCACAAGAAGAACACATTTCATTTATTTTTTCAGAATTCAGAAATAAATAATTTGATAATCAGTGTTAAATATCAAATTTTAAGTAGGTATACTTTTATTACAATTTTATTATAATTGATTTGTTTTATTAAAATGTAAATTGCAACTTATTTTTAAATAAGTAAGTACGCTATTTTCTATCTATTCCTATATTCATTACTAGAGCAGAAGACTTGTAGCTCTAAAAAAGCTCTAAATATGCAAGCACTTATGCACTTAAAAACCTCATAATATGCATTTAAAATATGCACTTACAATTTTTTTTAGTCTTTTTATTTAAAAGTATTAATAAAGTAATTAAGTTTAATAGAAATAATAATTAATAAAAAAAAAACAAATCAAAACAATTACATAATTTAAATATATTATATGCCATAGCCAAATAAACAAAATACATTTTACTTAATTATTCTTGATTATCTTAATTTTCTGTAAAGAAATGACGTTTGATCATTATCGTTTCTAGGAAAAATGTATGCCCACGGACAGTCAAAAACCATATTATACGACAAAAACTAAAAATAAATACATTTTTATCCAAACATTTTGACTGTGTTGTTTGAAATAAAAATGTCACTTTGGAAAAAATCGATTTATGTTAAATATGTCTCAATAAGTATAAAATAGCGTATAAAAGCCTAAAATATGCCCTAAAAACCAAAAGGACTCAAAATATGCATTTATATGCAAAATAAAATTTCAAAACTAGTTTTGTGAAAGCATGAAATGTATTTATTTCGTACTCTGCTATTTTTGTGACTGTGCAAAACAAATATGCAAATGCTTCAAGTTCTCTGCCCTATTCATTACTATAAACACATAAAATAAATAGTGAACTCGTCGTAATAGTTAAAATACTGAAACACTGAAGTACTGAAGATAATTCACTGGTCGTCAAATAATAATTTGACGATCCTTAATGTCATACATTTTATAATAAAAATATCTATTATCAACGATAAAAATAATAATAACAACAAATATATTTTAGAAAAATTACGTAACATTTAGGTCGTTTGAAATACATAAATACCAATACTCTCGAAAATACGATTACAAGTGAAACAAGCAGAAGATTTAGTATATGTTTCTTACGGTGGTAGATATAGAAGAATATCCAAATCTTTTAATGAAGTAGGTAGGATGTCTAATAATTAACATTCACAAAAACAAACACAAACAATTCAATAAAATCAAAATGTTCATGTGCCCAGTAAAATAATAAGGGATTGTTAATGGTAATTTAATCTAATTTGAAATAAACGTTGTTGCCAATTTTATCTTCGTCTTCTCAATTAATTGCAATTATTAAAAAAAACCACTCCCACTCAAAAATTATCAACTAAAACGTCTAAATATATTTTAACTATCTTTTAGTTTCTAATCAGTGATGATAAAAACAATATATCTGGTTGAAATCGCAAAAATAACCACTCATTATGATAAAACTAATATATTCCTTATGTTAATTCAGAATCTTAAATATTAATTTCGTGTAAATGTTTATCAGTCCGGACGACTGATTACTTTTTGAACAGTGTAAATTTTCATCACTAAATATGATTATTCGTCATTATTTTTAAGTCTGTCACCATAAACTATCGAGTTGTATGACACCACACAATGATTGATTAACTTTAACAACAGCTAAAACAAATTTATCGTCATTAAAAATTACCTTATTTAAGTATATAAAACTACAGAATATTTTTTATATAAAATAATGCACTTTATTAGTTATGATAACAAAATATACATAATACATATATGTAATGTGTTATTTTTAATTTAACTTACTAATTGTTAATAATCTTCAAAGGTTAATTCATCCGTGATAGACTGAATTTCAAACATATTTAAATGATCATTAACAATTTTACAATTCTTAATTTTCAATATAACTTAATTTGTGTTGTCCTCAATAACATTCTGCTCCAAATAACAATTTAAAAAATAACCACAAGACAATAATTAGTAACATGAAATAAATTAATTTTTATTGTTATTTTATAAATATATTAATACTTCTATGAATGAATAAACAGGCTTCTGTATTTATTAATAATAGTAAAATTATATTGGAAATCAATATCTTTAATAAAACTTTAAAACTTAAATTATCTGTTTAATATAAAATCAGTTGTAAAACTAAAATAAATGATAATCTCAGTAATTATTTAATTTTCAGATTAATACTTGTATTATTCTATGAAACTATTTGTAAAAATTTATAATTTATCACAGATAAATAAAATTAAAACTTGGTGTATGACTTACTATAGTCAACTCTTCACCCAGAAACATTAAACTTTTTAAATATTTATGGGCTTCCATACATTTTTTTTTTTACATTTGAACCTTTGAGTCCAATCATATGTATATTTGATTTCACCTATAAACAAATCATACTTAGTATTTTAGATTTACTATTATCTACTGTCTTGAATATGATTTTACTTAATGAAAAATGTTATTAATTTTTCACCAAACAATGAAATAGTAGTTTTAATAAAAATAAATTTAAAAAAAGAACCGGATGGGCCTCGCTCTGCTGTACAGTTAGGGGTGGAGTGCACCTCGCTTATAGGATAGGTCATTATTACAATGGATTTGTTAAATTTGAATGCAATGATAGATATCATTGTATACGAATAACGATTCTGAACGGAGTTCATATGTTAGTCTAGAATATAATACAATGTTATTTATAAATATTATATAAGTATATTTTATTTTTAAACGAAAAATTTAGAAAAACCGAAAATTTAAATTGTCTATAAATAAGTCAAAATATGTCAAAATACTTTGAAATTTTAACCATGTATAGAAAACGTCAATATAAAGATTTAATGATAATTTCAAGTTGTTGCGGTTTTTCGTTTTTGAGTTAGGGCATTTTAAAAAAACCGATATCATTTGTCAGTCTAGAACATTCTACATTATATTATATTTTACATGTAATTTTATGTCAATATTCGATGTTCAAACGCTTATAAAAAAAAATTGTGCCTATGGATTTTAATAATTTTTGAATGACATTAAGAACTACTTCTGTGGAATCTTCGATTAAATTTTCAAGTATTTTGTAGAAGCCAAATTTTTTTTATCACCGATTATAAAAATAAAATGTAAAAAAATCGAATATTTTAAATGACTATAAGTGGCTTAAAAATCAATATAATATTTTGAAAAAAATATTGCATAAAAGAAATACCAATCTTAACAGATGGTAGAAATTTCAAAAATCTGCGACTTATACTTTTTGAATTATAACAAATATTTAAAATCGTCTGAGAATAAATCGCTATTTTATGCAATTTCGTAAATATTTAAATTTCAAACAGTCGTACAATTTTTTCCTCTTAGTCTGGTAGAAATTTTTTTAAAGATTTTTGAAGAGTAGCTCATAGATAACCTAGTGTTAAAATTTTGAACCTTAAGTATGAACAAAAAAAATTTTATGAATTTTTATCTACAAAATAACATGCAAATTATCGTGATTTTTACACATTTTATACAAATTTGAGAATTAGGGGTTATAAAAAAAAATTGAGTTAACCGATCACCGATATTTTTTAGTTACGATAAGTTTAACTTATTATAAACCTAGTATAAAATTTTCAAGAGTTTTCGCTCAATCAATTAAATTTTATAGATGTTTAAAAACAAAAATATAACAAAAATCGAAAATATAAATTGTCTATAAATAAGTCAAAATATGTCAAAATACTTTGAAATCTTAACCATGTATAGAGAACGTCAATATAAAGATTTGGTGAAAATTTCAAGTTGTTGCGGTTTTTCATTTTTGAGTTAGAGCATTTTAAAAAAAACCGATATCTTTGTCAGTCTAAAATATTATACAGTATATTATATTTTACATGTAATTTTTTGTCAATATTCGCTGTTCAAACGCTTATAAAAAAAAATTGTGCCTATGGATTTTAATAATTTTTGAATGACTTTAAGAACTACTTCTGTGGAATCTTCTATTAAATTTTCAAGTATTTTGTACGAGCCAAATTTTTTTAATCACCGATTATAAAAAAAAAATGTAAAAAAATCGAATATTTTAAATGCCTATAAGTGGCTTAAAAATCAATATAATATTTTGAAAAAAATATGACATAAAGGAAATACCAATCTTAACAGCTGGTAGAAATTTCAAAAATCTGCGACTTATACTTTTTGAATTATAAAAAATATTTAAAATCGTTTGAGAATAAATCGCTATTTTATGCAATTTCGTAAATATTTAAATTTCAAACAGTCATAAAATGTTTTCCTCTAATTCCGGTAGAAATTTTTTTAAAGATTTTTGAAGAGTAGCTTATACATAACCTCGTGTTAAAATTTTGAACCTTAAGTATGAACAGAAAAAATTTTATGAATTTTTAACTACAAAAAAACTTGCAAATTATCGTGATTTTTACATATTTCGTATAAATTGTAACTTTGAGCACTTATAAAAAAAAATTGTGACTTACGATTTTAGATTTTTTTTTATCAGTTAAGGAACAACTTATAAGAAACCTTGTATTAAATTTTCAAGATTTTCTAGGCAGCCAAAAAAATTTTATCGTTATTTAAAAAAAAAATACTTAAAAATATTGAAAATTTCAATTGTCTATAAATAGCTTAATAAAAGTCAAAATACTTTGAAAATTTAATGGTGTATAGAGAACGCTTATCTAAACATTTGCTGAAAATTTCAAGTATTTACATCGATTAGTTTTTGAGTTATAGCAAAATAAAAAATTTGATTATGTCAAAAACTGGTTTTGCGTAAAAACTCCCGTTTTTCCCAAATTTTTTTATGGTTTTTCCCGTCGCATTTAAAAAATATTGGAAATTTTTAACTTTTGACCCCCCAAAGTACCAAATAGATTCACTTTCCTTTCAGAAAAGTTGCTACATAAGGCAATCGAAGCATTTTTACTGCCCCAAAACGTGTCGACAGACACAAAAAAAAAAAAAAAAAAAAAAAAAAAAAAAAAACACACATCATTGTAAAATCAATACATTCTTCACTCCGTTCAGAATCTAAAAAGGAAATATAAAATTATATATATTTAATTATATATTATTATATATTAGATTTTTAAATTTCAATATTGATTAAGTACCTAATTAAAACTATTTTTATTAATTTTAGTACAATATAAATAATTTTTACTAAAGTCTTTGGAACATTCATCGTTACCAATAGTTACACAATACAAACTCATTTTATTTACAAAATACTATTTTCATAGAAAATATTATCTAGGGTTATTAATAATTCAATATATCAACAATAAAAACGAAATTTCAAATATATGATCTAATTAAATTCAACCATCTGTAAGTATAATGGTATATCATAATCTATAGAGAGACTATATCAGCAACATTAACATTTTCTGTAAAGCCAAAATCGATAAATGTTAAAACATACATTTTTTATCAGTCTTTTTAATAATTCTTTTAAAATATCCATTATTTAAACATTTTGCACCGACGATTTGTTCCAATTCTAATGGTTTATTTTCTAAATTCCTTCCTACTATAGAACATTCAAAAATCAAGTAATAATAAATAGAAAAATAATTTCAGTAGTCTAAATACTGACCTAAAAACAATAAGTATTAACTCCTTCAAGTAGTTTTTTGAATTTATCATTATCATCATTTATTTTATGAACAAAGATATTATTTAAATCATCAAATGCGCTAATATACACTATATCTCCATATTTTAGTAAATTTGTCCCATAATGAACTGCATAATTTACAATATCATAAGGTAGTTCTGAAAAATTAAGTATTTTTGAATACAATAAAAAAAAAAAATAGGAACATTTTCTTTATAAATGTTAGGTGCATAATGATTAAATTAATTAATTTGATTAATTTGATTTTAATTAATTTAATTAATTTTATTAATGTTAATAATATGTTAATTTTATATTCGAAAATTATAAAACAAATAACCGTATTTAAAATTTCACTATTGTAGTAGGTATACGTTTTAAATAGCAACTAATACTTAAGGTTTACCAATTACAAACATTTTCATAAATCACGTTTTAGTTGATATAGGCTATAACTTTTACAAAATATTATTAATAAATAATAAACAATAATGTTTATCTAAGTATTTCATACCATTAATTTTTCTATTATTCACATGAAGAAGTATATTTAACTAATTTAAGCAATTATCTAATGTGGATCGAACACCGACAATTTCACCTATTTCCAAAGATTTGTTAATTTTAAAATAAATGTTATAGTTTTAAAAACTTCAGTAAGAAATTTTTCTAATTCATAAGTTAAAAATTAATAATTAATAATTTATTATTTCAACATAAAATTGTTATAAATTTAAAAAGTAAAATACAGTAATCTTGATATTCCGACACTATTTCAGTCAATTTCCCCTGAAAATTCGACTTATATTTACTACATCCTGTTCTAATTTTAGTTTTGGATAATCATTATCCAATTTAATTCAATTTTCCAATAATATTGTTAAAACTTCATTAAAAGTTATAAACTTGTTGATATAATAATTATATTTACCCAGCACGTGTATAAATTGTATCTGTTTATGATTTGATTGATATCTATATAATGTATAACTAACATGTTATATTGCTCGATCAAATTTTAATGCACTTCCATATTTTTAATTTAATAAAGATGGAATAAAAATAAATGCTTAGAATTGTGGTGCTCTATGTGTCGGATTATCTTTTACTTAATACATACTTAATAAAAATTTAGCAGTATAAAAAATCAATAATGCAGAATCGAAAAAACCGTATGAGATGCAATATACAAATATTAAAAGTAAATGTAAGGGTGTACTCTTATCTATGGAATATTTAATGAATGATTTCAATTAAAAAATATTTTTAGATTCTGAACGGAGTGATGGAATCTATTGACTTTACAATGATGTGTGTTTTTTTTTTTTTTATTTTTTTTTTTGTGTCTGACGACACCTTTTTTGGCTGTAAAAATGCTTCGATTTGCATACGTAGCAACTTTTCTGAAAGGAAAGTGAATGTAGATGGTACTTTGGCTAGTCTAAAATCCAACTTTTCAATACTTTAAAAAAATCGAAAAAAACGATAAAAAAATTAGGGAAAAACGGGAAATTTTACGCAAAATCACGTTTTTACAAATTACATTTTTTTAAAATGCTCTAACTCAAAAACCAAAAATTGCAACCACTTGAAATTTTCACCAAATTTTTATATTGACGTTTTCTATACATGGTTAAGTTTTCAAAGTATTTTGACATATTTTGACTTATTTATAGACAATTTAAATTTTCGATTTTTGTAAAATTTTTGTTTTTAAACATCTATAAAATTTAATTGGCAGACCGAAAACTCTTGAAAATTTAATACAAGGTTTATAATAAGTTAAGCTTATCGTAACTAAAAAATATCGGTGATGGGTTTACTCAAATTTTTTTTAAGCCCTTAAAGCTCAAATTTGTATAAAATGTGTAAAAATCACGATAATTTGCAAGTTATTTTGTAGATAAAAATTCATAAAATTTTTTCTGTTCATACTTAAGGTTCAAAATTTTCACACTAGGTTATATATAAGCTACTCTTCAAAAATCTTTTAAAAAATGTCTTCCGGACTTAGAGGAAAAAATTGTATGACTGTTTGAAATTTAAATATTTACGAAATTGCATAAAATAGCGATTTATTCTCAAACGATTTTAAATATTTGTTATAATTCAAAAAGTATAAGTCGCAGATTTTTGAAATTTTTACCAGCTGTTAAGATTGTTATTTCCTTTATGACATATTTTTTTCAAAATATTATATTGATTTTTAAGCCATTTATAGGCATTTAAAATATTCGATTTTTTTACATTTTATTTTTATAATCGGTAATAATTTGGCTCCTACAAAATACTTGAAAATTTAATAGAAGATTCCACAGAAGTAGTTCTTAATGTCATTCAAAAATTATTAATATCCATAGCCACAATTTTTTTTTATAAGCGTTTGAACAGCGAATATTAACATAAAATTACAAATAAAATATAATATAATGTATAATATTCTAGACTGACAAACTATGTCGCTGAATGCAACTGCCAACATATTATCTCCGTTCATAATCGTTTTTCGTATACAATGATACCTATCATTGAATTCAAATTTAACAAATCCATTATAATTACCTATCCTATGAAGAGTCGCACTTCACCTCCAAGTGTACAGCAGAGCGAGGCCCTTCCGCTTCTTTTTTTTTTGCAAATTGTTATATTACTCGTATAAATATTATATCTATAACATCTAAACGTATATTTATTTTAATACTTACGGTTATCATAGGCACAATGGCTGAAATTATACAATTAATAATATTTGTCATACAATTATTCATTTTATTTGAATTCAGTCTCAGTAGTATATAAAAAAATTCTAAAAAATGCAACTGTAAATCAATACATTAACTTTAAAAACGTTAAAAATTAGATTTATGTATATACGAGTAAATATATATTTATGGGTTTGTAACCAGGGTAATTAAACATACAATAAAATAAAACCACGTGTGTTGTATAAATGTAGTTCCATTACTTTAAATTAATTTGTAAATGTATTTCGCCATTTGGAATTTGATTTTGTTATTGTTAAGATCCCTGGGATTCAATAAGTACTTTTGTTTAAATTATTTAATATTACATTTAATCTTATACCATCCTCATATGTTTTCTTTATGTTATTGTTGTTATCATAAATTTAAGTGTTGTGACCGTTATAATTGGCTGTTGAGATCAGTTCTTCATCTGACTACAAATACTCTGGTAAGTTATTTAATCCTAGTAATTCTAATAATTCAAGTATTAATCTGACTTTATCACTTTTATAATTAATATATAAAATAGTATATACTTATATATATATATATATATATAATTAATATATAAAATAGTTTGTTTAAATAAATAATATATACATATTTTATGAAAACAAAAATATCCAAACAAAATTTAATAAAACATAAACCATATATAAAAATCACACAAATAACATAATCTCCAAATTCAAACACGGAGAAAATATGCCTAACATGAGAAGTGTAAATTATATGTAATTTGCAATGCTCTAAATGAGCATAAAAGTGATAAAGTCAGATTAATACTTGAATTATTAGAATTACTAGGATTAAATAACTTATAAATAAATGTAGTATCTACCTACAAACAAATATTTTTTAGTTTTGAACTTTCATTTCATTGTGAAATTTTAAAGTATAATGCCTTCATTTTAAGTTAATTTAATATAAGGTTAATAAGCTAAGATTATAAGTTTAATTAACCAATTAAACTTTTAACTGATAAATTCATTAATGCTCAGGCTTGTTTATTTATCTTCTGTCTTATAATCATAATAATATTAATACAAAGAGGATGAAGATAATGATGATGATTACAAATTTATTACAATAAAGATTATTAATAATTATAAATATAGCAATATCGACAAGTATTACGTTTTTCGTTTGCCTTGAACAGTCGGAAATGTCGTTTTTCCAAAACAAGCTTGTTGATACACATAAATTGATACAATATTATATCCTGACATTTTAGCAGTCCGAATTTAAGCCTTACAAACACTTTAATCAACCGGTAGTATTAACAATCTGCACGCCATTTTGTTTCAAACCTATTCAAATTATGTCAGAATTAAATTCTACTTAAATGTTACATGATAGTTATATATTGACGTTTGTAATTTACCGATTATAATATTAAAGTGTCGATCGAGGTGAAAATAATCTTCGTTCATCGTTTAAACAATATACATAATTGTGTTGCAACAATCATTTGTTGGGCAAAGCTTACTATAATCAATACCTACTTGTTTGTTTGGATTAAAATAAACCAGAAATAATTAACCAGACATACTGAAGTCATAAACTCATATTTTTTATTATACTTTTATTTACGTGGATGTGACAGAGCTGTATTACCAATTAAATATATGATTATTAACTCTCGTTTCTCGGTATGGCCTCTTTATGGGCTGAATGATGATTAAACGCGAAGTTAGATCGGAGCCAAAGTTCATATTCATCCGATGACGCATATGATGTTGCATTGCAAGTCAACCTAGGGTAGATCTTATTGCTTTGAATACATGAAAAATACATATGATAGTTGCACGAAGCATTAGTTGTCTAAAATGTAAGTAAACCTGAATAATTACCACAGTAAAGATGATAGACAAGCTATCAATCCTAAGGCGGTCGCAAGATTTTTTATAGCTAGAATTTAGCGATAACACATGATTCTAGCGGAGGCGAATTCTGCAACAGAAATCTGGTGTATTTTGTTTACAATGAAGGTATTACAAAAGTAATATGAGAATATAATTTAGTTCAATTATTAAATTACATGTAATTAAAGCAATTAAACACTGTAATTTAAATTACAAAAACTAACGTGAACAGTGCTTTTAAATTAAATATAGTATAGTTCTAGGTATAAATGTCCCATCAATTATAAATCCAGGAAAAAATTAACGTCTTTGTCTACAGTAGGTAGCTAATTACCAATCACCATATCTTTTTCGTTGTAAATAAACTCGGTAAAATTCATAACAATATAAAAATCATATAAAATTAATCATACATATATAATCATTAACAATAAACCATATAGAATAGAATTATATTATAAAGGAAGAATCATATTGGTCAACATTTTTATCAAAAAAAAAAAAACATTTCTACTCGTTTAATCATAGCAGCTGTTTGAAAAATTAATAAGCTTGCATTGAACACATTTTGTTATTATTTATATTTTTCGTTTAATTTCATAATTCATTAAAAAATTTAATAATATAAAAAAAAAAGTGTATATAAACCATTTAAGTAAAGTGATACCATAAGATTTCATCTTTTTTAGGATTCAAAAATAAAAAATTAAAATTAAAAATTAAATGTCATCAATTGATCTTATTATATCAGCATGTATTGTAAAAATAACTTGTGATATTAAAAGAATAAAAATAATTTCGACTTATATATTTGAAATAAATTAAAAACATCTATAGTTTATTATATTCCAAAAAAAAAAAAAAAAAATAACACTGAACGTAATTTATACTTGTGTGTATTCTTCAATTTAATATTGTAAATTGATTTTCAATATTTTCCACCGATAATCTTTTATAAAAATAAACGTTTTTCAACGATCTAAAAACTATAGTGATTTGACAATTGTTTTATAACCCATGGACTTACACAATACAAAAATAACGGAAACAACGGTTTTGCTTTTATCACCACCGAACCCATTGCTCTGTAGTGTACAGTTGTATGTCTACATTATAGATTAATTACTTACTTATTAATCTCTATATGGCCTACAATCATGACAGTAAGTTAATTATAGTTGCCACGGAGCATCTTAAAAATAACTGATGTCAACATGCGTTACATATTACGGAATACATTTCACAGGGTTTCCTAATACATGGTTTTATTATAATTTTTTTTTTTTAAAAGTTATGCAAATCTATTATTTGTTTCATTGGTATTATAAAATTGTTCCATTGGTTTTCGAATAGCACCATTAGATCGCATCATATTTCGTTTATAAAATTTTGAATTTTTTATAAAATTTTTATTGTCTAGTTTTCTAAAAAGGTACCCATTTTGACATTCAGTTGTGAATGTTTAAACTGGTAGGCAATACCATCTCCTCGTTTCGCGAACGCATGGCCACCGCACGACTATACTGTAACCAGAGACGCATTTATCTTTTTTACGGCTATAGGCACCAACGATTTGCCACCCCTATGATAGATGAACAAGTTACAATTCCCCTTCAAATAATAAATAAACAGACAAAAGTAGTGGACATCCATTTGAATTTAATTAATTTTCCAATTTTTGATACTTTGATGTTTTTTTTTAATAAAACACTAAAAAATTTGCTGGCCCTAAATAATAGCTGCTTACAGTGTCTAATAGAAAATCCGCCTCTGACCGTAACTACTCGACGCCGCGGTCAAAATGTACGGCTCGATGTCCGCGCACTGTGCGCGTATAACTATAACCGCGAACCCGCCACGGAGTGTGTAATACCGTACGGACACGCGACGAGCGATGCGCAACGACAACTTTCACTGAGACTGGCCCTCGAGCTCGAACGAACGGGTTAAAACGTCACTCACCGACACTGGTGCTCGGAACTCGCGTGATCGTCGGCAATAAGTTTGACGTTCGCGTTACACTGGCCGTGCGCAAGTGCATCGCGGCCCGGGCGAATCGAGAACGAATTGTTCGCAAACGAATTGAAACGTTTAAACGTGTACATACGTATTATATTTATATAGGTACACAATCATCGGTCGCTTATGATTGTAATGCCAATCGGTATACGAGTAATATACGCATTTTACGTTGAAATTTCGTACACGTTTGCTTCGTTACATGTGCAACGGAACAATAGCGATATCCGGACGTATTATTATTATTATTATTATCAGGATATAGTCTCGGTTCGGTCGAAACACTTTGGGGGCGTACAGCGGCGGCTTCGGTGGTCGGCAACACGAATGTATAATAATACGTTAACGTAACGTATACATGTATTACCCAAAACAATGCGTGTGGTACAACCCAGCAGTGGCTCCCGAACAACATTTTGTACATTTCTGGTCTGTAGCCACCCAATTTAAAACTTACAACCCATACTACCCAAGGGCGTACTTTAAGGGTTCTGGAATTCAGTTCCCCCCCTCCCGAAAATGTTTAATCTATTTTAGCATTTATGATAGCATTTAGGTACTTAAACGTCTTAAATAGTAATTATTAAATGGGTAGTATTATAATTTATAATTAAATGGATTAATTCACTTATTACTTGTATACTAATCCACCTCGGTACCATCCCCACTCTAAGAATATGGTCAGGTAATTATCAAACTTGAACCTCGAATTCAATGTCACTGCAGCTTAGAATACGATTGGAATCATTTTACACATCATATTTATATATATATATATATATATATATATATAAGTCAATATATCTAATACAGTCAGATAATTTATTTTTATACGATTTTACTGTCCGCCAGTCATTTTATTAAATGTCCAATCGTTTAACTAAATGTCTACTTCAAGTCAATTAATAATAAAGAAATATATTTGTGTTATTTAAATATATATTTCTGTTCTAAATAAAAAACTATCTATAATTTTAATATTTACGAGTACTACGTAGGTATGTGAAATATTTTTAATTTTGCGACCTTCAGGACTACTATTATTTTAAAAATTTAAATTACTTTAAACAATGCCGAAATATAAATTTACTTAATTATAATTATTAATTAGGTAAAAAATTATGATAGTATAATTATAAAAAATGAATAAAAAAATGATGGTAAAAAAATAAAAAATCAAATAATTACAAAATTTGTAATCTATTTATTTTTTATTTATTTTTAATATTAATTTTTAAATACTACATGTTATTGTTTAGTGTTATTTTCTGGAATATTAAACATTTTTTTTTTTTTTTTTTTTTTTTTTTAACAAGAAAACCGCCCGGTTCAGCAGTGCATTCAATTTATTATTATTAGTTGGAAATGATGACTGTTGAAATTTGATAATTAATCGAGAGGCGGCGCCTCTCAGTTTCTAGGGAGGTGGTGGGTACCACTGGGTGGGTGGATAATCATTTACATTCATAGTTAAGAATTTATATAAATAACACACACCAAGATATTTTAATATTGATATAAACGAATGTCAGTATCCAGTAGCCACTGACTGGATAGGTATACTGATATACAGGATGTGGCATAAGTCGGTTCCCGCTGTTTTGTTATCGCAAAACTGCTTATTATTGTTATTAATAATTAATTTATTATTATAATTAGAATCAGTTATATGATAATTATTGCGATTATCATTAATGGCAGCAGGTATTATCGGTTCAAGTAATTGATGTTTAGGAAAGTTTAGTATGTGTGGTGTGTGTGTCATTTACTCAATTTGATTCATTTTCTCGCGATTAACATGGAAGTCGGCAACGGTAAATTCACAATATTGGGGGACCGACTTATGCCGCACCCTGTACTTGCCTCGGAAAACTGTTGAGTTCGCGGCGGCACCGGCTGCGCCGGCCGGTTTTCGAACGATCGAATGTACGGTACATTTAATCAACGGTACCCTTAAGCCCGCGGGCGCGGACATCGTTGCGACGGGAGACGGCGAATTCCGTACACGTGTCACGGACACGTAACACGGTACATAATAATACGCGACACGCCGAGGTATTAAATGCAATTGCCGCCGACGCGCGTGTACGTGATGGATTTGACCGTGGCGATCGTCCGCGAAAGCCGTGCACGCGCGCGGTATCACGTCTGGGATTGAACCCCGCGGGACGTGCAAACGTAACGAAGCGGTATCAGCGTCCGACGCGGCGGTGTGACGGTCGAAAAACAGCCAATTTGACTGGGTGCGAACGTCGTCGTCGAGATGCGAACGATGTTGTCGCGCAACCGACACGATCGACGCAATACGTCCCGGGGCAGGTTTTACGATATCAAGACGATCGCGGAACCGCACTCGCATGCGAAGTGCACGATTTCGTTCCGGACGAGTCAATAGTTGTGCAATAACAACGTGCGCGGATACGGTCGCATTTGCATTCGGATGGTTTCTCGCCTTTTCCGTATAACTTCTCGGACCAAACACTCGGGTGGAAGAAGACTCTCGGAGCTTGCAACTGCTGTTGACCATCGACGCAGTACGTTTTCAACGAATTCGTTGACTCCTACGAGTCCCGAATTATGTGTGGTCACTCTTAAAAGCCGGAAAACGTGACCGCGTAATAATTAAAAACATCACTGTCCGGCTGCTGGTGCGGGTTAAAAAACGATTACGGCACGCTAATGAACAGTCGTAGTTCGGATGCGCGTGTAATTCGCCGATAGAATTGAAACTGCGTGTGGATCCGATCGGCCAAGCGCGAAAGAAAAACATTGCTCAACCGAACATCGGATTCGTTCAAGAAAATGAAAAAAAAAAAAAAAGTCGTAGTACTGGAGCACTCGCGTATCAATAAAAAAAAAGGCCACAGAAGGTGTTTAGAAATGATTACCGTAAACCGTCATTCGCTTTTGTGCTTCACACGCACGAGAAACGCGATTGAAATAATTTGGTTCAGGACTCGAGAGACGAGAAGACGTACACCGAGCGTTCCCCGTAAATCCTCTCGAACATGCTGTGCGCACAGATTCATATTTACATACGGTTTACAATTGTGCAATATGTTACGGTAGACGCGCGCACGCACAGGTACGTGGCGTCGACCGTATTTGAGGATCGCATCGTATAGTTCGGCATTGTTGTACCCGTACGCTGTACACGTTTAATACGAATTATTGTAATACCCCTTGCCCATTGACGGTGCTCGAAAAATGATCAATGTACGCGCGGTTGCGTTTTCATCGCACAACCGCCGCGCATGATCGTACCAATGACGCGTGTTCGCGGGTAATGATGCTCTGGACGGGTGCACGTGCGCACGGCACACGGCTTCGATAACACGCTGTCGATGGGACACTAGGGCACCGTCACTCTTGTTCCGGCAGTGCCGTCGACACCGGATCCGTGTTTTTCGAAACACGCTTGCGCCGAGCATGCAGTCGCCGCGCACCTGAACCCAATTCCCTCCGATCCGAACGCGGCAACGATCGCGCGCCAGTGATCGAATCGGTATTTCCATACTACACGTGTGCGTCTGTATGTGTTTAAGGGGAAAAGGGTGCATCGTTATCGGTATATCACTTCCCTTGATTTCCATTTTTTTCTTTCTTCCTACAATTACAACGCGTTACTTCTGTTCTTCACGAACGTGTAACATTCTCAAAAGTATGACGGAATTAAAATGCGTTACCCGTATTTTATCTATCTCGATTCCACTGCGTCATACAACTAAATGTATGTAATAATTATTTATCAGACATCTTCGCTAAGATAAACCTCCGCGTAAGATTGTATTCTTACAAGATTGTATGATTATATTATTATTGATCCCGGCGACGGTTGGTTGGCTATCGAGGTTTTATTCGTACCATAGATACGCGCGGTCACGAATGCACGGAATGAAAAGATCGAAACGTGACAGAAAACCTTCGTACCAGTGGCGTGGCGATGGGGGCAATCGAGAGACGGCCGTCACTCAGTTTTTTGAGAGGTGGTGGGTACCACTGGGTGGGTGAGTAATCATTTAATTTCATAATTAAGAATTTAGGTACCTAAATAACACACAAAAATATATTTTAATATTGATACAAACGAATGTCAGTAACCGGTAACCAATAACTGGATATACTAACACACTTGCCTCTGAACATTTTTGAGTTCGCCACACCACTGTTTCGTACAAAAATAATCACTTACAGGAAAATTTAATATTATTCCGAAGGGAAATGTACGAAAACCTTGCTACCTTTACTGCTTCGAACACCGTGCACAGCTTAAGGTACAGATATTTCATTAATACTTTAGCGTTATGCGTTACGCAACACATCGTAATGTACGCGCAGTCACCGTAAGGAATTAGTGTAATGTTCAGAACTAATCGGGTACATAAATACATGTATATATAATAAAAATAATAATAATAATATCGTTTTAGCGAGAAACCCGAATACACATATGAACAGTTCTCGGACAATGTTACAAGAGTAAACGAACATCGTTCGAAACAAATTATGATACTGAAAAATATACGTACACCCGTGCACGGTCGCACTAGCTACGAAGTAGACAGACGTCAGTACGTGTCACTGTAAATTTTATGTAACGGAACAAATAAAATCTAAAATAATATAGGGAAACGAACGCGAGCGGCCAAGGAAAAGCGTCCTGTGGCATGAGGAACGGGACGAGACGAGATTCATACGCTTTTTTCCATATTTATATAAACAGCAGTTGTAAATAAATAAATAAAACTTGACATCCCGGAGAGGTAGCCACAGCTATAGAATACATATACCGTTGTGTATACCTGGTACGCCGCGGAGATACATAAACGGTTTGCTACAACAGTAATATATTATATGCATGGCATTACTTATACCCAATGTATTTTTCGAATGTATACGAATATATAATATGTATAATAATCGAATACACGTATATGTGTGTGGTAAAAGGAAGCGTACGTTGTAAATGTGAAAAAATTTTTGGTGCACAAATTGGTAAAATGATAGAAAAGGATTTATGCTCGCTCGGATGCGCGTAAACCTTTATAAGACGGTCGGACGCGAATAAATAACCAACCATATGTCTGTACGAGAAGAAATAATCCGAATGACTGATCTCACGCATTGTTGAAAAGGTGAAGCATATACGTGTGTGTGCGTGTTAGTGCATTTGTGCGTACACGTAGGCGTGTACTCAAGCGTACGTGCAATGTTATTAGGGAGGGAAAAAACGAGTGCGGTTTATATTTGTTATATTTGCGAAAAAGAAAAAACGTAATAAAAAGACTCGTGCGTAATTTAGTAACACGTTTCGAGAACACTTAACGTCATACACCGTGCAGTAAGTAATATGTGTTGTATGGTTTTTTTTTTCTTTAAATTACGCGTAACACTAATATATACTACAACAAGATCTACTAGACGTATAACGGTTACACACGTGCGTATAGACTTAAAGAAAAGTTTTTCTTTTTTTTTTATCACTCTATCCATAAACTTTAAACGAATAAAATTAATTTTGTTATATTCCTTTTAATTTTTCTCATCGATGTACGTTTTACCTCTTATTTTATACGTTCTAAACATTTTTTAAAAAAAAAACCATGTAATTGAAATTAAAACCTCGATCTACTCTACAGTTTTGAAAATTCCTACACCCGCAATTCATAGAAAAACACTAAATATCATTTCACGCAGTTTCTTTGGCTGTAACAATATTTTTTTTTTTTTAAAAAAATGTGTCTAGCAAAACTATAATCTTAGGGGAATATATTTTTTTATTTTTTTTTTATTAGAAAAAAAGACATCCCACCAACTTGCGCATTTAAAGTAAACCATATACTTACTATTACCTGACATCGATTTAAAATTCATTTGGATATTATTATATATTGCGTATTTCATTTTCAAAGCAAATATCCTTATCCAGTTTCTTCCGTGTACGTATTACATTACATCTATATGAACCCTGCAACTGTGTCCCTTTGTCATACAAAGTACATATTGTACATCAACGTCATGCACAATTTCAGCGAAACCACTTTACACAGTTTAGAGTTTCTTGGACTTAACCGCGATAATATATTACTTCAACAAGCATGGTGAGTATTCGATTCGAGAATAATAATTCTCTTTCGCCTCTAAACTATTATATAGAAATAATAGAATAATATCGTATCTTCCTAATCCCATAAAATGAATTTATTATGTGTTAATTGGTACTAATAATATATATATATATTTATATATTTATATTGTAAACAGGCACTAAGGAGCATCGGTCTGGAAATGGAAATTTCCAGAATATGCCATAACTGGCATTTTTATTTAACATCAATAAATGAGATAAATATTATATATTATTTACATATCTGCAGTTCTTAGATATCTAAAATTAACGTTTTTTCTAGATGAATAAGCTGAACGTAGAAATCAATATCTAATTGTTTTTTCTATCCTATTTGTGTTGATCTAACAACGATGTAATTTTAGTTTTCCATAAAATAAATAATTTTGTAAACTAAATCTGCACCAAAAAACCTATATCATGTATTTACATAATTATTTTTTACTGTATGTATTTTTATTGCTGTTAATAAATATACAACTAAAAAAATTTTCATCACCTTTCTCTAGAAATTAAAATGCCAAGTATATAGGAAATATTCATCGAATTTAGAATATCTTACACAGCTTGTCTATATCGAAATTTGTATAACGATAACAACTGGAAAGTTATTTTTATTCAATTATTGAGGTGTGGAAAAAAATTATTAGTAGTTATTTATGTGTCCCCCTAACATAAAGTAAAATTGAAAAAATAAAAATAATTCAATATCAACTGTCAATTTAAAAATTAGTAAAACACAGTGAATATCCTGTACATAGAAATAGATTCAATTTTCGTTCCATAACCATTTATACTTGATATCATAGGTAATTTAATGCTTATTATTTTATAGAAAAATATTCCTAGAGTTGATAAAATTGAACATTTGATTCCGGTAATTTTTTTTTTTTTATTTATATTGTCATCAATAAAAAGGCTTTCAAATGTACTTACACTAAGATTAAACTGGGACATATAATTAAAATTAATATTTGATCGACTTATTTATTTATGTTTACCTCTTAGTTTCTTCACTGTAACTGTATTTAATAACCAATTATTAAATCCAATTAATAAATGTTTTATTATTATTGTAAACATTTCCATGAAATTGTTGGCAAAAATGTATTTTTCAGGCCAAGTTAAAAATAATTAAGATTTGCTTTTATTTTTCTTACATGATAATAATTATAAATCGACCCTAAATTATAAATCTCATATGTATATACAGACAATTTTGACATAATATTCATACATTATTCCATTTATATAATTAAATGATACTAAAATATAATGATCTCAATAAATCTATTTATACTTATATTTACATAATATTAACTATTTTACATTGTATCAAGTTTGAAATTCAAATCTGAAAAGCTACAGAAAATCAATATTTTTCTAGTCACTTCTTACAAAGAGGTACTTATGAATGGATTAGTTTCAACAAGTTTTGTGAAACCTTCGATACCTCATCTCTAAGTTTTGATATAAGGAGATGTTTTAAGCTTTTAGAGTTTGCCGTGTAAACAATAATAAAACGGCCTAGCAATGTTCATACCACCAGATACTCGGTGACATAATTTACTAATAAATGCATGATTTGAATTTGAATTTTAGTTTATACATTATACGCACAGAGTATACGTGAGATAAACAAACTGAAACAAACTATAGCACAACATGTCTAAATAGATCTTCTAGTTTAAAAACAAAAAGTTACTGAACACAAAATTAATATTTTTATATTTTATTTTTTGCAAAACTTCAAGGTTGAGACATTAATAACTTAGTGATGAGTGTACCCTAATATGTATTTAATTTATTGATTTTAATAAATATATATCATATTATGTAGTTATATCATATTGAAATATCCGTAAAGTCGTTGTAAGATGAGTGGTAATGGTTAAATGCGCCTACATGACGGTAAAATATCGAATCGTATATTAATATTCATGTAACCGTAAAAATTGCAATAAATCGACTTATAAAATATTGTTATTTGAGGAAACCAATGAGCATCATATCAATATAAATATGATTTCAAAACTATAATTTTTAGAAAAATAATTTTTAACTGAAACAAGTATCGTGAAACTATATATATATATACGTTGGTCTACAGATATTACTATATATACTCTTGACAAGACCATAGTAACGCGCCAATAAAAATATACTAGTCAATTATTTCACTCGTCGTCATCGCCATCCATAATCCCATAGGCAATTTTTAATACTTTATACATATTTAAACTCAAATTCGTTTTTTAAACACAAGCATATATAACACACAGTGTGACCAAAAAGATAAAATACTAGTTGTATGAATTTTTTATAAGCTACAAAAAATATTCTTCACTTCTATATACTCTATATACCAAACAACAGTGCCATTTCTAATTTTTAATAATATCGTACAAACATGCAATTACACACACACTCGCGTATATATTATAATATTTATATAATAAATACCTGTATAAATTAACTTTATGCGCTATTCTATCTTCATCGCGTACAAATTCGCATTGTATATCCATCTCTACTTATTAAACACAATGGGTGTTAACTTCTCACGAGCACACACAAACTTACTCGAATGAATTTTGCTCTTATTGCATTCATCATCTTGATGATATTACTCAAATATACACACACACACACACACACACACACACACGCTCTTATTTCGATTTCCACTTTTGACTCGGCACCCTTTGCAACCCTCTTGTCACGTGCAGCATCAATCCGCCAACAACTGACAACTGCATGTGATCTCGGCCACGACCGTGAAATATATAATTAAAGTAATTTTCCTTAGCTGACACCCCGTCGGGCGATAAAATTAATTAATTTTACATATCGCAACAACATGGTGACAGATGAAAAATAACCACATGTATTTATACATATTGTGTATATGTTCATGAAGCCATAACACAACTCGATAAAGTGTTAAGTTGTTTCAATTATTGAAAACTATACACTATGTATTATCTATTAAGAAAAACCACTCATGTTTGTACATATTCAAGAAACACGTTGGTGAATACGTTGATAAATATATTGATTTACTGCAGCAGGTCATTATGTAGTTTCATAGGTGTATTAGACACTAGAAATTTAAAACGTTGTATGCTGTCCATTTACTTACATATTCTGCTACTTGTTCTTTCTTTTAGATTTCAATAATTTTAATTATTACTTGAAATAATAACAATACTGTATATAATTAGCTAATATTTATACGTATATGGGTACACCAATACAATATATACTTATATTGTATAATACAATCGGTGTGCTTAGTTTATTATTAGTATTATTACCAATATTTTATTAATTATTACTATTAGTGCCATGTGATGTTGTATAACTAAATTAATTAATTTAAACATTATAAAACCATGTCACAATTATTTAAAAGTCAATATAATCATTAAATATTGTTAGAAAATTAAAAAAATAGCAATATAAAATTATCTACCTAATAACTGCAATGAACATTATTTCGATTTTTTAATTATTCACAACTCTCGTAGCTTATGTTACTTGTATTGTACATAAATACACAAAATCCGCATGTTCAGTTTTTTATAACGACCTGTGAAAAACGTTTATAGATTTATATGATAATGATGGTTATAATAATAATGAGATAAAATTAAATCTATTCTAACCGTTTGTTATCGTCATTGGATGGAATATCGTATTACATTGTTACTCAATACACATAGGTTTATATTAACAAGTTAGTTTGGCTAAAAAGAATTTAAACTTTAGAAGAAATCAAACTAATTAATAAAGAACGTTTGTCGTATGATGATATAAAAAATTATAGTTTTGACACACAGATCTGAAAATAACATCAAAAACGATTTATATGTTAGCAATTTCAAAGTCACAACTCAAAATGTTTCTCTATGTAAAATAAACCCTTTTATGTAGGCTAACAGCTAGTATACACAACAAAATATACTATAATGTTAACGTTTTATTATTTTTTCGTGAGTGCACGTGGGATTTTTTTGATAAAATATTAAGTCGTCATTTCCAGTTTTTTAACAATAAGCTTAAAAATAAATAAGTATCTCATACATATTATATATCAATACTTATCAATTCCTTTTATTTTCGTTCAGAAATCTACATGATTTATAAATTACATCTGGATTTTCATAAGTATTCATACCTTTTGAAATAGGTGATCATTTTTTAATATTATTATTCACCACACACCTAATCATAGACTCAAAAATCCAAATTTTTTTGAGGGGACTCAAGCCTATAAATTTATTTTGTAAAAAAATAGTGTTTTTTTTCATAATTCCTTTTAACTGAATTTATACTTGATTTGGAAGGTATCTAAGCATCTTTAGACCCCTTGTTTGCATCAAGCCCACATTTACACTTATCACAATAATCAAATAATCCAATCTGTTTAACATTCACAAAAACAGGCACGAATAATTCAAGAAAATCAAAAATTTCATATACCTGGTAAAATAATAAGCGCTTATTAGTCGTTAGTAATTAAATATTATTTGAAATAAACGTTTTTATCAATTATTTCTTTGTTTTCTCAATTAATCCCAGAACTATTGAGAAATTATAAAGAAAAACATATCCCTCACTCAATAATTACCAACTAAACCCTATTTCATGTATTTTCATTCCTAGTTGGTGATGATAAAAGCAAAATATCTGGTCGAAATCACAAAAATAATCATGATAAAATTAATATATTTCTTGCGTTAGTCAGAATCTTAAGTATTCGATTTCGAGAAAGACGACTGATTACTTTTTGAACAATGTAAATTTTCATCGCTAAATATCATAGTCGTCATTATTTTTAAGTATGTCACCATAAACTCAAGAATTGTATGATACCACACAATGATTGATTAACTTAGACAAAAACAAAAACAAATTTATCGTCATTAAAAATGACTTCATTTAAGTACATAAAATTACAATATATTTTTTGTATAAAAATAGTTTATTATTTTTACATAAGAAATACAATTTTAAAATTATATAATTGACATAGTGAATAACAAGAAGTATATAATAAAAATTAGGTACCTACTTAAAATATTTCAATATCATTTATAAAAAAAACCGGATGGGCCTCGCTCTGCTGTACAGTTGAGGATGGAGTGCATCTCGTTTATAGGATAGGTCATTATTACAATGGATTAGTTAAATTTGAATGCAATGATAGATATCATTGTATACGAATAACGATTCTGAACGGAGTTAATATGTTTGTCTAGGATATAATACATTGTTATTTATAAATATTGTAAAAAGTATATTTTATTTTGAAACGATAAATATATTTTTCAATTAGGATGGGTTGGCAGTTGCATACAGCGACATAGTTTGTCAGTCTAGAATATTAAACATTACATTATATTTTACATGTAATTTTATATCAATATTCACTGTTCAAACGCTTATAAAAAAAATTGTGCCTATGGATTTTAATAATTTTTGAATGACATTAAGAACTACTTCTGTGGAATCTTCTATTAAATTTTCAAGTATTTTGTAGGAGCCAAATTTTTTTTATCACCGATTATAAAAATAAAATGTAAAAAAATCGAATATTTTAAATGCCTATAAGTAGCTTAATAATCAATATTATATTTTGAAAAAATATGAGATAAAGAAAAGACCAATCTTAACAGCTTGTAGAAATTTAAAAAATCTGTGACTTATACTTTTTGAATTATAACAAATATTTAAAATCGTTCGAGAATAAATCGTTATTTTATGCAATTTCGTAAATACTTAAATTTCAAACAGTCATAAAATGTTTTCCTTTAAGTACGGTATAAATTTTTTTATTGATTTTTGAAGAGTAGCTTATAGATAACCTAGCGTTAAAATTTTGAATCTTAAGTATGAACAGAAAAAATTTAATGAATTTTTATCTACAAAATAACTTGCAAATTTTCGTGATTTTTACACATTTTATACAAATTTGAGCATTAAGGGCTTATAAAAAAAATTTGAGTAAACCGATCACCGATATTTTTTAGTTACGATAATTTTAACTTATTATGAACCTTGTAAATTTTCAAGAGTTTTCGGTCAACCAATTAAATTTTATAGATGTTTAAAAACAAAAATTTTACAAAAATCGAAAATTTAAATTGTCTATAAATAAGTCAAAATATGTCAAAATATATTGAAAACTTAACCATGTATAGCAAACGTCAATATAAAGATTTGGTGATAATTTCAAGTTGTTGCGGTTTTTCGTTTTTGAGTTCGAGCATTTTAAAAAATGTAAATTGTAAAAACGTGTTTTTGCGTAAAAATTCCCGTTTTTTCGTAATTTTTTTATGTGTTACAGGTGTAGTGACACCCCCCTTCCAGCTGTAGTATACTTATGTCTTATAAAGATAAAGATGCATCATTAACCGTTTATTTATCAAAACGAAAATAACAATAATGTAAAGCAATAAAGAAGGACCCGGCATTAATTATAATTTTAAACTGTTTTTTTTTTTTTTTTTTTATTAATAATTATAATATATAAGATAAACAATTTTAAATTTTAATAAAAAAATGTTCTCATAAACCATTATCTATTCACTTGTAATGCGTTTTTACAAAAATATAGATAAAGGTTTTAGTTTTATGTGTATAATTTTGTTAATTAATTTTAAATAACACCTCCCTTTGAAATCCCTAGCTACGCGCCTGGATACGTCCTTAACTCGCATCTAACCTATCGTTGAAACATGTGGCATTTTTTAACCTGAACAGCATACATTTAAATTCAAACAGACTAAAAGCCATAGTGATTGCCATTTTCGGCACGTCAGCAGTTCAACCGATATTTGGTTATACGCTTTGACAAATCGATTTTCGAAAAAAATATTTTTGTTACAACAGCGTTACGTGACGTCCTGTGAATGCTGTATCGGGTACATATCGGGTAACATTACTGCATTTACTCGGCAATAATCACCGCGCGACCTCCATTTCCTATTCCTTTTCTTAACCATCTGTAAAGGCAGTGGCGCATAACATGGGGTACAAGTCTTAATTTTATTTTTATTTTTTTGGTAGGTAGTGGATGGTTATGTAACAATTATGAGAATAGGGTTATAACTTATTGTACGTAATCCATTTAAGCAGGGCCAAATCTAAGGGGAGAGAAAGCCACCATTCGTTTTTCAATTTATTATTTATTATTTTTTATTATTTTATTTACATTAGAATTTTTTTGTTTGGGTGGTGGGTAGTGCATAACATTATTTTACTTAGTCTGATCAAGATTTTAAATTACTTTGGTACTTACCACTATGTAAATGAGTAGCTCAAACTTAATATGATATTTTAAAGGACGGCAGATGCTCTATTACAATATTGAGGTGAGTTATTTTTGATATATCCAAACGATCTGGTAGTAGACGTCGTAGGCGCGAAAATAGTGCTGGACTTTGGGTGATTACGTGATGCGTAACCGTATGCATTTTAGTATTAAAACTATATCCGTTGGTTCATACCAAACAAGGACATTTTTTAGAAATTATACCTACTAAGAATTATTTTTGAATGGGCTAATGCCAGATGACAGTGTGTTCGTCACTTTCCTAACGATTGATAATAATGTATTTTCATAGACTAAACGAGCATTTTATACCGACCATTAATCTAAAAAAAAAAAAAAGTAAAAAAATTGTCAGCGATTATGAGTTTATTCATTAATTCATTACAGCAATGACGAATGACCATCTTAAATCCAGGTCTAATGAAACAATTTACACATCGTATATGTTAATGATCGACCACTTTGTGGCAAATAACAAAATAATATTATTAGTACTTTTCACGAATTATTTTTGGTAGGATATGCAGCTCATACCAAATAATCAGCGTCAGTATTAACCAAGACAAAGAATTAACGAGTTAATAAGTTAAAAGTTAAGTTAATTTTAACTTATTAACTTACTTTTCTAGTTCTCTGTTTTAATTAACTTAACATATTAGGATATACATTAACTTAAAATCAACTTGTATTATTTTTAAAATACCCAATTAAGTTAATTTTGAATTTTCGTGTTATCCATAAAATATTTTAGTATATTCACAGTTTGTCGAGGAAAATAATTCAACAATTTCAAATACTGATTATAAACTTCTTGTTGACAATTATTTATCAAATAAAAATATTAAATCTCCTTCAGAGTTACCAAATCCCCTTAGAGAATTATACATAAAGTATAATACTGCTGTCCCTTCATCTGCTCATGTTGAACGACTTTTTAGTGCTGGGGGACAGTTTTAAAACAAGAGAAAAGGATCAATGGCCGATCACAATTTTGAGATGACACTATTATTAAAATTCAATAAATATTTTGAAAAACCTTGCTATAAAATACAAATCATATTTATATATATATATATATAAATTTAATATTTATAAGTTAATAATTAAAAATATACGGGTAGTAAATTTTTCTATACCTAATTTTTAAACATTTGCGTTATTATATATATTTTCGAGTTGTAAATGTTAAACAATGAAACATAGTTATACAATTATACAGGCGATACAGTCCTACACAGGGGCGTCATTTCACATATTATCATGGGATGCAAAACCAACATTGAAAATCTAAAGTAATACCAGTCACTCGCATGGTCGTCATCCCATCAAATTTTTTCAACACATTTTTTATGTAAATGTAGATAATTTTATAGAAATTATAGTATAAAACAAATAACAATAATTTTGTTTGCAAGACAAAAATGTTTTAGATTCTGAACGGAGTGATGGAATCTATTGGTTTTACAATGATGTGTGTTTTTTTTTTTATTTTTTTATTTTTTTTTGTATCTGACGACACCTTTTTTGGCAGTAAAAATGCTTCGATTTGCTTAAACAGCAACTTTTCTGAAAGGAAAGTGAATGTAGATGGTACTTTGGCAAGTCAAAAATTCAACTTTTTCAATACTTTTTAAAAAAATATAATATAATAAATTACAATTTACAATAAAGGAAATCTTCTAGATTTTAATTTAGCGAAACTATCTACTACTTCATTAAGATCTATTGTATCAGCTTCTTCCTTTTTAGAGGCAATCACCATTAAATCATTTAACCTAATAACTCCCATAGTTAAGCGCAAATAATTTTTCATTCTTTTCGATGTAGAAAAAAAGCGTTCATTAGAAGCAGTACTAACAGACAATGTTAAAATAATTGTTAAAATTTTTAAGGTTTCTACAAAAGCAGATGCTAGTTTAGATAGCATTTCTGTCAGTGTTATAATATCAGAATTAATTTCTTTTTTTTTTTTGAGTAGTGCTTGGATGAAAGAAAATTCAGAAGATAAATATATAGAATTAATTTTAAAATGCCTATAATGATTAAGAAATTGTTCAAGATAAATAGAATTTAAATTAAAAAACTGATTACTGTTGGAGTTAAAAATGTCCATAACCATTAAAATATCATTATTAGTACAAGAAAACTGTTTTTCTATTTCAGCTACAAATCTAAAAGTCAAAAAAGCATAGTATAAGCATTTTCAAGCAGATAGAATAAGATGTGAAAAAAATCATTGTAAAATTAATATTATCACTTCTTTCAAAATCTAAAATATTATAATATGTGCATAAGTGGCGAGCAAGTGTGTCTTGTGGTATTTTATATTATAGATATTTATTATATAAATATGAAAATTTAAAAATTTATAAATATCTTTCAATTACTGTATAATAAACAACTATCATCAATAAATCATTTGCCTAAGGATTGTCTGGTTTTTTACACACAGTTGTTAGTACCTAGTAATCATCCAACTTTTTGTTAACTTTACCATTTCGAATATTTCTTTTATTTTTTAAAGTAATGTTATTTTGAAGTGCAATATTTATGCTTTTCTCTTGAAGTAAATTCCAACTGTCTTCATTTCTGTTATTGAGAAGTTTATTTTTGGTTGATTTTATGAGTTCAATTGCATTGTGTAGTACAATTTTATCTGATTGTAACTCACATGAAACACAGTGAATTTTTTCAAGTAAATTTTTCATTACACACAGTAATGTGATGAGTTCTATGGTGGATATTTGCCATACAAGACCACGCGATGTAGTTCTTGTAGCTTCATCACTTTCATCAGTGGATGTGCACGGCCGCCCGCCAGACGTCACGAACGAACCCGACTATTTGAGGCTCCGCTATAAGTTAGTAAAATAGTAACGTTTTTAACACGGTTATCTACACGATGTATGTATCATGTTGTATTGGTGATCCACAAAATATTGTGACAAATCAAAAAAAAATTACAAAACTATTGTTATTTGTTTTATAATTTTATGAAACAATCTACACAAAAAGTGTGTTTAAAAATATTCATAGGATGTATTTGCATACCTTTGCATCCCACAAATGACGCCACTGGTCCTTCAATAGGTTTTAAATTATATACATAATAATATATTATAATGCATCTTTTATCATAAGTATAGGCTGTATTACTATATGTATTCAAGTGATTTCCACTTATTTTAATGTATTTCCAATATATATATATATTTTTTAATTAACTTAATAATTGAAGTTAAGTTAACAAAATTTAGTAACTTAACTTTAAACTTAATTGATGTAATAAAAATTTTATTAACTTAACTTTGAATTTAATTAAACAAAAATTATTTAACTTAACTTAACTTAGTTAAAAAAAAACCTTAACTTGCCCAGCCTTGGTATTAACTAATATTTTTAATTTTTCTCTCAACGACAAATAAACATTTTCCGCTGTTTGTCGTCTCAACGGCAGAATGATTTGGTTTACCAGACATCATTCAAATTTACAAAGCTTCCTGCACTTGGTTGCCTTGTCACCGAATTTAAAATGGTACCAATAAAATTCATTGTTAACCTTATAATTACATGAGCGATTACTCGAAACAGAAAGTGATAACTACGAAAACATTCTCGATTAATATTAAACTTGTAACATTAGCTCCACAAAGTGTTTTATAAGTTTATCGAACGATAAGTCGGACTAAGTCAATTGAAAATTTCAAGGTTGGATTTTTTCTGTGCTGGTTATAGGTAAATTAAAAATTGCTATTTTCGATTTTTGCGATGCCCGTTATTTTATCCGCTGTATATGTAAGATTTGTGATAGTCATTGCTGATGGTCAGAATACATTTTACCTGCGTTGGTAAATGTTAAAGCCAAAAGTTTCGAGGGATTCGTCCGACACTTTCCCCGATGTTAGTTCCCTCACTTAGTCTAAAAGTAAGGAGTCCATTATTTAACTGATATTGCTTAGTTAAAAGTAATTTATTCTAAAACATTTGGTAAAAAATAAATTTTGTTTTGTAATAAAAAAAATAAAACTACATTTTCTAAATTTTCGTGAAAAAACTTAATATGATAATACAACAACTACAACTGACAACCAAAGAAACAAATCATAAATAATTAAAGCTAAGAAAAATAAGTGAGATTCTAAGAAAACATATTCATTGGGGCTATAATTCATTATTATTAAAAAATTAAATAAAAAATTAAATTTTTGTTCATTTATTTATTTGTACATTATAATTTGTTAAATTTACATAAACGTATTGTTAAAATAGAAAAAGGTATGATTCCCGTTTCCGCCAACAAGACTTTTCCGTCAATTATTATTTGGGAACCATGTACAATATATATTCTATATTATAAATTATGTATTATTATTATATATTATTATTATTATTATAAATTATAATACAAGTAGATAATAATAATACATTAGTCGAATATAGGCACAATTAAATTAGAGTATTTAAATATTATGTAATTGCATATTATAATATATCATTTATATTTAACAATTTCAAATTATAATACAATAGGTCAAATATAGTCTCTATAGAGTTTGAAAAAACACATATCGTTATTTATAAATAATTAAAAATGTCACAAAAAATAATTATTATTATAATACAAGTATGTGACAGGTTTTAAAAAATCGTATAATTAAAAGAAACAGTTTTGACAAAAGTGTACCTACTAATTTCATTGGAATTTTTTTTTTTTTGTGATTGCATCTTCTTTAGTCTTTAAACGATTTAATATTTTTTTGTTCTTTGAAATTTTTGTCAAATGTCATTGCTTTTATCTACATGTTACATTACTATATTTAATTCATACCACAACGGCACAACATATATGGCTTAAAAATTAAAACCAATGGTTTCCAAAATTTTTTTGGCGGAAACGGGAATCGTACCTTTTTCGTTTTTGGCGGAAAAGGGCTATGGCGGAAACAGGTAACTCCCTTGAAAGATAGGTCTGCACACACCTACGACCCAGACAGCATTATAATGCTATTAAAACATAATAGGAATGTTCTTAATAGAACTATTACCAAGTAAGAAAGTTTTGTACTAATTTACATTTAATTATTCAATATGCCTAAAATATTCTGACATAATTATTTAACTACAAAAAAATTGTTGACTTAACATTATTTCCAATTGTTCTTATAACATTACCTTATATCATTCCCATTTCCCATGCATTTTAGATTCTGAACGGAGTGAAGAATGTATTGATTTTACAATGATTTTTGTTTTTTTGTTTTTTTTTTTTTTTGTGTCTGTCGACACGATTTGGGGCAGTAAAAATGCTTCGATTGCCTTATGTAGCAACTTTTCTGAAAGAAAAGTGAATCTATTTGGTACTTTGGGGGGTCAAAAGTAAAAAATTTTCAATATTTTTTAAATGCGACGGGAAAAACCATAAAAAAATTTGGGAAAAACGGGAGTTTTTACGCAAAACCAGTTTTCGACATAATTAAATTTTTTATTTAGCTATAACTCAAAAACTAATCGATGTAAATACTTGAAATTTTCACAAAATGTTTAGATTAGCATTCTCTATACACCATTAAATTTTCAAAGTATTTTGACTTATATTGAGCTATTTATAGACAATTGAAATTTTCAATTTTATTAAGTATTTTTTTTTTAAATAACGATAAAATTTTTTT
The DNA here is from genome assembly GCA_034509805.1 of Sipha maydis. Classification (NCBI taxonomy): domain Eukaryota; kingdom Metazoa; phylum Arthropoda; class Insecta; order Hemiptera; family Aphididae; genus Sipha; species Sipha maydis. The sequence continues at coordinate 85,428 of JASXSY010001287.1, read as the reverse complement.
GGCTGCCTAGAAAATCTTGAAAATTTAATACAAGGTTTCTTATAAGTTGTTCCTTAACTGATAAAAAATAATCTAAAATCGTAAGTCACAATTTTTTTTTATAAGTGCTCAAAGTTCCAATTTATAGGAAATATGTAAAAATCACGATAATTTGCAAGTTATTTTGTAGATAAAAATTCAAAAAATTTTTTCTGTTCATACTTAAGGTTCAAAATTTTAACACTAGGTTATCTATAAGCTACTCTTCAAAAATCTTTAAAAAAATTTCTACCGGAATTAGAGGAAAAAGTTGTACGACTGTTTGAAATTTAAATATTTACGAAATTGCATAAAATAGCGATTTATTCTCAAACGATTTTAAATATTTGTTATAATTCAAAAAGTATAAGTCGCAGATTTTTGAAATTTCTACCAGCTGTTAAGATTGGTATTTCCTTTATGTCATATTTTTTTCAAAATATTATATTGATTTTCAAGCCACTTACAGGCATTTAAAATATTCGATTTTTTTTACAATTTATTTTTATAATCGGTGATAAAAAATAAAAAATAAAAAATTTGGCTCGTACAAAATACTTGAAAATTTAATAGAAGATTCCACAGAAGTAGTTCTTAATGTCATTCAAAAATTATTAAAATCCATAGGCACAATTATTTTTTATAAGCGTTTGAACAGTGAATATTGACATAAAATTACATGTAAAATATAATATAATGTAGAATGTTCTAGACTGACAAACTATATTGCTGTATGCAACTGCCAACCCATCCTAATTGAAAAATATATTTATCGTTTCAAAATAAAATATACTTTTTACAATGTTTATAAATAACAATGTATTATATCCTAGACAAACATATGAACTCCGTTCAGAATCGTTATTCGTATACAATGATATCTATCATTGCATTCAAATTTAACAAATCCATTATAATAATGACCTATCCTATAAGCGAGGTTCACTCCACCCCTAACTGTACAGCAGAGCGAGGCCCATCCGGTTCTTTTTTTTAATAAAGTTTCATAATATTGGACTATAACATTCACTTAAATTTATATTAAACAATTTTGTAATCTTCTGATTAAATTATAAACAGAATATTTTAATAATGTATTTTTTAAAAATTATTTAAGTTAATTAAAATAATACAATTTATTTAATAAATAATTTAAGAACAGTTATTTAATGTGTTGGTATTATTTTTTCTTTCTGATCTCCAATTCTGAATTTCGAATGATTTAACCAAATTTGTAAGGGTACATCAATTTTTTGAAATAGAACTTAGCTACATTATATACATTGTCACAGCATATTAAATAAATAACTAATAACATATAAAATACCAGAAAATATTAAAAAGTAAAAAAGACTAAATAGAGAAAACTAAATAAAAAAATAAGGTTAGATGATTAATCAGGAAGAATAGTTTATGCATATGTAAAATATATGATATTGGAAAAATTAGAAAGATGGAAAATGTATAAGAATTGGTGATAGTTATTTAACACTAGTTAAAAACATTGTAACTTTAGAGCTTATCCAAGAAATTTAATAAATTCCCTCTTCAATTTTTTTTAAAAATAGTAATTATACAGTTCCTATATATTGTAATAATAATACATTATGTTTAAGTTTATAATATCTTTACCAATAAGTACACAATAACCTTGTGATTTCTAAATGTCTTATTATGCTAAAATCCAATTAAAGAGTAGTTCAAAAGCAACACATCATCACACAAAAGTGAAATTATTCTTTGCACACTTGTATTTAGATTATTTTTATCTACTAACAATGATAACTTATATACTTAAAATAATTATTATTATTATTTGCTCATTTGAAACTATTTAGAAGATTTTAGCGATGTGCTACTTTCTCTATGCCTCCCCATATTTCTTTATCCAATACTAGCCATTTTCTATTCCTGATTCGTAGGAGCTTCAGGTTTTCTTTGACACATTCTATGTACCTAAAATTAATTAATTAATTAATGAAAAATACAAAATAATATAAGTGAATAAATAAGCCAGCCATGTAAATAATAATTAAATTAAATAATTGAGTTTTATAATGTTAAAAATATATTTTTAAAATAAATATCATCATCAATCTTTTTTTTTTTTACATTCATAAATTGGTCTTCAATTGCTGTAGGAAAAATATTGAAACTACTGCTCAAAAAAAACCATTAAAATATAATTATTTTCATTTGACTTACAAATGGCTGCTTGAACCTTTTTAATTGTGTCTTTAAAAATATATATCATTGCACTTATTTCATACTTACTTAAAATGTGTTAAAAAAGTAAACACAAATTTTGAATAATCTAAAAAATAATTAAAAATAATTAGAAATTATTAATAAAATTAGTTAACTGTTGGTTATATTATTTTAATATAATATATTATGCATATTATGCAAATATATTTTTTGTTAACCTAACTTACTCCATATTGCATTATATCTACATCATAAGAATGATAAATTTGAAAAGAAATTGTGATGATACACCTATTTATTTGTTTCTGTTGTCTAGATGAAAACATAATAAAAGATTTAAACATTATAAGTTATTATTAACATAAAACTGATTGCCTTTACTATACTTTACTACCTACCTACCTAAAGGAATTTAATTTTGTTGTCAAAATTATTATTATTATTTGTTTATTTATTTAATAATTAACGGATTGAATGCTCAATAAATATATATACCATCTCTAAAAGTTGTATTAAAATATAACAGTTTATATAAATAACAAGTAATAAAATAAGATACAAAAAAAAAATAGTTATAATAGTACATAATGTGGAATAGACAAAGATATTTGGTACATAATAATAGTAATAACAATGTTTATTAAAATCTGTTAAATATGTGGGGTTGCTCATTACGAAGGCGTATCATTTTATCATTTGTCCGATTTCTGCCATAGTAGTATTATGAGCAGCAATAGCGATGAGAGCAGACAACCTAATGGGACATGGAGGAACTTTAAAATTAACTTGAGAAAGAAGAGAGGATCGTATTATATATACAATATGTATTTATACATGCATTTTCATCAATAATTATATAATCAAATTAATATATATTAACAACTATTTGTAATATTAAAACATATAACAACATAGTACCTATTTTCACATCCATATTTAGGCAATTTTATTAATAATAATAAAATATAAATGAATGTATTATATACTTACAATATATATGCAACAGTAGTAAGAAGCTAATGATTAATTAGCAGACAAATATCTAATAAAAATTACAAAACATAATATTATAAGTAGGTAAATAATTTAAACTAAATATAATAAATTATATTGAATTACATTGGATGTTTTTAGATATACCAACGTTGTAACAAAATCAGTGAACATGATATATCAATTTTACTGGATACCGATGAAAAGAGACCGATTTAAAAAAATATGCAACCTCAATAATTCATAGCTTACAAAGTTAAACGTGCTATGTTTCAATAAACTTATTCAAGTTCGTCCATATAGTTTCTTCTAAACATCTTACCAAATTAATGTGTAACCTACACATTACATACTTTCCTAAATATTATTCACAAATATGACATGTACCACTTGGTCATATACACATATTGTCATACATTACGATTCTTATTCTATAGCTAACACATACTAAGTGTGCAGATTGGTTGAAATCGGACACCAATCCTAACAATCCTCGTAATATTTGTTACCAGTAAAGGTGTTAATAATATTTTTTACTAAACCAAAATTGCTTGTAAATTATAGTAACGATTGTAATAAACGTCGGTACACAAAACTGATGACAAACAACGATAAACCAACAAGTAATAACGAGAACAACAGATCATAGATGGCGATCACGGAATTGAGAATACCGTAAACAAAATCTGCCGAATAGCGGCATTGAAAAAGATAATAAAAGTTATTATACTTGATAGTAATAATTGCATTATAAATTCGTTGACTTGCCGGAACAAATAATATTGTTATATTCGTAAATGTGTATTGTTTTCATCGTCGGTAATTGTAAACGGTCTAGACTATAGACCACAACAAGAAAACCGGATTCACCATGTAGAATCTACTTTGTAGATAATGAAGAATTATTATTATTGTTATTTTATTATTTATGTAAAACCTATCAAATATTTTTCCCGTGATGACCAATTCGTCAATATTTACCTTTTCCTCGACAATTTGTAGTACACAATATTATCATAGAACCACGATGTAGATAAAATTTTATCTACATTGTTCATAGAACAATATCTATTAACCTTGGGTCATAACCATGGTCTTAACTCTAATTTCATAGTTACCATGATTTATCATCTTTTTATTATCTATGGGTAAAACAGATTTTAATAATCTATGGTGATAACAACGATAACAATATTGTTAAGATAATAGAAAATTAGTGGAAACGGAGTTACATATAGTTCTTTTCATTATTTTCATCTAGTTCATTTTCAACGTTTTTGCTCAATTCACTCACATCAATGGTAAATTAACGTTTAAGTTTATCTTAAATTTAGTTTGTTATGTAATATGCATTTAATTTCAAGGCGAGCATTGTAGTTGTTGGACTGGGATTGGCTGCTGCTGGGTTTGCTGGTCGGCAACTTTTGCGAGTTGCTCCACAAGTTGCTCAAAAAATGAGCGAAACGCTAAAAACAATGTCATCTGAATCAGGAATCTTGGTAAACATAATTTAAAACTCATCAATAATATACTAACTTAATAATTGGCACAACATCGTTCATTATAATTCAATTCAAATATTTTTAGTCGAGTACCAAATTTCATAAAGGTGGATTTGAACCCACCATGTCCAAACGAGAAGCCATGCTTATTCTTGATGTTTCAAACAATGCAACAAAAAATAAGATTAAGGTAATGTTGTGTATTATAATTAATTAATCATTTACAATTTTAACTGGTAATTAGTTTGAACAATACTTGTTCTGTATGTTTAATTTTAGTCATCATATATTATAGGTTTCTAGTTATAATACTTATAATAAAGCACTTATCATTTGATTTACCAAGATGACAGTTTTAATCAAATCTATTATAATATATTGAAAGTTATTTTTAATTTTTAAATAATTTCTATTTTATTTTTGTTTAATTTGTTAGGTTTTCTAGATACTATTTTATACTTTTTTTAGTTACAATAATTATATCCCTCTTTAGTTAAAACTGTAGAAGTACATTTTTATTTCTATGGATAAATCTTAGATGTTAAAAATCTAGCTTTTAAAATATAATGAATCGCTCAATAATCTTCTTAAAATCAGATGTTCAAGTATTATCTTATCTAATATTGAACAAACATACTTAATTATAAATCTAAAATGTATATACTAATTATAAAATTATAATTTGTATCTTTTTCATTCATTATATAATATTCATTGAAATATATTATTATACATTTTATACAATTCATTTTTAATGATGTACATTTAGCATTATTCTTGATTATTAAAATTAATTGAAGGGTTACGAGAAAAAATAATATCGTGAATAAAATAATAAAGTTTGACAATTATATCATCTTGTCATTTGTTTCCAAATTAATCGACATGTGAATCAAGTTATGTATTACTATAATCTATGGTATTACTCTAATAATTATGATATAATACAGGTTTAAATATACCCATGATGGTAAAAATTAGATTAGATTAGATTACTGAAACTTTAGAACTGCAATACTAGACAGTTAAGAATATTGACTGTTTTTGTTTTTCCCTACAACCCTTCAACTGTTCATCATTACTTTTAATATTGTTTATAAATATCAATGATTAGCAGCTGTATGAGCAACAATCACATATTTTTCAGAAATAATAATTTTTTCAATGAGTCTCAATATATTAATCATTACACTGTATATTTACCATTAGATAGGTATATATTTACAAGTCTAAGGAACAGTGGAACCAATAGTTATTGGTTAGTTTGTTAATTATAATTAACATACAGTAACTTACTGGGTTTTTCAATTAAAATTTATATTTACAATTATTTTTCAAACCTCTCAAATCCAAAACAGGTTAATTGTTCCCTAGCTATTTATTTATTTTTTAACTTTAATTTATAAAAATTGTTGTTCAACCATTTTAAAAACATTTAAAATCTTAATAATAATGATAATTTAATACGTGTAATATAACACATTATTTGAATTTACGATTATTTCACATTTAATAATTAATTAAAACAGTAAGGATATATTTATCATAGTTGATTAAAGTTTATAACTGTAGTATGAAGTACTGATAATCAATAATAAAATGTATATAATATTATCAAAAACATCTGTATTTATTCTTGACACACCTAATAATAAAATACCCTTGTTTTTTTTAAATCATGAGTAATAGCTCTTGTACAGGGTTCTCAAACTTTTCAACATATTTTTTAATCAAAAAGTGGGTTATTACAATATTTTGGATGAAAAACTAGAATGAAAAAGAAATTTATTTACATTTGAACTATGTAGAAAATATTTTCGTTAGTCTTATAATTTTATAATTTAAATAGTTCTTTTTTAATATTTTTAATACTGATACTTATTTTCTATTGTTACTAAATCGTGTGAAATAGTTCACAGCTGTGACATTTATTCTTTTTGTAATTATACTTTGTTTCACGTGCATAGTTTTGTTTTAGAAGCACGTATACTACTTCCACTATAATTATACTATACATATACTAGTTAAACGTGCGTGTATGTAAATATGTATTTTTAATGTTCGCAGGATGCACACAAACGAATTATGTTGATCAATCACCCGGATAAAGGTGGTTCTCCGTACATTGCAGCCAAGATAAACGAGGCCAAAGATCTTTTGGATAAAAAATAAATGTCATTTCATTTGTTACTGGAACTATAGTGTAAATATAAATGTACAAAATTATATTAGAAATATAATAAAGTTTACGATAAATACGATTTTATCGTAGATATTTAAATAATAATACGTGCGTGTTTTTAAATATTCTACATTCCTATTAAATTGAACACTTTCCAAATAAATATTTTTTACAGCCTACGCAATATAAATATATATTTTGTACTTGAAAAATAATAATATTACAAAATTAATAACAGAAACAAAACTTAAAATAGATCCTTTTAAACAACAACGTTATTTTTTCACTATCTTGTGATCTTTTAACAATTTTTTCCTGAACAATCCATAATCGTGTTGCATTAGTTCATAAGCGGTCTGCCGTAACTTCTCGACGCGGGATAATATCTTTTTCGGTCCTTTGTTCTTGGTCTCTTCCAACCGGCGCAACTGATGACCCGTCAGTCCTTCTACGTCACCAGCGCACTCCACTATTGCATCATAGTCTTCATTAATTTTCGATGATTCGCTGGAAATTTCAAAACGTAATATTAACATTACTATGATACATTGATGATAATTGAAATTTAACACGGCAGGTTATCGATACATACTTTTCGATTTTCTTGTGGCGTACGTAGTGCAAAAGACGGTCACACATCTTCCACAACTCTAAAATATCCGCAGAATCCAATTTGCACAGATGCAAATAATCTTCGAACATTTTCAGAGAAGTCTGATTGGCTAACACATTTTTTAAACTGTTTGTCCACCGGTCCAAATCGTCTTTGGACACGGCACTACAGGGATCGCCACAAGGAACGCAACTCATTGTGACACTGTTTATGATCCAATTACCTAGAGACATCAAAATGGAAATACGTAAAATTCGTATAAATAACATAAAATTAGAGTTATAAAAGAGTATATATAATAAAATATTTAATTTAATTTTTATTTTACTAATATTTAAAACCTTGGACCTTTCAGTTTATGTAAATATATGATTATGAAAGGACTAACAAACAATTGTATTTAATTTTTGGTAATGGTTTCAAAAATTATTATTTTTTTAGCAAATCCGAATTATGTATCTAAATTATAATAGACGTCGGTATAATTTAAAACTGATTAATCTTTATTTCCTAACAGGAAAGCATTTATAAAATGTTTCATTTCGTAAAATAAAAAATAATTACTATTAGGTACTCTCAATTAAATTTTATAATTGGCATAATTTAAAACCGATAATTTTATTTGTATAATCTGCTACCTTTAACATTAAAATAACCATTAGTTATATTTATTACTTTATGAAGTAAATATCTGCTAACCTCTTAGAAATGATTGTTATAAATAAATTATTTATAATCTTAAAATTGATTTCCGATGGAAATTAATTAATTAATTCATTAATAGCATACATTTTAAAAATAATTAACGAATCAAATCATTCAATTTATTCATAAATAAGAATACGTACTACAAAAATAAAACCAGACTTTTTGCACATAAAGTAAGGTATGAAAACAATTTACCGCAATTATTACTGTACTTAATGAAATACCTACTTATACTTGAACATATTAGTTTTTGAATTTAATTATTGTATCATAAAAATTTAAAATGATACAATAACACTAATTTAATTTTTTTTTTTTTTTACAAGACATGTTAATTATTTAAAAAGTTTATAAATTTTCCAAAATATAACCGATTACTAATATATCAAGTAAATATTACGCAATTTTTTGTACAAAAATGTTTGTTCACTCTCATTTTTACCTATTAAATATAAATCATGCATATTCTTCATTAATTACAGTCTTATCGACGATGGCACATTTGCAGCTTTTTGATGTAGAACAAAATAAGACACCGATTTTTGTCCCAGAACACCTCCGCAAAAACTTGTCATAGCCAAATTGCCATATACTGCCTATAAAATACAATATTATCGGACGTCAGTCTCTCTTTCATCTTTTGGGTCATAAAACTTAACCAGTCTTATTGATGCCAGAAACGTGTACAACAAGAAATTATTTTTTTATTTTGAATTATGTTATAATTAATTGTTCATAATAACACGAAGAAAACGTGATGTACACCTGGTGCCCAATAAACTATGCAGTGGAATTAAAAATTAAAGTATTTTTAAATCATTACATTTTCGAATTGTAAGAAACATGATGGTTTAAGGGCATGTCCTGTCAAGAAAAAAAAATATTGTGTCGGTAATGTTATTCGGAAGTGCATATAAAGGGGGGAGGGAGGTGTCGAAGAAGGAAAAGGCCCCAGGACGCTACAATTTAAAAAGACACGTCAAAATTTGTTTTTATTTTCATGCCTAATAAATTGTAAAATAATACTTAAAATTAAATTGCCGAGTCTATTCAGAATTCTGATACACTTTTAGTTAATGAGAAAAATCAAATTGAACGATTATAAAATAACTTATATGATAATCTTGAATGGCGCAGCGTAGAATGGCCTAGTCTGATTGTTGAACTGCGGACACACGAATTAAAATTAAAATTTTAAATCTGTCAGATTGTGAATGCGACTGGTTAATTAAATATATAAGTTATATCTTAATTTAGTATTATTGTTTTTTTTTTTTTTTTATAAAGGGGGTACTGTATTCAATTGTATTATCCGTAATGCGGATATTATAAAAAATTATATTATCAGCCTATCCTATCCAGAGACAAATACAATACATGCATAACAAACGTATGTACAACACCACAGTTAATATTAACAGTATTAGTTGTAGACAGTAAATAACTATTACCTATCGTTCTGTGACGATCCTAAATAGAGACACACGGAATAATATATATATATATCGAATATAGCACATAATATAGTAGAGTATAAGAGTTGGGCCCGAGCTTAATAGTGCAATAAGTATAGATACCTACAATTCTAATGGTGTTCATAATTTGTACATAACATTTTTCGAACCACTGTGTTTATTGTAATTAGGTATTGTTCATACATCGTTGCTCTGATTTCGGCCGTGTTGCCTTTTTTCGCCTAGTCATTTCTGAACGTCTACGGAGGAGTGAATGTGTGTAAGTTGTATAGACACACAACAACAACGACAGACGTAACGCAGTAGTATTGCCTCTACGTTATACCGTCACGCACCGGTAGTACGTAATAATATACCCGCTGGCGGCGTTGTGGAAAACCTAACGATTATTTTCGTAGAGGAATCCGAAACAAACCGTATTTTATCGACGTGTACACAGCACATGTGCATTGCCCTTGTATTTACGTTACACTACTATATTCTATTAGACAGTTTATCATGTACGAAGATAAAACGAAAAGGTGACTATAAGAATAGAAAAAAAAATAAAAAAAATAATGAAAAATTGATCGACACCAAGACATTGTGTATGTGTGTGTTATGGTCACGTTTTTCATTCCAGGATCGCTCGAAACGGCGGCGGCAATCGTGCGATGCACGACGACGATGAAATAGTATCACGTAGTCTTTCCGTTTTCGTGTGTTACGAATTACTAACGCGCCCGAGGAGCTATGACACTCGTTTGCAGCCGAAACAATAACTGGGCCAGCAGCAGTAACGAAATTACACAAAGCCAATATTTGAGTAGTACCGACCTTAGGTTGTACGAGAGCACGTATTATTATATGCAACGACGTGGAATATAACTTGCAAGCCTCCACGGTACAAGTACTCGTATTACGGAGAATTAATGGTACCTGCGATATTCCATTGGTCGGTCGTTCCGTTTTCAAGATCTTTGCAGCAAAAACAACGAGAAAACTGTACCACGGTGTAGAATAATTTATATAAGAATAACAATACTGCGGTCGTAAAGCACGGGTACCATCATCGTTCAAATTTATTCGGGTTACTTATAATTGTTTGATAAAGAGATCAATTATGACGCGACTACATTGATTAATCAATAATGGTTATGGGATTGAAGTTTTAGGCCATGAAAATACTTTCCAATTATTCCAACATACATCATATATTATTGAAGTACAAAAACAAAGAATATTGTACACCTTAAATTGTATACTGCAAATTAAATAGGTCATAAGAAAGGTGTAAAAAAATGTTAAGTTTTATTCAATTCTTTAGCTAACAAAACATGCTCGCTAATTCAATAGTTCAAAGCATGTTTTTTCAATAACAAATATTTTATTTACAAAACGAAGAACAGAAATTATTAATATTAAAATTAACGCACCATCGTATCAATAGATCACAGTATTACTGTATATTTATATGCATAAGATATTTGTGTCTTTATCAAAACGAAATTCTGAACATAAATTAAAAGCAAATGTGCAAGTATACATTTGAAAAAAATCTGAGCGAAGGTGGCACAATTAGGGGAAACTAGTCAAAAAAACTGCTTCCCCTCTCGTATCTCGTACAGCTCGCTCTTGGTCATAAAAATAATCATAAAATTACACATGTAACAACAAACCTAGGCATTCAGTAAATCACAAAACCATTGACCTTGAAATAACCACTGTTAGAACGCTCATAATAGCCAAATATCACAACTTCTTAAAAGTTGCCCAACTGCCAGAAGTATTTGGTAATTGTCAAATAAATCGATTTCAATGTTTTCGTTTTTATAACAACAAACATGAATTCAATCCTACGAGAAAAAAACTTTATTTTCTTACGTTTCTCCTGTCATTTATAGTAATCCAGGATTAAATATAATAACAATAATTTTGTCTTTTATTGAGAAAATAATAAAATATATAATAGAATATATCTACATCAATATTGTCAACAATATTAATTACCATTAATTACTTAGTAAGTAGAATATATTTTCTTCAACTAATGAATTATAATTTTTGTCTCGCACATTATACATAAATATTTTTAATATTTACGAGTTAGAGAGCTACGTATAATTCATTTAAATGCATATCAACTAAAAACTGTATTACATTAACAAATATTTTAAATTTCTATATATAATTGAAATTTCATATAAGTTGTACATATCAATTTTAATTCAAAGATAACTGGTGATAAAAACCAGTATGTATTTACCACATTTACTAAAGTAAATAATGTTTATGTTTAAATTAGTTGAATGAAAACCCCGAAAACTTTTTAAAATCATTGTATAATAAAATATACAGAGATTTTAGTATTTAGTATTCATAAGCTATTGAGAAATATAAACACAGTTCTACTAATAATCGTGTGAAAAATGCTCGATTACTCATAACCAGTACGTGCTGTGAGCACTCATACACTCGTTTACTATCATAGTATTACTACTTAGTATTTACTGATTAGTGATAAATAGTAACTTCAAACCATGATTAAAGATATACATCTTTAATAGTAGTTCTAACTAGTAGGTAGTCGGTACTCGATAATTTTTTGTTCGTACTCTTAAGCAAATTCGCTTATCATACTCAAAATATTTGTAATCCAATTATGATAAAAATGAAAATAATAGATTGATAAACATTTCAATATTTGTGTTTTATCCAGTGTCTGTTTCTTTCTGAAACATTCAAAATACGTTTAAGAACGAATAAAATGGTATTAATTTATTATTGCCATATCGGCAAGAATAATTAGACTTGCGTATTCTAATTCCCAACACTCAGTTTTGATAATTTAAAATAATAAAAATAAAAATAGTTTGATTACTTTTTTGTTGGATTACTGCTTGTAAACAGGGTAATTTAAGATTGACAAGTTTGAACGGTTTAATATTTTTATACTATTAAATTTAATTTTTATTTTTATCAATTTATACACTGTTTATCAGAATATTCTAAGATCAAATAGTGTACATCCATACATTCACAGAATAGATTAAATACTAAGAAAAATGGTGATACTGCAGGGTTTTACCAATTTTGTACATCTTATTTCACTATGTAAAAAATATAAATACTGAATTAATAATTGAAATAATTCATATTTACAATATTTTAAATTAAAACTGTTTTCATTTATTTTCTTACATTGCTCTGAATGCCTGAATGTGATGTGCATACGCTAGTTGCTGGACACTAATATGCGTATACAGCGTACCTAGTTTTTATTTTTATAGCTTTTGATATATTCGACTATAATATAATTAATTTTCATTGTATATAGCATTAGTCGTTATATAAATAGTCGTACATCTTAATACAATTTTATAATGTATATCTTTACTTTTTAATTTAAAATATTAGTGGTTTTTAATTTATACCATAAAATATTATCAAATTTTCAATTTTTAACCCAGTATCAAAACAATGCGACCCGGTAAAAACGATCTATAAGTGGGAACATTTTAAAAAATATGCAGATAAAACTGTATTATGCCAATTATGTAAAAAGGATTAAAATATTATGACAATAAAAGCAATCTAAAAAATAAATCAATAATAAAAATATATATTTCGTATTTCGGATTTTGAGAAATCGTTCAATATTTTAAATTATAGATTTACACAAATTATGACCATACCATTAAATTGTATTTAATGAATAAATATTAGTAAATATTTAATAAATATTTCAGCTATTTATTTTTATACGTATACTAAGATCATCTAAAAATAATGCATCTTACTACACTCCATAATGCATCCATAAATAAGAAAAACATAGACGCTAAATTACGAGATGCTGAAACTTTAAGAGCCCCCTTCTATCTCATCGGTCTCATCAGTTTCTTTTTCTCAAACTTTAGAACAGCACAGTATTTCTCCTGTTAAGCATCAACGATAATTCAAATTATATAACTCCAACCAAAATCATCAATTTAGTGACAGTGAAAATAAATCTATTGATAAAGATTTAATAATTGTTGCTAACTATCAGACTTTATCAATAATTAATTATAAACAACATTGATTATCAATAACATTTTATCAGCAATTATTGTAAAAAACATGGGTTTTATAAAGTTTACTAAGATTTTACAGTCATTGTATTCCCTCCGGGTAGGAAATAATTTACAGGGCTGTATATCACTTATAACCATTTCAAAGTATGGCAACTGAATTATCTGGCCAAATATATCCAACATTATCAATGGTAATACCAGTTACACAAAGCGTGCAATATAAAATTGGAAACATAACGCCGAAGACTGCCTCAGGTCAACCATTAATAAAAATGTTATTAAATCAGTTTCCAGACATTTGGAGTCTTTAGAAGGCAATAAAATAATTGTAAAAGCTATATTTATGGACCCAAGATTGAAAAACTGGTTTTTAATTGAACAAAAACGCAAATAATGCCCAAAAATGGATATGTGTGCGATGATTGCGGAGACGGAAGAATCAAATAACAGAAGTACAGAAATTATTGATACTAATGTTCAAGAACAATCAAATTTGTTATGACAACATTTTGACAGTAGGGTAGCACAAGTTAAAACAAATGTTTGTTACACATAGTCAATTTTTAAATGTCTATTTAATAATCAGTAAATAATTACTATCTATTAAGTACTGACCGAGGGATTTTTTTTCAAATAAATCTCTCGATTATTAAATCTTCTCTATTACTAGCCTCTCGATTGTCAAAATGACTACCTACTACTGTGGGAAATAGTGCAACGTAGAAACAATGACCACGTATCGTGTACGGCTGCAGTTAAAGACATTAATGTGTGTGTGTGTGTGTGTGTGTATTTACCACAGACTTCTATAGAATAATATATTATTCTATATTATACAAAAGGATGTGATATTTACTCACCGTTTTCATCGTTTATCAAGTACGCTAAGACGACCAAGTCCGGACCGCAAAATAGTTTACATGTGGCGGTCGTCGCGTGTTAACGATCATCTCGCGAAATCGGCAAACCCGAATCACCAGGGGTGGGCACAGTTCGATTAATATCCGATACGGTCGTCGGAAAATCGTACGGTGTAAAGCGCGAGCGAGCTATGGTCGACTGTAATCAATCGCAAAACGCACAGTAGAAGCCGCCTTCTCGGGGACTACGACAACACCGACGAACGACCGACACGCTAAGCAGGTAGACAAGCACTGGGCTCACTGCTCGCCAAAATTACCGCGTACTGCGTACTATATAGACATTATCAGAATAGACGCGAGAGACGTGCGAAGCCCTCCACGGCAAACACATGGTCGCGTTGAGGATGAACGAAAAATAAATTAAAATAAATCAACCACCAGAGGGGTACGCACCCGTCTCGAAACAGCTGCTGTTCGTCCGATCGATAGCTAATGGCGAGTACGCCATATGACGATAACGATAGTTACGAAAATTTAATTTTATCAATGGGTATACCTACTTAACACGGTGCGAAAACAATTTGAATTAATGTGGTAGTGTAAGAAGGTGAACTCTGTATGATTGGGACGATGACGCAGTGAATTTATAATCTCCTACTCAAAAACCGTTACAATCGGTTTAAAGTTTTAAATTAATATTGTAGAAACAAGCTAGTGAATTATGATTGACAAATTTTACCATAATTATGCAATACTGATAAACAAATGTAATTTATATTACAATCATTATTTTGGAAATGTTAAAATGTTTCAAATATTTTTCATCCCTTGTACTCTGTTCAAAGTAATCCATAAATTGTAGAAAATGTAAGTGATTTATTCAATTAAAAAAATTATTACAATTTTTAAAATTAAAAATATTAATGATTCGATTTGTTTTTATTGGCAGTATAAACTCGAACGATGATTTATTATAATTGCTTCGGTAGCATTTAAAGCATAATCAGTTTTATTCTTAATAAATCACAATGTCTGAGTTACATAGTTCATACACAATATATATATATATAATATATTGTAAATGTTAATCATATTATTTCTTACATCAAGAATTTAGTATAATATGATTTTACCGTAAAGATTTTCAAATTAAATAAAATAAAAATAAATCAATATTTAAAGATTGCAAAATAATGTCCTGCTTATTATTTTTATAGACTACAATGTAGACTCTACTTTATTATACGAATACTATAACTATTTACTACCGATGATAAGAACTAATTAAACAAAAATGTATAAACACATATAAAAATAACCACCGAATTTTGTCTTAGACTTAGACTATTGATGACGAAAAATTATCGGATGGAAGAAAATAATTATAACAAAATAAATATATCTAATTTTATGGACAACAAAAATACTAAAGGGGGTTATTAATACCCGTAGAAATATTTATTACATCATTATGGTAAATATAATTTCCTATGTTCCTACATTAATTACAACTCAAAAATTCTTAATGATTCATTATGACTAGTCGACAGTGCCAGACTGCATTACACTAGGATTTCTGTAACAACCAACTATTTATAGAGCATCATGGCATATACTGAATCCAGTAGCATGTGCTTAGGTTAGAATAATCCGTAAGATATATAAGTTATGAAAACTCATTGTATGGACTGTATAATATACCTATATAATTTAATGTTAATTATGTTTAATTATAAATATAATCTTAATGAGGATTACTAAGAGCTCGAAGATCTTTTACAATGTCTGTATATGATAAAATACATTATAATATATATATATATATATTCACAATACATACAATTAGTTATTATAATACTATAACATTATGAACATATCACAAATCAGACATGAATTATAAATTTTTATATTTTAACCTTTCAGGTTAAAAAAAGAACCGGATGGGCCTCGCTCTGCTGTACACTTGGGGGTGAAGTGCGACTCTTCATAGGATAGGTCATTATAATGGATTTGTTAAATTTGAATTCAATAATAGGTATCATTGTATACGAAAAACGATTCTGAACGGAGATGATATGTTTGTCTAGAATATAATACAATGTTATTTATAAATATTGTAATAAGTATATTTTATTTTTAAACAAAAAATTTAGAAAAACCAAAAATTTAAATTGTCTATAAATAAGTCAAAATATGTCAAAATACTTTGAAATCTTAACCATGTATATAAAAAGTCAATATAAAGATTTGGTGAAAATTTCAAGTTATTGCGGTTTTTCATTTTTGAGTTAGAGCATTTTAAAAAAAACCGATATCATTTGTCAGTCTAGAATATTATACATTATATTATATTTTACATGTAATTTTATGTCAATATTCACTGTTCAAACGCTTATAAAAAAAAATTGTGCTTATGGATTTTAATTATTATTTAATGACATTAAGAACTACTTCTGTGAAAATCTTCTATTAAATTTTCAAGTATTTTGTAGGAGCCAAATTTTTTTTATCACCGATTATAAAAAAAAAATGTAAAAATATTTTAAATGCCTATAAGTGGCTTAAAAATCAATATAATATTTTGAAAAAAATATGACATAAAGAAAATACCAATCTTAACAGCTGGTAGAAATTTCAAAAATCTGCGACTTATACTTTTTGAATTATAAAAAATATTTAAAATCGTTTGAGAATAAATCGCTATTTTATGCAATTTCGTAAATATTTAAATTTCAAACAGTCATAAAATTTTTTCCTCTAATTCCAGTAGAAATTTTTTTAAAGATTTTTGAAGAGTAGCTTATAGATAACCTAGTGTTAAAATTTTGAACCTTAAGTATGAACAGAAAAAATTTAATGAATTTTTATCTACAAAATAACTTGCAAATTTTCACAATTTTTACATATTTCGTATAAATTGGAACTTTAAGCACTTATAAAAAAAAATTTTTTTTTATCAGTTAAGAAACAACTTATAAGAAACCTTGTATTAAATTTTCAAGATTTTCTGGGCAGCCAAAAAAATTTTATTGTTATTTTAAAAAAAAAAATTAAAAAAATTGAAAATTTCAATTGTCTATAAATAGCTCAATAAAAGTCAAAATACTTTGAAAATTTAACGGTGTATAGAGAACGCTAATCTTAACATTTGGTCAAAATTTCAAGTATTTAAATCCATTAGTTTTTGAGTTATAGCAAAATAAAAAATTTGAGTATGTCGAAAACTGGTTTTGCGTAAAAACTCCCGTTTTTCCCTCATTTTTTTAGGGTTTTTTGCGTCGCATTTAAAAAATATTGAAAATTTTTTACTTTTGACCCCCCAAAGTACCAACGAGATTTACTTTCCTTTCAGAAAAGTTGCTACATAAGCAAATCGAAGCATTTTTACTGCCAAAAAAGGTGTCATCAGCCACAAAAAAAAAAAATAAATAAATAAAAAAAAAAACACACATCATTGTAAAACCAATAGATTCCATCACTCCGTTCAGAATCTAAAATATTATAACTGGATACAATTAAATATTTATTTCATAAATTAGGTACAACTATATAATATTTATTTATTTATTAATATATTATTTATTATTATTTGATAATATAATATTTTAACTTTTTAGTAATTTAAGAACCATAATTGTACATTAAAAAAATATTAATTATTATGTGTTTTCGCACATTTTAAAGATACAAATATAACCGTATTAAATAATATTTATGTTCATATATTTAATAATTATACTATCTTCGATACACACACTGGTCAACAATGATTCTATTTCGCGAACTCTTATACAAATCTTCCATGTGAACATATACAGTGCTACTGTGTAAAGAAACCATAGTTTTAATGATCGATTCACATGGTAAATAGTTAAGTTTCTTTCAATTACTTTGGTATGCGAATAAAGATTCTAGTAGTGTACTAGCAGTATTATATATTATACTATATGATTAAATCGACAAAATAATACTTAATCATTTGGTTTTATCTATAGTTATAAAATTGTGTTTAATATTTTAAATATTCATAGATATATAAATACAATATTTCAATATAATGGCGATTTCGTCGTCGTTTACAGGTCACGGGAGAGGTCGTGGGATTAAAAACCATAAACACAAAACTTATACATATATATGCACTATGCATAGAGTGTGTATTAAGTTCCTCGACGCTATTTACTATTTAGAAAAACGTATGATATAATAACCAGCTATGCGAAACAAAAAAGAAAGAAGATGAACAGAAATCACGTTCATTGTGTAATGTGTTTGTACCCACCATTCGTCATCCGCCATTCCACCTTGCTTGTATAATTAATAATAATAATAATATGTAGAACTTAAAACTTTATTCCATGCCGTGTGAATAATATACGATGTATATATATATATATATATATATATATGGTTATGATTATTTAATATTCCGACGATAGATGGAGGCATCTGAATAGAATTATTAAACGGTGATGAATATATGAATAATGGTAGGCATATTGCAGGTATATCTATAATAATGTTTAATGTGTCTATTATACTATACTTGATGCCTGTATACATTCATTAATATATTATACATTATACATTACATTAAGAGAGGACAGTACGATCCCAAAAATCGGTCATAAAAATGTAGCTTCGTATTTCGTGGATCAATACGTGTATATATTATATTAAAATATGTTATAACTATATAAACATAGCACGTACACAAAAAGATTTATGGTTTTATTTATTAAATATATTAAACATATTCTAGTTTATTGTATATTGTAGGGATTAACCTTCTTCAAAATTATAGAAGCTTGTTGTCCCTGTGGTTCTTGTCCCCGGACACCGTATACTTAGGGGCACCTTGATATCTAAGGCTTTTGACTGTATGTAAATTAAAATTGTAAAAATTTATTTCACATATCTACAGCTTTACCATTGCTATCAATTTAACTAAAAATTATTTCCAATTAAATTTCAATGAAATATCAAATTTTAACAAACGATATATAATAATAATATCAACAGAATACTTGTGTAGTTATGTATTATACGAGTATATTCGGAAAACCATAGAAAACCTGCAGGTCTATACATAAGAAATAAGACGGTATTTTATAGGTATTATTAATACCTTAATTCGTGATACATGAATTTCAGACTTCATTAAGTACATACTGATTTATTTATTTATTTATTATAAATGTTGGTAAATAATTTGTGAATTTAAGGAAGGAGGTGACACAGGGCGCAAAAATTATATTTACTTCGGGCGATAAACACTCTAGAACTGGCACTGGTACTTGAGTATAATTATAAATTATATTCACCGGAATAAAAATTTAACAAGCTTGTATATAATCGGAGTACTTACGTTTTTCATACATTTTAATGCACGGTCAATAGTTATACTCTTTAAAATTTATTTAGTTTATCTATTACCAAAAGCAAGACAGTAGTCAATTATCTACATATAACTTTTTACCTAAAATTGCCTAGGTTAAAAAATTATCACCATAGCCTATGCTAATCGATGCTACGGTATTATAGACTAGGGTAACCATATTTTATTTGACGAAAACCGGGACAATTTTCCCCCCATTTTTTCTCGTTAAAAAAAAATTATTTATATATTTATCATTTACTACTGCGACGTCTCCTAACTAGATAGAAATTCTTAACGAAACATTGTTTATAGTATGGCTACTGTGATTAGCTCATTACAACTGACAAAATATTAATTAATGGTCGATTCCTTTAGTGATAACTACAACTATCATGTGGAAACAACAATACGAAGAACGTATTCGACAAAAAAAATAATCATTTAGTTGGGAGAATAATTAAAAACAGATTTCGTGAGTAAATTATTCAACATTTTATTTTATAATAACAATAATATTATGGTTTTTTGAACTAGAGTTTAATAAAATACCAACATATATTATTAAAGAATCATTCCGGAACAATTGGCAGTCCCGAAACAAATCATGGGGACACCGGGACGCCAAACTCAAAATCGGTACTGTCCCGGCCAACCCGGGACGTATGGCAACCCTATAATATAGAGTAATAGGTATACTACTAGACTACTATATGTAGGTTTGCCATTCATCCTAGTTTGACCGGGACAGTCTCTGTTTTAACAGCATGTCCCGGTGTCTCGGCTGGTCATTAATTTTGTCCTGGTTAATACAAGCCGAAAGAAAATAACTTTAATATTATATTATTCAATAACGAATTATGGAATAATTGTACATCATATCATTACATCATTAAATGATTAAGTTTTATTAAATCAATGAAGTATAATATTATTTAATTTAACGAAATTTCATTAATTCGATTTCTATTTTACTTAAATTGTAAAATCAATATCATTATATTAATGTTATTTCTCTTGAATTTAAAAATAGGATAGCCTTTAATAGAAGATTGATTAAATTAATATAATATTATTTTATCATTAAAACAATACAATTTTAGCATTAAAATAATTACAATTTAAACGTTAAATTAATCCTAGAATTTTCCTTGTTTATAAGTTATTGACTTTAAATTAAAGTAATAGGTATATAATTAATAATAACATAAATTTCACTTAAATTTTAAGAAATTTCATTTAAAACTAATACACTTATGTCATAATTGAATAATATTTAGTTTATTCATGAAAAATGTATTTAAATTAATAAATTTTCTCTTCAGATTTTGTAGAATATTATTAATTAGGAAAACATGTTTAGAACTAAAATAAATAAAGACTATATAAATTAGAAATAAACAAATTAATTATTTATAAAATAAAACAATAATATAAAAATATTTAATAATAATAAAGTAAATTACTAAAAATTATATACATGGTAGGTATATAAAACAATACAAATTATGTAAATAAAACATTAAAAATATTTTTTTAATCTTATAACTGTTTATTTTTTAGGAAATTCATACAAATTAATAGGAGGCCTCATAAATTCATTAATATTTATTAAAACAAAAATATCTGATAAATATTGAGTTACAACATAGCTTGTTACATTTTTTTTGTACGCAACAATATTTAAAGTTTAACATAGGAAAAAAATATTATCATTTATACATACAATTTCTTTTAGTTTATAAGTATCCACAGCATGGTTCCTTTTTAGATAAATTAAAATTACTATAATATTGAATAGAAAATTGTAGGACATACTTTTTTAATGTATTTAAATTAATACTATAACTATAAGTACTTATATGCATTAGAAGATAATATATTAGGTACTTCTAATTATCTGATCTTTTACATTATTTGAACAATTTATGATAATTTAATATTATTAATGACTCCTGTAGATGGGTTTATGAATGGATGTTAAATTCGTTATTAATATGCTTGGAAAATAACTTGAACGATGAAAATGTTTGAGTACAATGATCAGGGAGCAGTATTGGGAATATATAATTAATAATTTATCTAGATAAAGATAAAGATAGTTATACCATTGATTATATAATATAATATAATATAATCAATGGTTATAATACATTTTATCTAGATAAAGATAAAAATTAGTAAATTTTTACCTAAATAAATATGAGATAATTTCATTTCATGTTTAATTTTGAAAATATTCAGGATACTACAGCCTACTGTAATAGGTAAAAAAAATGTGTGTCAGAGGTGATATTTCGGTATTTTTAAGGGTGTGCAAACAATTTTAAGACCAATTTTTTCCCATCAGACATTAAAAACCGTTTCTTGTATTATTATTAAAAAATTGTTCTATCTAAAACATATTTACTGTGCACAGACCTTATAATATTGATTATTTTCCGAAGAAAAATTTGAATATCCATCGTGGAAAGAACCATTTATATCATTAATTTTATTCAAGACGAATAAAAATTTTATAATAAAATGAGTCACCATTTCAAAAATCAATTATTTAAAGGTGAAGGCCAATGCTAGATAAAGATTTGTCAGGGTGTGAGGGTACACATCCAACCTCCTTCAAATGGCGATCCTTGAGATTGAAAAACCAAAAAGCGGAAAACGAAAATCATTCTTAATTGGCCCTTATTGAAACTTGAAAGACTTATTTGATAAGATATCAGTTACCAGTGATAGTTTATCTGTAATTTAAAATATTTTATTATTATCAAAATTAATTGTATTTGTTATTTATAGTTAGTTTTTAGATTTTGATCGTTTACAGTTCTCAGAACTTTTCATTTCTTCGACAACATTTTTTCATTTTTTATTGTATATTAAGTTTCATACGAAGAAAATAGATTATCTTTAAGAAATACTATAACTTTTTAGTGCCCAAGTTGAAGTTTATATAATCGACGAAATGTTACCTAATGTAAAACATGTTATCTTAGTGATGTCTGGTAAAGGAGGTGTTGGCAAATCGACTGTGAGCACACAATTAGCACTAGGATTAGTAACCAAAGGATTTCGAGTGAGATTATAGTTATAATTTTAATATAGTGATGAATTTGTTGTGTGCCATCAATTCAATAGTTGAATAACGAATGGAAGTTGTTCAAATAATAACTGGACTTTTAAAATATAAATACTGTTTATCATAAAATATTGATTAATGTTAATTAATTTCTTAATTTTGCATGAAGGTGATTGTATATTCAAACTAAAACATTTAAATATTGGTCTGTTTGGAACTGCCTTAAATACCTCATTTCTTGTATGATATTTTGGTCCTCTCAAGAGAATAATACTCTTGATCCGGACATGGTGTGAATTATGTTCATTAAATATTTTGACATTAATATATTTAGAACATTTCATATTTAATACCTTGGTCTGCTAAAATACATGAATTTCTGAATTTATTACTTACCGTTTTCCGTGCGACTTCTATTAATCGCATAACTAACCTTTCACATGTTATTATTGTGTGATTTATATTTGTGTATTATTATTTGGCTAACACCCATAATTTTTCTTTAATCATTGCAACCATACTACTGGTACCTATATAAAATGATTGTAATAAGAGTTATTCTAGTGGTTTATGTGGATCTTCTTGTAAGTGTAGTCGTAAGGACCTACATTTATGTATGTTCGTAATAAATAACTGGTTGGTATCCCACCTAATAGCAATTTAAAATAAAAATTTAATTTTGATGTTGTATTATTAATCTAAGAATATTGTAACTCAGGACAGTTTGTTTTGAATTTATTTTATTGACATACCAGTGTATATTAATATGTATTATACCAATAGCTTCAAAAGTATAATAATTTATAATTTATTTACCTATCTATCTTGGTAGATTTGCAACATCATGATATATTTTTGTTTAAATTTGCATATTCATGTTTATAAGATATAAAAAAGTACTTCTAAAAACATGGCGTATAAGATTTTAGTAATTGTATTTCTTGAGCTCCCATGGCTTAAATTGAAACTGGTGTATTACTCAATATGATTCATTACAACTAATTTTTTTCTAATATTCCAGGTTGGCATATTAGATGTAGATTTATGTGGTCCATCGGTACCATATTTATTAAAACTTGAAAATCAAGAGGTACATCAATGTGCAGCTGGTTGGGTACCTGTTTATACTGATGAGTCAAAATCATTAGGTGTACTTTCAATTGGATTTTTGACCAAATCAAGAAATGATAGTGTAGTTTGGAGAGGACCTAAAAAGACAGGTTTTTAAAGTTATTAATATAATATTTAATTACGTGTATTGATTTTACAATGATGTGTTTTTTTTTTTTTTTTTTTTTTGTGTCTGTCGACACGATTTGGGGCAGTAAAAATGCTTCGATTTGCTTATGTAGCAATTTTTCTGAAAGGAAAGTAAATCTAGTTGGTACTTTGGGGGGTCAAAAGTAAAAAATTTTCAATATTTTTTAAATGCGACGGGAAAAACCATAAAAAAATTTGGGAAAAACGGGAGTTTTTACGCAAAACCAGTTTTCGGCATAATCAAATTTTTTATTTTGCTATAACTCAAAAACTAATCAATGTAAATACTTGAAATTTTCACCAAATGTTTAGATTAGCGGTCTCTATACACCATTAAATTTTCAAAGTATTTTGACTTTTATTGAGCTATTTATAGACAATTGAAATTTTCAATATTTGTAAGTATTTTTTTTTTAAATAACGATAAAATTTTTTGGCTGCCCAGAAAATCTTGAAAATTTAATACAAGGTTTCTTATAAGTTGTTCCTTAACTGATAAAAAAAAATCTAAAATCGTAATTCACAATTTTTTTTTATAAGTGCTCAAAGTTCCAATTTATACGGAATATGTAAAATTCACGATAATTTGCAAGTTATTTTGTAGATAAAAATTCATAGAATTTTTTCTGTTCATACTTAAGGTTCAAAATTTTAACACTAGGTTATCTATAAACTACTCTTCAAAAATCTTTAAAAAAATTTCTTCCGGACTTAGAGGAAAAAATTTTATGACTGTTTGAAATTTAAAATATTTACGAAATTGCATAAAACAGCGATTTATTCTCAAACGATTTTAAATGTTTGTTATAATTCAAAAAGTATAAGTCGGAGATTTTTGAAATTTCAAACTATGTCGCTGTATGCAACTGCCAACCCATCCTAATTGAAAAATATATTTATCGTTTCAAAATAAAATATACTTTTTACAATATTTATAAATAACAATGTATTATATCATAGACAAACATATGAACTCCGTTCAGAATCGTTATTCGTATACAATGATATCTATCATTGCATTCAAATTTAACAAATCCATTGCAATAATGACCTATCCTATAAACGAGGAGCACTCCACCCCAACTGTACAGCAGAGCGAGGCTCATCCGGTTCTTTTTTAATAATCGTTTTGTATTTATATTTAAACAGCATTCATAAAACAATTGCTTTCCGATGTTTTTTGGGAACATGTTGATTATCTTATTATAGATACACCTCCTGGTACATCAGATGAACACATTACAGTTATGCAGAATATTAAGTAATACAACTGATTAGTTTTTTATTTGTAAATGTGTTGATAATTGTATATTTTTTTAGAGAAACATCATGTGATGGAGCTATACTTGTGACAACACCACAACAAATTGCTCTAAATGATGTTAGAAAAGAATTATCATTTTGTCGTAAGACAAATATTCCGATTCTAGGTATTGTTGAAAATATGAGCGGTTATGTTTGCCCTAACTGTACAGTAAGTTAATTTTTTTTATAATTATATAAAAATGGAAACTTAAAGTAATTTAAATATTAAAATTTTCAATTTTTAAGAGTTATACTAATAAGACTCAAGTATTAAGGTTACAAATCAAATCTTGATAAAGATAAATAAATTGTTTTTACTTTTGTATTATGAGGCAACACTATTAATTTATCAATGTATATTGTTTGAAATGCTATAAAATAAAACTAAATTATTAATACTAATAAGTAAAACTCATGAATTTGTTCCTACAATTTTATTGAGATTAAATAAACAAGTAGTTTTCATTTATAGATAAATAAAAACTTAACACGGATTATTATTATATTTAATATAAATATAAATATATAAATCATGTGAATAATATTGAAAAATATCTAAAATTGTATTATAAATGAGGAAAATCAACGAAATTGTAATAAAATCAAAAAAAAAAAAATAATAAAAATTGTATAAAATTGCACTAAAATTTTTAAAATTTTAATTCGTACTTGCATAAAACAAATTTATAACTTATTTAGCAATAAATCCAAACAATAGAAAAGTAGTTGCAAATGCAACAACTTTTAAGGCCTAATAATAATACTTCAGGCTAATATTTTACTTATTTCTATGTATATTTGTTAATTTATTCATATATTAATTTATAAGTATAAAGTATTTCAATAATTTTTGATTTTTATATTTTATTATTTACCTAAAATTATTTAATCAAGAAATTAATTTATTAGAATATCAATTATGTCAACGTGGAAATTTGCTACTAAAATATGACAATCCTTAAAAAATTTTATATTTTTAACATTAAAATATATAACAAAGTACCATATATGATTATAACTATAATAAAAAGCATTCAAATCATGGATACAAATAAAATTATATTTTTCAGTAATAAAACTCAATTAAAGAATAATCATTTTCTCTTATAATTTTAAATGATTACATTTTGTTTTAAAATAGATGTATGAATTATTTTTAATTTATCATATTATATAAAAAACAATCTCTTCAATGTTGAATAATTTTTAATTATTAAAATTACTGTCTCATAAATAAAATTACAAAAAAAAAAATAAATTATTTTTTAGAATACACATTTATTTTATTTTTTATACAGGAGTGTACAAATTTGTTTTCATCAAATGGTGGAAAATCGTTAGCCGAACATTTTCAAATTCCATTTTTAGGGACAATACCAATAGATCCAAAATTATCTTCAGAAACATCAAAATATGTTGGTTTAATCCATCCTGAATCACCTGTAGCAATATCATTTAACTCAATTATTGACCAAATAATAAATCCAAAGTGATCAGCTTAAATCCATTTATGTATAAATAATATTATTTTATTATATATTGTTAATAATACATTTTATCTTGTATTTTTTCTTACGTTTTATTAATTTTATTTTTTATTCTATGGAAACCTTTTTTTCCAATTCTTCTACTTGTTTTTTGGATTCATTAAGCTCAACTAATGGTTCTACATTTCCAAGTGGTGATTTACTTGTAAACAAAATTGGTATACTTGATAGTTTTGGGTTTCCTTCTTTTTCCAAGAACCGTATCTGTGATTTAAAAATACATACATCAAAATGGTAAAGTGAAATTAATTTTTAAGTATTGCATACCCAAGATAGTAAAGAGTTTTTACTAGATGTGCCAGTTGCAGCTACAGCAAGTATTGTACCATCTTCTTGTTCATGTAAAGTCTTTTTTGTAACAATTTTATTACTTGTTTTCGGTTTATCAAAAAATGGTACATGAAAATCACTAACATCTATAAAAAAAAAGAAAAAAAAAAGAAGAATAAATAAAATAAAATAATGTATAATAATATTAGTATATGTTACCATCTTCATCTTCTGCTTCATTTTCTTGTGTTGGCGTTGGTTCAGTTCTCAGAATAAAATAAATAATGCTTTGTTTCCGTAACCATATTCTAAATCCACCTTCAATATAAATAGGAACATCTTCTGGATGATTGGCAACTAATTTTTTTTGGTCAGGACTTTGACCACTAACTATCCATGTGTCTTCTATACTTTCTTCTAAGAGCTTAGTCTCAAATACCTTAACCTCTGATTCAATATCTATACTACAAATCCTTTTAATAGCCAACAACGCTAATTCATAAGGATCATTAGGAGCTGGTTTAGGTATAGGCCAAGGAGATAAGTTATTAAATTTTGGCATCCAGTACATCATGCGCCAATAACGTCGTACAGGATAACCTCGTGTACCGAATCGTTTAACAAGCAAGTCTTCTACTTCCCAATCAGGGATAACTCCTAAAAATATTAAAATGTAGGAATTAGATTAAAGGATAATTTTTCCCAATAAAATAAATTATTACCATTGTCTTCCATTTTTTGTAATAAATCAATAATACACTGTTGATGTTTTGGATAATGCATAAACTCTGACTGTAAATAGTTTTGAGGAACAAATTTACCAGCTGGTAAAACCTGAATAAGTCTTTTGTACGTTTCTAAATCTTCATTTACACCAAATTCATCCAAATGTTTAATTGCAGTATTAATGAACTCCACATGACCAGATCGAAATTTTTCCATCTTGTACATCTTCAGCATATCCAAGAATGTCTTCTTATTTTTCTCTTGCACATTATTGAAACTGTCAACACTGACCACTTCTACTTTGGGATTTTTATCAAAACACGAGCTTGTACAATGAAATTCTCGTTTGAAAAATTGATCAGATTGTCTATTCACTTTGAGATATCTTGGGACTGAAACAATACCCCTACACGTTCTTAGCACATTGTTCATTTTTTCGTAGTTGAATTATTTAATTACTATACAGATTAACTATTCATAACGTTTACATATCGCGGTTTGAAACAAATCAATAGTATTCAATCACTTCCATAACTCAAATCTGAACGTTTTTTCATAAACCTCCGAATGCCGATTATCATTACATACACATATAATACGCACCAAGGTTAGGCTGCACAGATAACATGCGAATCATTATCTCGGTAGTAGCTTATTATCAAAATTGATACTGGTTATCAGCCTATTATCAAGACTTTTCTTTTTCTGCATATGGTTTCCTGTCGAATCGCAACAAGGCGGGTACACACCGAAGCATTTGTTGGTTTTCCCCTGCACGACCGCTGACGCGAACCATCAACTAAGATCGTGTTCGTGTCGTCTTGGTTTATTCTGAACGTGTTTATGTCGCGATCGAGATTAATTTATATTGCATAATTCAGTTGTACTTAATATATTGATGTGTGAAGTACACTGATGAACAGTATATACGAAACGTGTTGCGAGTTTTTAAATTATGTTGAATACATTTGACGACGTAAATATGTTGAAAATTCTCTTAACTGAAAATGATGATGACGTTTTGCTTTATTTTTAAATCTTCATAATCTTTATCTCGGGGATTATAAATTAAGAGATTTTTAGTGACACATTCAATCTGAGCTTCGTCTTCGGCTTTGCTAAAGTTCTTCTCTTAAGCACTCATTGTTGAAGGACACGACGCACATCGACCAGCAATCAGCAAATGAGTGTCGTATCCAGGGGCGGATTTAAGACACTGCGAACTATGCGGCCGCATAGGGTGGCAACATTATGTTGAAAATTTATTTTGATTTTGTAAAATTAGGTACATCATTTTTAAAATTGTATTTATCACTTCAAAATCTTGAAATTGTGGATTTTATATTTGTTTATTTTCAGCAAAATAATATTTATATTTTCCCAGGAACTCGTCTACGACAACGACGATAGTATTGTATTATAGCTTATCTTATTGTTTAAGAAATATCTCGTAATACTATAATAAGCAAAAATTGCATATTAGGTAGGTATTGAAAAAATTAATTTATTTGAGGATATTTTATTGAAGAGGAAGTAAGTTTTTTTTAGATAGGGGTAGCAAAGTTAATTTGGCATAGGGACGGAAAATTGTTAAATCCGCCCCTGGTCGTATCATAATTTCTTTTTAAAACATCAAATGAATCGCGACGCGAATAAATTTAGATTGCTGACTGCGATCGCCCCAGGAAAACCAACTATATTTAATTTACATTGTATTAGTAGTCGCGCGAAAATGATGCTCGATCATAGATCGCGGTTCGTGTTCTCGGTCGCGAAGGGATAGTGTAGCTTTAATGCCCAAGTGTGTACGTGGTTACAAGATGCGCGCGATCGGTTAGCGACGCCGTTGGTCCATCCGCTCAAAATTCGGTGTTCCGACGTACTTACATCAAAACCTTGTTGCACTGGGCGGAACCGTTTTCGGCCAAAATAAACCTTTCCCTTTTCGGCCATTCTGGAATGTCTGTTTTCGGCCAGTACACTATTTTGGTCACCAATTAAAAATATTCTTCACCTTTATTTCTGTTAAACTGTACCAATTATTTTTTTGAATAATAATCATATAATATTATTTAGTAAAAAACGTTAGTCAAATAATATATAAAAAATATAAAGTCACAATTTTCATAATTTACAATTTACAATTTATTTTAAAATCTCGTATTATGTAAAGTAAAATAATATATAAAAATTAAAATCTCGTATTATGTAAAGTAAAATAATATAAAAAATTATAATCTCGTATTATGTCAAGTAAAATAATTATAGCACATGCGTTTTATGAATTCCATTCGTGTAATCTATCCTCTATCATATTTCGTTAGGCTATGTCCTAACTGAATCCGTGCGTTGCGTGCGTTGCGTGTATTGCGGGCGATGCGTGCACGCAAATAAAACAAACTGCAACAAAGTACAGACATGTCCTAATTGGTCGTAACATGCGTGCGATGCGTTTTAACGCACCGCACAAAAAAGAACATGTTCTATTTTCCAACGCGTGCGTTGTGCGGTCAAGACTATATAAATTGTACACATTCGTTTATTTGAATTTTTATATATTTTGTATTTTGTATTTTGTATTTTGTATTATTTAATTAATTAAAAAATGGAGCTTCTTATTCTGAAGTACAAAAACGGCCGGAACTTTGGGATAAAAGGAAACCTAAATACAAAGATCGCGTAGTAACAAACAGGCAGTGGGATTCTGTAGCCAAAGAACTATCAAGTAATTTAAACTAAACTAAATTTAAATTAAACTTAAGTTATAATATAAAATACTGGATACAAGCTAAAGAAATATAACATAATATATTATTATAGAATAATTAAGTTGTAATACAATATAGTCAAATATCAATAGTAAAATATTTACAATTTATTATTTGAAAAAAAAATACTTAGGTTATTTCTTACATTTTCTGCTGCTCTGGATGTTTTGTTATTTCTCTTGCTTACGGTTAAATCGCCGGATAAATTATTTATTTGGCTTGATATATCTGAGTGTATATTATAATTTTCTGTAACTCTTATTTTTTCCAAATCGATACATACATTGTGCAGCATACATATTGCTTTTACAATGTGATCAGCATTTTCCACTTTTGTTTCTATTGACTTCTGCAAAATCCTAAATTTTGCTGCTGCTATACCGAAAGCACATTCTATTGTCATTCGTGCTCTGGAAAGTCTATAGTTGAAGTAACTTTTATTTTCATCGTTCAATAACCTTCTTGGGTATGGTCGCATCATGTATGTTCGCAAAGGAAATGCTTCATCAGCAATGAAAGTATATGGACCAGTTATATTTGAACTTGGTAGTTTTTTAGGATAGGGTAGTTTCAAAGTTTTATTTTCAAGTTGTTTTAAAATATTGGAATTAGATAATATGCCTCCATCGCTATCTTTCCCATAAGCTCCGACATCAATCATAATAAATTTATAATTTGCGTCTGCCACAGCCATTAAAACAATAGAAAAAAATTGTTCGGTGGTTAACGGCATCTTTACGACTGTACAGTCATTTCATAAATTTTTTAAGTTCTCAACCTATTGCACGTATGAATTCACCCGCGTTTAATTTTGCCAACAATACGTTGCGTTGCGTGCGTTGCGTTGCGGGCGAACGCATAAACGCAACGCACGGATTCAGTTAGGACATAGGGTTATATTTTTATGGTTTTTATCTTGACGACTCCGAACTTTTCTATCTATTGGGAATTTTGGAATATCAGCACTTCGTATTTTTACATATGATCAGTGGCGGCTTGTGGTGTTAAAAATAGGTGGTGCGCAAAATAATAACTAAAAAGCATTTCCTATGATATAACATATTTTTATTGGTTTTAAATAATGTATCTAAGTATCTTATTAATAATATGTAAATAATGTATAGGTATCTTGTTTATAATATGCATTTATCATTTGATGAAAAAACCTGCATTGATAACCTAACCTAACCTAATCTAACCTGCATTGATACAAAAATCAAATTACAAAATGGAAAAACCTCAAAATTAGTCGAATATAAAATTTTTTTTAAAATCGGTTCGCAGTAGTAACTGCGCATCGAATGTAATCGCATTGTATTTAGCGGTCCCCCCACTTGTCAACCATACGTATTTTATATAGGCGTGCAGTGCTGTCACAGTGTTGCGCACCGATTGGTGTGTGCATTTTGCATAACTGTTTTTATTTTAGGAGCAATAATATGTTCACGACATAATAATTCTTTACCGAAAAATATTGTTGAATAATTTTTTTTAATAGCATACCGATATTTAAAAAATTACAATTTACGTTTTAAAAAAATAAAAAGTATTATTTTGATAAAATAGCATGTGGTGCGCTTGCACCTGCGCACTTACGCACGAGCCGCCACTGCATATGATTCTGTTTGAACTTCATTTATTATATTCAACCAATAAATAATTGGAGGGGAGTCTTTGTAAAAACATTAGTTAAAATATGAATGATAAGACTCGCATGCATTTGTTGTTCTAGTTAAATCAGGAGAGCCTGATGCCCAAATAGTAGGAGGAAATATGCTTTCTTCACTAATATAAATGTCCGTTAAATAATAACAGTATGATTTTAATTTATCATCATCAGGACATATTGACATTAAATCTTCAACAAAACAATCTTCAACATCTCCTGGGTTCAAAAATAATAGTCCAAAAGTATATTTTATCCAATTTCCGATGTCTGAAAAATCGTTTTTATATTCAATAACCAATCCTAAGCTTTGGACTTGACGAAACCAAGATTGGGTTGGATGAAACCTACAGCCGATAATTTTTGAGTCTGGCCATATTTCTATGATAGCTTTATGTATTGATATCTCAAAATCAACTGTCACATATTTTGGAGAAAATAATAAATTACATTTATCAACAATGCAGCGAAGTGTATATGTATATGTATCAATTGTCTTGTCTGGCAGTAAACAAAAAATAAGATGAATATAATGGCCATTCTTCAATCCATGGATAGTGAACATTTGTAAGAAAAATCGTGGACAGTATTTAAAAGTTCCATCCATATAAATGGTATCAACTTCATTTAAAAATATTAAATTTGTTTGACATGAAAATATAATTATATGTTTTTCTGAATCGTTTAATATTAAAAACATAATAACAGAAAAAAACGTGAAGAATATTTTTAATTGGTGACCAAAATACTGTACTGGCCGAAAACGGACATTCCAGAATGGCCGAAAAGTGTCCCGCCCGTTGCACTACGGTATGCCCCATTGTAGTGCAGTATCGCAGCGAATCGTCCTAATCAGTGTAGCCCCAACTGGATGTTATTTGAATAAATATTATCCGCAGCACATCGATTTGATTTGATACGTTGATGTACTTAAAATTGAAATAATGAAATGGAACAATCAAAACGTTTTAGACCTCATTAAGTCATAGAAAACAAACCAATACTATGGTAGGTACCTCAAGGACCAGAAATATTGCAATGAATTTGCGGAATCCTATGCATGGGAAGTATAGGACACGGAAGTAAAATGGAAATCAAATGAGTGCAAGAAAAAATTAAAAATAACCAAACGCATCATTTCGATGCAACAAAATGAAAATTACAAATAGACAGAGAACGGGCACATAAAATAATATTGACTATTGAAAACGCCTATTTAATTTTATACTATAATTTATAAGAAATAGATGACTGAAATTTACTAAAATAACAAATTAAAAAAGTTTTTTCTATAAATATCCATTACACCATAGGATTCGTCGAAGACAAAGTGAACCTTATTATATCACATTTCAACGGGGTGAAAAACACAATAATTTTATAATTATAACTTCTTCGTCAAAATCAGTAGTGGAAGAGGAATGTTAAAATTGTTAAAAGAAAAATTAAAACACATTTAAAAATTTGGGTTAAAGGCTACTAATATCACTATCGCATTTTCTGGTAAACCGCATTACTTTGTAGCTATCGAAAAGAACAAAAATTATTTTGTATTGTTGTACAATTTGAAAAAATAGTCCTACGTACTTAACTTAAACAATTAATTTAGCATTATTTAGAAATCAACGTATACATTATGCGCGATTCATCACCACCTTGACAAAATGCTCGGTAGCACCTATGCGTATAAAATAATTAAATTGAACAAACAATTTTAAAGTTTCTTTTCACGGACTAAAAATGCTGTTCAACATGAATTTTATTACACTATTTAAAAACAAATCTAACCTATTAGTGACATAAATTCATCCCCTTTATGTGTCACAATTATCATCACACCCAATGATTCATTTTCTAGCTACATTCTTAGTTCTTCGCCTACTGCTTTCAATATGAAACAAGCTTTCCGTTAGTATTTTAGTCATAACTCTGTGATTCTAAGATTTGAACGAGTGCAAGACGGATTTATAACCGTTGTACAAACGAGATGAGTACAGGTATTGCGCCATATTTAGGTCGGTTCAATTGCTCAAGAAGCAGTCAACGAGTCAGTAAAAGTTGTTAGTTTGTATACATTTTTAATGAGCTGATCCATTTTATGCAACATAACGATGCTTTTCTTCGAAATTTCATACTTCTTTTATGCTTAAATTGAAATAAATAATTCGTAAATTTCATTTTATTGAATCCAACAAATTATATTCTTTAAACAATTATGACATCGCAGTTTATTGAAGATCGTAATTTTTAGTATAAACTTTCCGTTTCTTATTCACCAACCAATATTTAAATTAAGCTACACGCACTTAGAGGACCGATTTACTATTTGCTAAGAAAAAAGTTTAGTCTTTGTCCACTCATTACATTTTTTTTTTTTTTTTTTAACTAATAAAATAAGCACGGACTCTATGTACCTATATGTAATGATTTACCTATTTATTAATATATACATTATCTTGGTATAAAACATTGCGATAATAATTTTTTTAAATTTTTTTAAAGACATAAAATGACTAAGTTTTTATCATATTTGATAAATTGGTTGTCTGGCCAATATAGTAATTTGATAAAATAAAACACATATATGAGCGCTTAGCTACTTGTAATGTGTAATATTGTAATCACCAGGAAACCAATTCGCTTTTCAAACACGGAAAAAAATTCGAAATTAAAAATTACATATTTTTAACTAATTTAAATATCTTGCTAAATTTTTCTTTTTTAAATTAACTATGGAATTCCAGACTCAAATGTGTTACAGAGAAAAGTTAATATCTGAAAGGAATCTACTTGAAAATAAATTACGTGAAAAACATGAATACATGGCTTCAATTCAACACAAGCAAGCTAACGATTTTCAAGCATTATTATGTAAGAATGATACTTTAAGTCGCGATTATAATACATTACAGAAAGAGCTGGAGAATTACAAAAAAGAGAACTATTGTTTGTGCGATGAAAACAATGAACTCGATGAAAAATTAAACGAACATTGCAAAACCATAGAAAACTTAAAATGCATAAGGTCAGTCCATTTAGGGACTGCGGAAAGACTGAAGAATGAACACTGTGATGAGGTTAAAAGTGTACAAAAGATTCAGAATGATTTACAAGTAATGGAAATGGAACAGAGAGCTATTGATAGAATGAGGATAAACGTTCAAAACCAATTAACTGAAAAAATTATTGAAAATACTGAACTGGAGAAAACCATTAACACAGAAGACAATAAAAGTGAGCAATTGGTTCAACTTATTAATGAGTCACAAATGAAAAATGAAAAATTGAACAAGTTATTCCACGCCAAGGACATAGAACAGAAGAATCAGTTGAATGACAAGTCAGTGAAATTGGATGAGGTACAACAAAAAATACTTGATAAAAAAGCAGAAATAGATTTCCACAAAAAACGAATAATGGAATGGAATTCCAAAATAGAACTATTAGAGAATCATCGAGTTAATAAAAAATGTAAATTTGACAAGGAAATTGATGAACTCAAAGCCGAGATAAAAATCATGATGTCCAAAATCCTCACTCGCTGTGCAAAACTTAATGATTTGGATAATGTTATAACTGATTTCAAAGGTCATCTGAACGACCAAGATATAGTGATCAGATCAATGGAATCGTCAATTGAACGGGCAATGGAGAAAGCGAGAAAGATCAGTGAGACGATCGAGTCATTGAAAAATAAAATAAAAATGATACGAGAACAAGGTGAAAAAGAAAAGGAAAACTCTGTAATGGAAATGGCCGTGAAAATTCAAGAAAAATGTAAGCTCGAGTTAATGATTAAAAATCAAATGAAACAGTTAACGATACTGCAAAATCAAATATTAGACAAATTGACTGGTAAGTCGAACGCTGATCAGTATATCTGTGAAGACGATTCGTGATGATTCGTCAAACGCACGTAAAGTTGAACTTCCCTTATCAATCATTCGATTTCATACCCGTTGTCAATAATTTTCAATTTATTTACAATCCCACGATTTTAGCAATTTTCAGTCCACCTTCGTACTTTAACCGAAGTTATACGCACGCGTTAAAGCGAATTCGTGGTATACTCCTACCCCGACCGTCCGTTCAACTGTCTTCAACTGGGTTTCGATGTTAATAACGGTAGAACTGAACTGAATTGACAAATTAAATACATTTAACTTATCTATGCAGTGGATTCAAAGAACATGCAACCCAAATTTGATAGACCGAATTCAGGGAGAATACTAGTTGACATGTTCATATTATATGAGTGAGTTTATGCTTATAATTCATACAGTTTTATGATTCAAAATGAGAATGATGATTTTCTTATGTTTAACATATATCTTACCACCGTAAAAATGAAATAAAAATTCTCATAGGTAGTTAGTGAAAATAAATCGAGTTAAGAGTTCAATGTGAATACGAAAAAATATTTACATAATTAAATATTTTTTCTTATTCACTTTGAACTTAACTCGAGTTATTTTCATTAACTTGTACTTAACCTTTAAATTTATTAGCATCACCTATGACAGTTTTTATTTAATTTTTACACCGTAAGATATATGTTAAGTATAAAAAATCATTATTTTTATTTCAAATCATAAAACTGTAAGAACTATAAATATACACACGCTCATATAATATGAATATGTCAACTCGTATTCTATCTGCATTCGGTCTACCAAATTTGGGTTATATGTTCTTAGAATCCACTACAGAGATAAGTTATTCATGTGGTTGCATATAGTAATTTGTTAATTAAATGTATTTAATTTTATTGGTCAAACGTTTTCTATCGTTGTTAGTATTCAGCTAATTTGGAGACAATCAGGCGAGTTCAATAGACTAATTTAATTACTTCACGTCTTACAAACGTACAACATTACAAATGTGTGTTCAGTAGAATCAATTTTTATTGTTAACTTTAATGTTAGAGTATAGTAACCTTTTATCAAACCCTAGAAGAAGAATATTTCTGTGCGATGTAATAGATTTTTTACGATATTTTAATTTTAAGCGAGTTTTGAGTGTTCAATTTATAGTAATATACATAATCATAACTCGTTTAAAACCTAAATAAAAAAAACATGATATCGCACAAATGATGTTCTTCTTTTTTAAGTTTGATAAAAGGTCTGTTTATTCTTATATTAAAGCTAACAACACGTTCGTGAGACGGAGACAACATATGGACATGGAATCCTCTTAATTGATATGCATATTAAAATTATTTTTATTCAGATTCATAATAAAAAAATATCTATAGTATTATCGTTCAAACTATTTATTAATAAATATCGTCGTTTGTTTTACATTTTAAATCAAACTGTCAAAAAAATAACTGATTTTTAATTTCGATTGCATTATCGTCACTATATGGCTGTTTGTTTCCAGCCCACCAACGAATATTTTCAATAGACATGTTCGTTTGAACGATACTGAATTGAATCACTCACACAAATCAGATTGACAGACATTTTTACACTTCAATATGATTTATAAAATATTATTAAACATAATTTCTGGTCAATTTCACGATGAATTAAATTTTAAATAAGCCTAGACGTCATTATTATAAATATATTATAAGATGATCACGTGTCTTGTATCACAAAAGCGACAACATAAATTGAAAGTTCATTACAATGGTTTATTATTATTATTATTATTCGAATAAGCAATGGACTAGTAAAATGTGTACACTTCGTGAAGAACTGAGTGTACAGACGGTTTATGAAATGTGAAATAAAGTAAAAGAATTGGAATCATTGCGCCTGTAAATAAATGTTAATCGACACCTCATACGCCATAGTTGAATCAATTATTTAAGTACATTAATTTATTTTGTAACATGTTTCGCACATTTAACTTTACATTTTAATTCCATTCAAAATTACATAAATTTTTTTCTTTATTTAAGGAAATTTTAACAATTATAACATTATAATTAATATCAAAATATAATATAAATATAAAACTGTTGAGCCAGTACCGATTAAAAAATATTCATCTTACTTATATTAATCTATATATTTATGACTACTCGCAATAAAATATACAACTATTTAAGTTTTATTAATTATAATATCTACTTATTATTCATATTTATATCAACGTTGATGAATGTTTGATCAATGTTTGTTAGAAAAATATAATATATTATTTACTTCGATAAATCGATAATGTAACTGTGTATTTTACACTGCAGTACAAGATTCTGTAAAATATGTTTTGTATACGTTTCGAAATAAATGTTAGTGATTTTTACGGTTGGGGCTCCAAGAGCTGTATAAAAAGTTTGAAAAATAAAATTACAGTGCTAGATTTAGAAATGAGATATCAGAAGTAACGTCAAACAGGAATGACATAACATATTATTCATTAAAAGTGACATAGGCAACAAATATTTAAAACGCTTTTTTATGCATTCGGAAGAAATGGGTAAAATTAACAAATTTGACTTTAATAATGCACCATAGCTTGAGTATTTTTATTGATAAAGTAACACATATTATTGAAGTAAAGTTGCAGATACAAATAGTCTCACAGATTCATAAAACTCAATTTTGTATTATTAAAAAAAATTGTACATTTTGTATTTTTTGATGTCTTATTGAAGTCAACTTATTGTTGCTTTAGTACCTGCATGGCTTCTAGGCACATATTACAATTTGCCAATTTATTAATAGCTATATAATTATAATACCTATGTATTTAACATTGTATATATTACATTACAAACAAGTAACGTATGCCTAATTAATGCAATAATTTAATATAAATATAGCAAAAATATTATATTATAGATAATATTTTAGCCTTGTATGTAGATACATTTAATGTTACTTTTACATAAATTCATTAATGCGCAAAATTTTAATTGTGATTTGCAATATTCTAAATAATTAAAGTACTAACATAATTTCACATATATTTATGATCTATAAGGACAAACATTTTGTATATAAATATAAATGAGCAAACTTCGTAATAAATCCAAATATATCGACTGGTCATATTTTAGATCGTATACAATATAATAAATGGATTACCCAGTTTATCTGGCAATACGTATTACAGAACTAAAGCAATTACCGTATTGGCTTAATTATAAATAAATACTATATTATATAACGCACTCTTTGTTTTAAGACAACTGAATCAAATACAGTTATACGTAATATAAATAATATAATAAAATAAACATAAAGTTTTTTTTTTTTTTGGAGTAGCGTTATAATATAGGCAGTATAACGGATGTTACTTTAATTTTTTTTTCTAATTTTTCGCTACGCTATCGTCTTCGGCCGTTCGTTGTTGTGGCTGGAAAGACTTGATCACTCCTGGTGTGTGCACCATTTGTAAGAACCTAAAAATCATACGATAAATATAGTTTAAATATGTGTATGAGACGACAGTTGAATGGGTATTTGATTATCGATACGTTAGTCGATTTTCGCGGATGATTTAAACTTATTTCGTTATTATAATAAAAAAATAATAATCGAATACAGTTGAGAAATACTCTATTGAGACATAACTGTTTTATGAAACATCGATTGGTATATGATAATGTTGTGCACCTCAGATTAATATAGTGAAAATATAATAATCATAGTTTTGAAGTCATGCCAAACAATAGAACTTTTGAAATAATAATAATCGTTATCGTATTTTGCAAGTCATGTATAATATCATCCGAACCGAATTTATAAAAATGTATATAATAATATATATGATCTCTTTACGTGCCGCGACGATGATGTACCGAACAAGTGGTTTCGTGTAGTGATAAACTGTTCAAAAACTATACTATTTTTGTGTTAATAAAAACACACATACACACACACACACACAAACTTACGTATAGTAATTTTGTAAATGACTTGGAGCAATGATTATATAAACTTTGGAATGATGAAATTCCATAAATTAAAAATATTTAAAAAAAAAAAAAATATAAAAATATATAAAAAATATTTAAAAAATCGTTCGAGGCCAATGAATTTTCTTAAGATCCCTTAAGGTCGTTTCCTACGTATTTACAACTGACGAGTACAATTGGTATGCGGCAAAAAAAAACCGTGCCGGCGATAATTGTACTGTAGACAACCAAGCGTTCACCACACCCGAAACGCGCACCAATTAATGCTTCGTACTCGTGTTATGTGAATTAAAATTTGTATTATCAGACACGATTCCTAGAGGATCGTGCACGACCACGACGATGAACTTGCGATGTCATTTCCAATCCTAAAGTTTAACACGATCCGACGGTGTACAAGCAACGATAAGTTACACGACGATGATGCCGTATTATTATTTTTGATGAATACAAATCAAACGTCAATTATCACAGGAGACATAATTTTTAACGGGAATTTCATCGAGCTGATATGAATACTACTCGATGTCCTATTGTTGGCGAAAACATGACACCGCATTATCGTGGTTGGTGTACTACACACCACGGGGTTGAGTTTTTACGAACTTAATGATATGTCGAATGACGCGTGATGACGTGATCCGTTACGGAAACACTCGGAATAAACAACGTCGAATAAAATCATTTTCCAAAAGAAACTCTAAAATACACACTGCCGTGTTGCATAAAAATGATTTTCAAACATCAACATTTTTCCGTCAATCGAAAACCGATCAGCTAACACGCGATACTAAAAAGCCGGAGCATATTAACGAGTAACGTTAGTGACCGTCGCGTAAACAGCACCACGGACGCCTGCGGTGTAGCACTGTACTTACGGCAGATGCGGTTTTCGGATGCGCCGGCACCGACCCATTGGGTCTCTGAAGTATCCGGGTCCGCACTTCCGGTTGGCCGTACCGCCCGCGGCCGTCGCGGAAGCGGAAGTTGCGGCCACGGCTGACGGCGACTGCGCGACCAACGGCACCGCGGACGGTGCCGAGGACGGTGCCGCGGACGATGACGACGACGACGGGGCGACGGTGGTGACCGGTGACGGCGGTTCGGTGGGCATGTCGGACGTGTTCCCGTTGCTGGCGATCAGCGCCTCGACCATCTGGACGATCTTGTCGCTGGTCGACGACGAGTACGGGTCCAGCAGGGCCGGGGACGGTGAATACGACGTGCTGCTCGCGATGGCCGCGGCCGCCGTGCTGGACGGAGGCGTGCTCGTCGTGGACGGCGTGCTGCTCGGCGACGGCGGTTTGGACGTGCCTTCGATCGGATCCGTGTAGTCGGGCAAGTCTTCGTACTGCGGCGAGAAGAAAAATGAAAAAAAAAAACAAGCACAATTAATCGCATACCTAACGCCAACGGTTACCTATCGTTCGAATAGTAGCCCGTTTATTAATATTATAATATTACCTATGTACAATTGAAATAAATATTATTTTATAATTATTGTGTTCGCGTAATCGTACCCCGCGCAACGGTTCATCTGCATCGTAACATACCAACGCACCAATTCTTACTTTAGGCATACACTTATCAAATACGGTTTCTACAATGTAAGGATCAATCATTTGGATAATTTTTGTTTTATCAGTTTTAATTGGAACATTCGAATACTGAAAATGATATAAAATGAGGTAGTATTTTTATTTTCATTGAAATTGCAGTACGAACATTTGTCGTTTTAAAATTAAATTTCACGTGAATTATACAATAACAATCCGTTGATGCCCGCCATCGCCGTATTATCTATGTGTACTTTGTTAGATACATATAATATATCATACATTTATAATGTGTACACTTGTATTATTGACAATATTTAATTATTATATCCATTATTCATGTATATGAGTGTAACGTTTTCGTGGTACGTGCCACTGAATATTATCGGAATTGTATTATAATAATATTTTACTGAGATTTCAGTTATCTTTAAATTGCAAGCGTTAAAGTCTTCAGAGCGGTCGATTAAAACGCTATACACATATACATGGTTAACACACGATGTATAAGTATTAGGTTGGTACTAAATTGTTCATTCGTATTTATTAAGCAGGAATGTGCTCAACCGAGAAGTATTTATACTCAAACAAGATATTATAATATCATAAAATAATGTGTATTTTTATTTATTGACGACGTGGGGTCGACACGTAATAATAATCAGTAAAATAAACAGTTTACCGGTATGCGTATTCGAAATGTATGTGCACGCGTGGAAGATACGGTTTATTATATGCCGGTCTACCGTTTAAGTAAACATTTCAAGTTTATAATTGTGTTTCTGTATAGTTATTTTACGATTAAAAAATGTTAGTTTAATACACGCGTGTCGTTTAAATAGGTACAAGAATAGTCATTTTAATGTACAAAGATTAACATTAATGAAAATATTATAGTAACAATCTGTAGAAACATTAAAGTTAAAAATCAAATATAATATAAGTATACAAATATTCAAGTTAAAACACGAATGTATGTATAACAACGGAACGAGATCCGATGTAGAAAGATACACAATCGATCATAAATAGTATGCAAAGTTGATACTTTCTTAAACGATTTTAAAATACACTAAAGGTGCAATCTTTTTATTTGTTAGTATAAAGTTTTAGTATGCATACTGCATACTTGACAGTGCGGCGTTATTTTTATTACACAGCAGGTTCTTATTTCCAAATTAAATCTATTGACACTGGAACACGAGCGTAGTATGAGAAAACTTTTTCCAACGTTATCGTATTGAAACCCGACGGTAATATCGATCGGATATAATACTATCGGTGAATTGCGAAATATTATACCGCGTAATCGAGTACGGCTAAGGTAATTATACAGCGTTGGAAACAGTATACGCGTAGCAAAACCAATAAGACTAATAAGGGATCGTGTGCTGCCTCCCATTCGTTATGTACTACTCACTTCGTCGTCGCTACCGCCGGAATCGTCAAACACCGCGTACAGTTCGATATTCTTCAGGTGTATCTGTAAGTTGTAGTCGCCTGTCTGGCTCTGATCGAACTTGATCGTGGCAGCGTGCGCCATCACCACGAGCGCCGAGAGTACCGGGATCGCGGTACACCACCGTCGATGCGAGAACATGATTCCGATGTTTGATTACGGCGTGTGCTGTTTATTCGTGGCCGATCAAACGTATACGTATGGTGTACAGATCGGGGGATCAAAAATCAAAAATATCACTCGACGGCAACACGAATGGACGGACGACAGCGAGGTGCAAATGCCGTGCAATTGGTTATGTGTCGCGGTACGTTTGTAGTACTTGCTGCGCGAAAACAGTGCACCTATCTCGTTAGTTCGTCTCGCGCGACAACAACTCTTCCGTGGGATCTCGGCTACTCTGCGATGAACAAAAACGATTGCTTCGACGCGCTACAGTAATTGTCGGCAAACGACTCGTCCGCACCGCGTCAGAAACGCGACTGTGAAGTCGGTCCGTCCGTCCGCCGCTACGATCCGGTGGACCAGTCCGCACGTAAACCTAACCCGCAGCCGCAGCGACAAGACATCACGATTGGCAGCTCTACAATAACGTATGTTATCACGACTGCACACGAAAACAACGCGAATATACGATTGTTTTTTATTTAATTACTAACTGCGAAGTGTGCGGCGACCGTACAGTCAGAATTCGGCCCGAGGATCGGTGCAATTGTTGTGCATGTACGACGAAATTATAATATTATTTTCTGTTGGAAACGCAAACACAAATGGGTTTCAGTTACACAGCGAAATCGGTACTCTTTCCTCAGCTGGTAAATTCGTATAATTTTTTACGTTCATCCATATTTGCAGAGATTTGTGGACTACTATTGCGGTAGCTGTAATATACGCGCGTTCGACGTTTTCGGATTCCAACGCATTTTAAAACATTATTATGTGTTGGCGGCTTCGTATAAATGTTTATTTTT
This sequence comes from Sipha maydis, assembly GCA_034509805.1. Taxonomy (NCBI): domain Eukaryota; kingdom Metazoa; phylum Arthropoda; class Insecta; order Hemiptera; family Aphididae; genus Sipha; species Sipha maydis. The sequence goes on along the minus strand of JASXSY010001287.1, from coordinate 40,954 downwards.
ATGAATTTGGTTTATAACTATGTTCGACTGTGGCTATTTACTGTACGCGTTTACATTTAAATTTAAATACAATCAGTCGTGTCGATGAACGCGTATAGCGTATTACACTCCATAGGTAATGATTTATAAATACGTCTTAACTAATACAGTTCTAAACAAAAGAAAGAAATACATAGTATAACTGTAATACGTGTGTTTCGTATGCATTCACGCTATTAGAAATGTGTGTAAATGTATACATGTACTTTTTATCGGATCAGGTCTCGAGTACTCTTCTCCATTATAATATGTTCATGGACTCGTCAACGTACGAATGGTAATCTTGTAAAATCTTGTAGTACATCAATAATATTCGATGGTATATAAATATTTGTGTACGAATATAATCGTATTACATAGGATGTGCGAAATTTCATTGATTTCTCTCTTCTCGACCGTTTTATTTTAATCGCATACTTTTATTTCTTTAATTCCAATACATAGTTTTAAACCGTGTCAATGACTTTCGCATTAGATACCCCGTCGTGGTTTTCGTATACGATGCATGATATATAAGATAAATTCACATTATATATGCACACAAAAATGATTTTTAAAGAAGATTAAACTGATGAACGATTAACTATTTTAAACGGACACCAACATCATTATAATACACGACAAATATAGTTTCTCTCCGCGTTGAACTGACATTGAGTATACTTATAATATAATATTTTAATATTTTTTTTTTATTCATAGATAAGCTTTCAACCTTCGTTTGTTATACCTTAACAGTGTTTCATGATGGTGTTGGACTGCTTATTGCTTTATTATACGTCTGTACATTATATATGACTATGGTTATTAAAATATTATAAAATATTACTACAATATTTCGTTTTTATTCCCGAGATTATTATTTGTATTATTATTGTTTATAACAGGTCAAAACCGGAACAAATAAATTAAAATAGTTGTAAACATTTTTGCTTAACACGTATTGAAACACTACCGCGTTGCTGTTGGAAAATGTGGGCCAACTTCAATGCGTTTCAAACTGTGATTTTGTTCCGTTCGGAAACTCGGACATTATTGTACAATTGGTATTATATCTCTTTGTGGAATACTTCGTAGCACGTATGAATGGCGGATAGAAGATGAATCAATCGGTTAGTCAAGACGCAAGTTCAATGTGTGTTACGCCGAGGTGGTCGGTGGAAACGTAGCAAAGACTATGTGATTCGTGTTGTGTGCAACGAAGCCCCCCCAGTGATGTGTAATTATATATTGTATTCGAATTGCAAATTTCTACAAAATTATTTTTGCTGCGTATAGTTTATATGAAGTCCAATACTACAATGGACAGCAGTGCTGAAAAAAAAATAATAAATAATTATAATAAATGCCGAGTTATTAAATATTTATTACAAAGTAGACCTGTAAAATGTATGAACATCTTACCATACGTATTTACGAGACGCAGTTAATGCTAATTTTTAAACAATTTTTGATATCACTATACGTTTCTTTGTTTTTATGTATATATTTATATTTATGTATATAATAATTATTTTGCAACTTTGATCAAACTTTAGAATTAAACTAATATTAATTATTTATATAAATGGTTGTAAGATAAAAATAATGGAGTAGTCTTAGTAGTATTTTCATTTTCGAAATTATATATATATATATAATGTAACGCGTATTCGTTCAACTTTTTTATTCATTTTTTCAACTAATTAACTTACGGTTAAATTATTAAAATTAGATACGTGTAGTATGTTATAACCTTCATATAAACATTTTATTCATATTTAATACACTTATAATTATACAGTTGTTTTAAACTATTTCTGCTTTAGGACTTGTTAGTTATTTTCCAACGTAGATATTCAAATGCGCATCATTGAAAATACCGGAAACTAGAAATTGCTATTTATTCCCGTATTTACGGTACATTTTTTATTCTATAACTGTAAGTGTGCACGTTGATCGACAATGTGTTTTTCGATTTATTAATCTTTGCAGAGGAATCGTGACCGACAATTGGGTATATCAGTGTATGTACAGAAATTGAGTAGTAGGCAAAAAAATCGTCACACGAATCGTCAACCGTACGTGAGGAATTTCAGATATAGAAAAAAAAACATTTATAATTGGATGGACAAAAACGATCAGTCTGAGTTGTATTCAAGTAAGTTGATTATTACTTTGAGATATATTTCGAACAATGAAATCATTTTTTTTTATTCACTCTCCACCCACTGAAACGGTTAAAATAAGTATGTATTTTTTTTGTACTGCTACAAGAATGATTGGATTTAAGAATGTATTTTTTTCCTAAAAAGTAGTATATTATATTTATATAATAATAAATAAAACCCGTTAGAATATAAATATTATTTTACAAAAAAAGTACAGAAGGAGATTTAACTATTTATCTCATCTTTTTCGACATTGTATTATTTATAATTTTCGAAAGTAATGAAAAATGATACATTTTTTAATTTGAAAATCAATTCTGTTAAAATACGAAAGAATTTGGTTTACCCAATTAACAAATTTATAAAGATTTTATTATACTTTTTTCGTAATTTCTTGAAGTTTTTCATATTTGTACTAGTGGGAAAAATAAGGAATTATTTTTTAATAAATATTATAACCCATTTTTGATTTTTCGATAAATATTATATTATATCGGGTTTATTGTTAGCAGTGGCGTGCCATAGCGTAGCCAACATTTTAAAAAGGGAGGGTGGTCAAAGCTAAACAATTAACAATAATAATTTATTACCTTAATCTTTATCAATCTAATAATAAAATACTTCGATACAATTTTAATGAAAATACTTTAATAACTTTTTCTTTTGTGATTTTTCAGATTTGTTTACTTAACCGTATAATATCTATATAACCTAACAAAGTACCAATTCATAGATAATAATATAAAAACTGATTAAGAATAAAATAAATTGATAAGAATTAAGAGCACTAACCCACATCAGAATGAAGTATGACTAAAAAAAATATATAAATAAGTAAGTACGTTGATACAGTTCATAGGGGAGGGGGCATGGCTCACTACCTCCCCATGGTTATGTCATTGCTTTTATGAAACATGTATGGACCATTTTTGGTGTTTGAAAAATTGATTTGAGAATTGATCACATTCGTCCACCCTGCAAATTATTGCACTACGGTAAAATCAATATAGTTTCTTCATTCCGTTTATAGTGTAATAGAAACACAGGCAAAAAAAAAAACCATAACTAAACATGTGAGAGCTTTAAAATGATATGCATTATTTGTTAATAATTGTTGTTAGCACATTAAACCAAATATAATTATAATATTATTATTGATTTATCAGAAAATTATTAACTATTATAAGTAGGTATACACAAATGGGTTTACCAAAAGTGTGCAGTAATCAAACGATAATTGATACGAACGATCAATAATCTGTCCAGATGAGCCACATGTTAAAAAATGTGCTAGGTAAACCGTAGGGTAAAATATGTTTTTCGGTGAGTACAATGATATACATTTTAGTACATAAGTATTATATTTTATCGACCGTATGTACGTAAAAAATATGCTATTCGTTCGTGATCAATCGAAACCTGCACCACCATATTGTGTTAAGTACTCGTGATGAGAAATTCCGTTAAGTTTTGGAATTTAATGTTGAACAAGTGTTCTGAAACCGTTATCTATATAATGAAAACTGAAAATTGATTAGGTACACGAAATAATAGTATATAACTGCGAATCTAGACGAGGACGACGACAACGGCCACGGTGTTGATGGCGTTAAATCAATCTAGTTGGTCGCTATAAAAATATTAATACATTTTTCTATTTCTCGGTCGCGATTCGTGTCAAATTTTGGGTCTCTTTTCTTTGTACTATAATATTTATATATATATTGTTTATCGAATCGTCCGACACACCGGGACGCAACACATATTATATTGTATTAGTGACACAATACTTAGACGAGCATAGGTATATGATATATTATATACGTGCGCGCGCGTGATTGTCTAGACGGTTTGACGTTATTCTGACGATTCATCCACCGGTGCCGCCAACGCCGCCGAAACCGATCAAGATCAATAGAGAGGTTCGGTAAATATTATTTGATTAGGTTTAATTTTTTTTTTTCCTCCCCGTCCATCTTGTTTGAACTCGTCGCATTGAATTGCTACACTATCTAACAAATATAACCATTCACCACGATGTTCCAACGGTTTTGCAATATACACTTTAAAAAAATATAACTCGGTCAAATATTGGAGTACATGACCTGCACTAGTATTTTTTTCCAAACTGATTTATTACGTTTAATTTTTATGCACGTGGAAAATATTATACTGTGATGCGTTTAATAAACAAATATAGTTTTACTGTCCTTATCACCTGGGCTGTACTTCTAAAAGTATTTTACTCGTATACATTAACACGTAGGTAAGACCTATATCATAGTGTATCCATAATAACTAATATCGAATAAATTCTAAATGATGTGTAAAAATGTACATTTTATTTTCAAATCTTCAATTAGTTTTCTCATAATATCTCTATTTTTATTTTTTAGAATTTACGAGCCATTTAAACTCTTGGACACCAAAAGGATCAGTACATATCTATAATGCTTATAAAATATGTATACTATTGATTTATTGGTGACTATGAATTACGATAGTTATATGTTAGGTAAAACTTGAAGAACAGTTATCTAATAACTACATTGTAGTATACTGTATTGAATTTAACTATTAAGCGATATAATTTGATACCTTTTAACATTTAATACATTAACTCTCAAATGACGAATGTTCTTCGCCCTCACAACTATACGATATGATGTATGTACTTACCGACCGTAAAATATTTCTCCTGTATGCTTAAAATATACTATGTTCTTGTGTATATATGTATATAATCAAACTACAACATCATACACATCAAGTCGACTATTAAGTGTTTTTGCGCACACACGTTGCAGTCGACTAATGATGCGTGCATAACGTGCGTTGGCGGTATAATCATTAATAGTCCAAATAGAAGGTATAACCGTGAACGGGCAAAAAAAAAAAAATGATTATAATAACAATAATAGCATGGTCGTGAACTTTACGGAGAGTACCGTGTGAAAAATAATCCCGACAACCATTTCCAAGATGGTCGAATTGATTCGTCGAAATTCACGCGAGATAATCCAAATGGAAAATACACGTATCGTGTATTATCTCCGTTAGTGTAAAAAAATAAGATGAAAAAAAAAGTAATACGTCATTGCGATTAACATACACGAGTAACGGATTCGTGGGTCTGCTGCAGAAACAGAATAATGTAGCAGGGAACGTGTTCTCAAATTATTCACGTTTACATATTTTCAAGATAATACTTTTGCTTATAGATCGTCAAGAAATGATTGTGAACTTATTATAATTTTTAATTTTATTTTTTTCTACTTTTTCAGATAATTTGTAGAGAATTGCTTATTTCCACTAGAAGTTGGTACGTTGTACGTTATAACTCGCTGGACACTTGAAAAATGCTCTAACTCAAAAACCAAAAATCGCAACAACTTGAAATATTCACCAAATCTTTATATTGGTGTTCTCTAGACATGGTTAAGTTTTCAAAGTATTTTGACATACTTTGACTTATTTATAGACAATTTAAATTTTGATTTTTGTAAAATTTTTGTTTTTGAACATCTATAAAATTTAATTGGCAGACCGAAAACTCTTGAAAATTTAATACAAGGTTTATAATAAGTTAAACTTATCGTAACAAAAAATATCGGTGATCGGTTTACTCAAATTTTTTTATAAGCCCTTAATGCTCTAATTTGTATAAAATGTGTAAAAATCACGATAATTTGCAAGTTATTTTATAGATAAAAATTCATAAAATTTTTTCTGTTCATACTTAAGGTTCAAAATTTTCACACTAGGTTATCTATAAGCTACTCTTCAAAAATCTTTAAAAAAATTTCTACCGGACTTAGAGGAAAAAATGTGATGACTGTTTGAAATTTAAATATTTACGAAATTGCATAAAATAGCGATTTATTCTCAAACGATTTTTAATATTTGTTATAATTCAAAAAGTATAAGTCGCAGATTTTTGAAATGTTTACCAGCTGTTAAGATTGGCATTTCCTTTATGTCATATTTTTTTCAAAATTATAATCAGTGATAAAAAAAATTTGGCTCGTACAAAATACTTAAAAATTTAATAGAAGATTTCACAGAAGTAGTTCTTATTGTCATTCAAAAATTATTAAAATCCATAGGCACAATTTTTTTTATAAGCGTTTAAACAGCGAATATTGACATAAAATTACATGTAAAATATAATATAATGTATAATATTCTAGACTGACAAACTATGTCGCTGTATGCAACTGCCAACCCATCCTAATTGAAAAATATATTTATCGTTTCAAAATAAAATATACTTTTTACAATATTTATAAATAACAATGTATTATATCCTAGACAAACATATTAACTCCGTTCAGAATCGTTATTCGTATACAATGATATCTATTATTGCATTCAAATTTAACAAATCCATTGTAATAATAACCTATCCTATAAACGATGTGCACTCCACCCCCAACTGTACAGCAGAGCGAGGCCTATCTGGTTCTTTTTTTTCATTAATTAGACAATATTTTCTTAACGCTACTTAAAATCTGAAATTCTTTTTTTTAGTAAAATCGTAAATGGTATAATATTTTATGTAAACGGCTATTTTAATTTACAAGTATTATTGTAATATTATTTAATATAATTGTGATCAATACTTTTCGTCAGGAAGAATTGAAGAAAACAATAAAATGGATTTAATCGTATAAAATAATAGTAAGTCAATGATTCATGAAACAATAATATAGTTGAAGATTTTTTTTTATTACTTTTTATTCGGCGTTCAAGTGTATACACTATATATATGAATTTAAGATGAACCGCATCGATACTATGCATCCGTGGGGTCGAATTGTTTGTAATATCACATAAACGTACATAAGATACATACATACACGTAAAAAAAAAAAAAATAATAATAATGAACTCATGTTCTACAAACAAGTTGATGATTTTTAGAAACGAGTTTTGTATTTATAATTGTCACCTACTCGATTTTCTCGGTACTACGATCGTAAAGGTCAATATCACGGCCTCGCAAGTTCGTTGACCGTTCAAATGCTATAAAAACAACGCGCGTAGGATTAAATACATTTTTAAACATACATGTAAGCCGACGGGTCGAGATTTATAAATATATATACGTGCATAATTGACCGTTTATGTGCTCGTGTGTAATACATTACGAGTATACGCGTGTAGTATATTATAACGGTACACGACGCACGAACACGACCGGGCAAAATTAAAGTTCCGCGGTACGGGTTTTTTTTCCCCCCATTTCCAAACCAGTAATTTCCAGTTTGTCCTGTCGGGCCGTTGGTCGTTACACGCGCGTCTCGGTAAAACACGACCAAAGTCGGTCGGCCGCGGTAGCTAGTCGTGCTGTTGCAGTGCCGTAGATCAGACGACACAGCACGTCACACGCGGCAAAATGGTCGCGTTACGAATCGTTTGCGTTTTCACCGTAGTCCTCTCGGGCTCCGGGATCTTGGCCGCACCCACGGTCACGTACGACCAGCGCCAGAATGGCGAATACAATTTGCGGGTTGACTTGGACGACGTGGCTGTACTGCTGTTGCCCGGAAGCGAATTCTCTCAAAGGACCGCGTTGAGCGACAGGGTGTTTAAGATATTCGGACGGCGCAACGGCGGTGGTGGACATTCGAAAAAGAAGCAAAAGAACTGCAGTACAACCACGACCACGACCACTACCACCACGACTACCACCACAGAGAAACCGGAAGTACCGTACAGCGAGATACCACCGTCCACCACTAGTACTTCCCAGGGATACGAAGAAGTTGCCCAAGGATCCGAAGAGATTCCTCAGGGACACGACGAAGGGCTGCCGTCGGTTTCCACCGGCTCAGAGAAGACGGACATGTTCGCCGAGTCCGACTTAAATGACCAGTCCGTCGAGTCGGCTGATCGGAAAACCGTGAGTACCACCGACTTTGTACCCGTGACTCCTACAAACGTTCCCGAAGGTGACCATGCGGTAGAAGCTGATGACGTGGTCGTGGTGGCCGATCCAGCAGTCACGGAAACCGACGAAAAGTCAACGGCCGTGGAAACCGTAACCGGTTTGACGGAAATGGTGATCGTGCAGACCGTAGAAAAACAGACGGGCTCGACGACTTCGAACGTTCCGGACGATTTGGACGACGTAAAGGCCGACGTTAAGCCGATCGAAACGGCCTCGATGAAAGAAAACAAACCCTCGGCTGTAGCGTCGTCGTCGTCATCGTCAGACGTGAAAAAGGTCAGTGACGAGACTGGAAAAAACCGAAAAAACGTTCAGTGAGAAATCCAATATTGTCGAAAAGCCGGAAAAAACTCGCAGTGCCAATGAATACAGCAGCAGGTACGGAAAACAAACCCGCGTCGAAATCTACGGACGCAAAGAAATCCGTGGCTGAAGCAGCGGACGCAAAGAAATCCGTAACCGAAGCAGCGGACGAAAAGAGCAACGGGGGTCACGCAAGCGAACTCGAACGTCGAGACCGTGGAAAAGGTCGCCTTGGAAACCGTGGCAAAAACCATCGTTTGCGGAAACATTAAAGGCCGTTCAAAAAACCCGTAGCAGCAGATGCCACCATCAACGGTGGCAGTACGGTGGTTGCGGAAAACAACGGCGTACCGTCATCGGACGGTGTTGTTGTCGGTGAGGAGCTCACCGAAATGATTGCTATGAAGACGATGGAAAAAACCGTTATCCACGGAAACTACGGTAGACAGGTCCGGGATTACGACGGGTACGAAACCAATGGAGGTGAAACCCTTCAAGAAAACACCTACCAATGAGCCCGTTGAAACCATCGCGTCGAGATCGGCACCGAAACTGACCGAAATGGTCGCAGTGAAGACGATGGAAAACCCAGCAACAATGTCTACCGTGAAGAGCGTTATCGCCGTGAAGACCGTGATAAAACCAGGGACTCCAAAGACCACTATTTCATCGAACGGTTCTTCGGTTATGCGTAAAGTTGGTGATCGCAAACCACTGCCCTCGATATCGTTAGACGTTGCGACCCCGAAAGTAGTATAAACGCACGCATCAACTAGAAAACATATTTAAAACCAACTTTGTGTCATGATAGGATTAGGTCGAAGTATGTAATTATTGGCCAGTCATGAAATCATTTTTATTTCATTTGATTTGTTCTGTACGTTAATTTTTGACAAAATAATCGTATTATACTTTTATTATTTTTTATAAGTTGAAAAATTTAAATTTGATGATTATTATATTATTAGTTATTGCAATTGAAATATAACACGAAAATCAAAATATGATCGTCACTTTTCATTAATATTATTGAAATAAAATTTAAGAATACTTATGGATATTTTTTTAATGGCTCATTCGAGTATTTTATATAGGTAGTTAACTAAACTAAAATTGTATTTACTATATTTATTTACTAAAAATATTTAGTTATATTTTGGTTTTTAGTAAACAGACGTGCACCTATATGTTTTTATCATAAAAGTATTAACGGTTTTAATAAGATTGTATTATAATATATTTTAGATAGTTATTGAATAAACCGGTTTTAATAAATATTTATTTATTTTAATCTTAAAATAATATTTACATTTTATTACGTAGAATGTATAAATGAAAAATTATCTTCCTTTAATTGTAAAATTATTTACGTTGTATAAACGATTATTTAGATTAGTTTTAATAAGCATAACTGCATATTAAAAATATTTGTCTAATCCTGTGATTTAATTTAGTTAAAAATAATTTTGAAATAAAAAAAAAAAAAAACATTTAAAATTATGCAAACAGAATAAGACTTGTTATTTTAATATTATTGTTTGTTCATATTGTACTTTCAGTTGTAATTATTATATTACATTGTAAAAGTAGGAACATTTCCATACTGTTAAAATTAGCCATTTTGATTTTTTTGTCAGTTGGTGGTTTATATAATTTGCATAAACGATAATTGTCAATATTGCATTGGCATATTCCGTAATATGATTATTTTTTGAAAATATATTTAAAAAACTACGAAAAAAAGTCGATAAAATACAAACTATACTTTATTACTTTGTGTATGTTTATAAAATTTGTTATTATTAATTTTATTAACACACATAATGTAAAATGTAATAATTATTTGCAAGACTTTTATGGATTATTTTTGATAATACAATGATTTTATTTTCATAGTAATTATGATTATTATGGATCCTGAATGGATCAAAGTGTTTACCAGACTTATACATAGTTTTATTGTAATCGTTCAGATTTTTTTTTCATTGACCAAATGATGAATTTAGCTGATGTAAATGTAAATTAACAATATTAAGACATTCAATTTTATTATATGTGTATACCTGTTTTATATTTTATTTATAAAAGTAACTTCTTATAATTTGTGTATTCTCCTTACGTTCTGTTTTTATTAGATAATTCAATCATAGGTACTCGTACATTTAACGAGGTCAAACGTTAAAATTCATTACGGCAGGCAGCGCATAATCAGTTATCTCTCAATGGAAGAGGGGGTCCACTAGATAAAATACCGAATGTCTACATTTTAAAATCATTATATTCGTAGCCTTATCCGTATTTAATAATAATAAAATACGAGTACCAAGGAGGACCCTGGCCCTTTGGTATATTTAAATACGCCACCGGCAGCAGGTAAATTAACTATCTAACTCAGTCTTAGTATGAATTAATGAAATAATATCAAATAAATACTTCAATACATGTATTTGAATTTAAAATATTATATCATTCTGCATTATTCTAACCTTCGAGCCAATTTCTTTATATTACCTGTGAAATTAATTTGTATTTCATTGCCTTGTATATTATGACATGAAAATTAATTATGATTTACCAAGCAATTTTTATACACATTTGTCATTGAATAACATAAACGTATTTTATTTGTTGTATGATTATTTCTCGTTTGGTTTTAGTTCATATCAAAACCTTCATATCAATCGTTTGTACATTTACACATAACATACAACTTATCTAAACCTATATAAATATGGCGGTTGGAAATAAAATAATTTTTAAACGTCAGTATAAACAAATCCCAGCCAATCCGTTGAGATTAATATTCGAAATAATAATGTGCATTTTATTAATAATACCTGCTATTTTTTGGGCTATAGTTAAATTGTTTTTTAAAACTCCACAAAAAAATGTAAAAGGACAAGTGGTAATGGTGAGTAGTAAACATTGTATATCTCCTAAAAATTAATTGTTATATTATATTTTTCTTGTCTATGTTTATTTATAACTTTTTGCTTTGAACTCAATAAAAACTGTAGAATAATAAGTGTTGTTATGGCATTTTCGTGTTATGTACAACCATTGATTTACTTATATCGATTAATTATTATTGAGAATTATAAATACACTTTTTTATTATATGTAGTAGTTTCAAACACAATTTATCAATTAGTTTATAACCCGCATTCGATATGTCATTAAAAATAAGTGATTTTAACGTTTGAATAAACTCAAATATGTCAATAATTTAAAAACTAAATAAGTAAATAATACATTTGTTTTTAGCAAATAACCCAGCTAATGGTGCTGACTATGTCGCCAACACGGGGGTCATGTTAACTTTGAGCTTTCTATGATTATTTATGTTATTATTATATTGATTAAAAATAATATACCTTTAATTATAATTAGGATTGAACATATTATTTTGTAAATAATCTTTAATCCTATATCAAGTTATGTATATTATACAAGCTTTAATTTAAATCAAACATTTAATTCAAGCTCATTATTTAAATGAAATACTTGTCATAAATAGTCATAAATATAGACTTTCAGAAAATCTTTAGTGACAGTTTTTTTACTGTACGGTTATAAGTATTAATGAAGTTTTGAAAATTTTACTCAGTCAATGAATGTTTAATATTTCAATTTCAGAGAACTGAGTTTATTTGACATGGTGTTTTATTTACTTAATATATTTATTTTGATAAAATAAGTAAATAAGGATTTCATAATTTCCTAAAAAATACATTATCTTGATATACTGCATTTATTGTAATGATTTGCTTATTGCGTTCAAATGAAGGCAGTGACCCACTTGAGTTCTGTAATCAACTGGCGATGGTAGTCTTTATTTTTTGCATTCAACGTCTTTCAGTTTTTATGTTATATTTTTTTCGACAAGCAAAATATAATACCCAAATTCATTATAATATTGTTGAAATATGCCTTACACATAATTAATTCAGATAACCGGAGCAGCTCGAGGTTTGGGTCGTGAGCTTTGTAAAAGATTTCACATGTTGGGTGCCAAAGTGGTTTGCATCGATATTGACGGAGAAGGATGCGCAGATATCGCAAACGCGATCAATCAAAATGGTGGAACAGCTATGAGCTACCAAGTCGACGTGACCAATCGACAACAGATCAAAGCTATGCACGCAGCTGTAAGGAAAGAGTTTGGACCTGTAGACATATTAGTCAACAATGCGGGTATCGTTTTAGCTCATATGTACGTCAATCCTGAATCCGATCAACTCATAAAGGATTTGATCGACGTTAATCTTCTAGGTCAAATTTGGGTATGTTTTCATTACTGTGATGTGTTATAATAATAAATATCCTTTAATTAGTGTTTAACATTGTGTACCGCAAACCATTGCATTTGATATAAGAAAAATGTACATAAAACGTAGAAAGAAAAATCGTATTGAAATAATTTTTTTTTTCCGTATTAATTTTTGATATCAATCAGATGAACAGAGAAATATTGCCCTCAATGCTGGAGAGAAACCGAGGACAAATCGTTGCTATATCCTCCATGTCATCGATGAGTGGGTTATCTGGTATATCAACCTATACGGCCACCAAATGGGCGACAAATGGTAAATAAGTAGTAACTATCTGGTGTCTTATCTGAACGCGGTGATTTCGTTGTGCCTCAAATGATTACGGCGAATTTGACGCAAGATGATTGAGTGTATAAAAATATATCTTTAATCGTGGTGTATACGACATTTTGATACGTGCAATCTGACGAAACAATTTTGACGTACTTTATTAAACCCTTTAATTCCGTCTTGGGTGTAATGTATTGTAGCGTATATAGTTGTAATAAAATTGCATGTATTGATATGAAGGATGCATCCAATATTCATTCGTCAAATTATCGCATCAATGGACACACATTGAAATTTACCGAGTCCGAAATGACAAACATATTTTATAGATAAATTAAAATGCAATTTTAATAAAGAAAAAAATATGTAAGATTTATCATTTATTTGAAACATTCCGTCATTGCTGAAATTTTACGTTTAGGTATGATGGAGAGTTTGCATAACGAATTGAGAGCATTGAAATCGGCCGTAGTGTCTACGACAGTGTGTCCGTACTTTATTGAGACCAATCCGGAAATCTCGAAACATTTAGAGCTAAGGTATGCATGTACTATTAGGACGGACTTATTTTATAGGAAAATATAAATTTTAGATTACCAGAAATGCCTACGTATTTTGTTGGTGAAATCGTCATGAATGGCATACTAGAAAATCGTCGAATTTTTTCAGCACCCAACCATTTCATGTTTCCAGTCGCTTTCGTCAGGTACACTTAAATTATTGTTCAGATTTCAAACCATGATCAACTAAAAATAATTACTGTCCATTCAATACGTTAGTACGTTACACAAACTGTTTATTACAATTGTGATCATTTATTTTCAGATTGTTACCTGATAACTTGCAATCGTTGATTAACAAAGTATTCTATGTAAATATTATTGGCTTTCCAAAAGATTTAGAATTGATGAAAAAATATCAACAGTAAGAAGTATTATGAACAAATATTGTTCTATTAGCATTATTATACAAAGAGGCATCCAAAAATACTATATTTAGTATAATAATACAAAATTTATAGTCTATATTAGTTTTTTGGCCAAAAGTGTTAATCTATTATGATGTTAGAAATTATTTATTAATATTAATAAACCTATTGTTCCTTAAAAATATCAATATATTTGTATGTTATAACTTATTTGTTTTCTTTAAAAATCATTTTTTATAATAATTTATTATCTCAAATAAAAAATCAGATAACATATCAAATAGTTGAGCCAATGATTTTAAAATATTTAGATACACCATCCCATGGTTAAAATTGGTAACGTCTACGTGGGCGCAGCCACTAGACGTTTCTATAATCGGTAGCATTAAACTTATTAAAAACAGTTGTTTCGATTGTTGAAAATTTGTTTTAATAATGTTGAATGCAAATGATACAACGATGTTTAAGAGCGTGTCCACGAAAGCAGTGGTGGATCTATGATTTTTTCGTGGGGGGAGGATATAAAATATTTTCATACATAATATGTATATTAGTTTTATTCTACTAAATTTACAAAAAAATACTTAATTTTTGGATGACTATGCCACTGCATCAATTACTTAATTGGGTTTTATTTATATTTTTATTTGTATTATCAAGTTTTGATTAATATGATACTGGTCATAATAAATAATTTTTTTTCATCCACAGGAGTGAAATCTATCTCCATATCTCCTCCCGTAGATCTTCCACTGCACGTAGGCTCCATTATATATTAAATAATTATATTATAATTATAGAATCTATGTATGTTTAACCACTTTTTATAATGAATAACACAGAATACTGAATATAAATAAATTTCTTATTTGAGTCCGACTACTGAATAAGAGAAATGAAAGATTTAAACGTAATATAAGTTCTGAATTAATCCTTAATTTTGGCACATAAGATACGAGTATATCGATTTTCTCTTATTATATCGTATAATAATGTATTATGATTAAAAAAAAAAAAATAAGAATAAAGAAAAAAGAAACTAAAGAAGAATGGAGAAGATTCATTATATGATAAAACAGTATTATGGCTTTCAAACAAAAAATTTTATTATGTAAAACCTACCCTACACACAAAATATACTCTCCAATTCAAAAGAATTTATTAGCACCCTCATAGAACGTCGCTCGATTGCGGCCCAAAGTAACCTTTTTACCTTTTCACGTATCTCGATTGTGGCCACTACATAGTAAGTAGAAAATACTATTTAAGTGATTATCAAACCTCAATAAATATCCTCATTATATCCAATACATATTTTGACATTAATATAACTATCAAATTCATGATTCACGCTATCACCAATATTAGGCGAGGTAAATTTTCAGTCCATTAAAGATAAAAAAAGCAGATAAACTCTAAGATCGAATGATTTATAGTAGAACATAGTTGTATATTGTGCTTTTAGTATCGTTTGGCTCTTCATTCTATAAAGTGCAAATAATGGAAATGTGTTAAGCAAAAAAGATAAACAAATATTAGTAATATTTAAATATAAATTTCGATGTCATAAGTTATTAGCAAATGAAGTAGATAAATTTTGGTTAACAACACTATAAAAAATTTTTAATAAGCTAAAGTAATCTTAAAAATAAAAATAAATACTTTTCATGTATTTAAATATTTTTTTCATTTTACTTAATAAAAGTTGGTTTGCAAAATTAATTTTGTAAATACTAATTTAAAATAGTTATTGTTCCTCTCTGAAATAATTTATTATTTGGTATATTCAATTTACAAAACTTAACAAAATGTTATTATACAGTATTTAAAATATTTTTCAAATATTTTATTTTATTAATTATAAGCTATTTTGTGAACCAATGTGTGTTTGGGCACAATCGGGATACTTAAATTTGAGATAAAATAGAACTACCTGAATTCGGGCCGCAATCAAGCAACTCCGCCCTCACATATACCCAAGTATTTTAAACTCAATAACGTACCTTCTTTATACACCCAACGCATCACCAAAATAATAAAAACAGTAAGTAGATTCAGAAACATAATTATAATATTTATTTTTAAATGAAAAATGTTAAATAACTATAGTTATAAATACTAAAAAAGAATGAGAAAGGATCTCTTGGCGCCTGAAAGACGGAAGCAATTTAATTAAAAACATAATAAAAAATTATTTACTCACTATAAGAAACATGTGTAAGTATAAAATAAATTAGTATACTTAAATTTGTTATTAAAATATAAACATTTTAATTACTAAAGAAGAATAGAAATAAATCCCAAGGAATTTGAATATAATTTCACATAAGTGAAATCAAAAAATTACATTTACAAAAAACAAATACGTGTTACCAAAAATATAATTGAAAATAATTATTAAAATGTAGTATTGATTATTAGAAAAAAACCCCACAGTTGAACAAAATAATTTATTTATTTTAAAATATTATTTACAAAACCAAGAATGCTTAATATTTTATAGTTTTAAAAATATATTTTATTTTATCTAAGTAATAGCTATATTATAAAAAAAAAAAATAAATATATATTAGACTATTTTCTTGTTTTCTTTATTTTCGCACCTTTTTTCCGTGAATTGATAAATGGTTTTATTTCACAGCGGTGAATATCGTACGACATCAATAACTAACAGTAAAAATTGAAAACACTATAATCAGATACTCATTCAATCTAGAACCATTGCTACTCTTGAGTGATTCAAAATAATGACTATTATCAAAAATATTGTTCTTTTCTTTCATGAAAAAGAGAAAAGAGAAAACGGGATGATACCACTCACCAATGTTCTCCCAAAAGAATCTACGTTGTGGACCGTTGAACGGAGACAACGGTCGTTGATTCGCTCACTGATCGTTTGGAGTAAACGTATTCAGTTGCAGTAAAATCGTAGCGGTTTTTGTATTTGTATTCAACGTCATTATTGTCAATAAAAACAAAACGGTTAATATTATTACCCTTAAAAGAGTATAAGGTGCTAAAAGTTCATTCACTTCAAAGTTGCATACCTCAAATATACAAGACGTAATGATAGTATATTTAACAAAAATAAAAATTTGAATACTTTTAAACACACCATCGAAATACGAGTATAACAAAACTGTTTGCGTTCAATATAGGATTATCGTCTATTGCACTCATGGAACAGCAATACAATAACTATCATAAAATTCGTTTCATAATCCATTTCCAAATTTAGACTTCTGCGCGTGTACGTATATACTTTTCAAATACAATTGTATCTTGACAATTATTACAGGAAACTGCAACAACCGAAATGGTCTTTCAAGAACGGCACAATATGTCCGTACCCTGGCTCGTACAATTTTCCGTGTCGTTGCGATATCCAATAGACACCTCAGATTTGGCTTTCGACTGGTGTTTCAGAATGTATATTAATTATACCTATCTCCAAATCTAACATTCCGAGGTGATCGGTAAATATGTGTTTATGTGTAACATGGAACCATTATGGATAACCACAGGCCAAGGTACAGTCGCATACTCTGGATGTTTAAACACAATGCCACCAGAGAAGGAAGAGGAGGAGGAGAAAAAAACTAAAGAAGGGTTTATCAATGAATATCGAAAAATACTGCGAAAGTTTGGCGGCACTAGATGATGACTCAAATTTAAATGAGGCAGACAAATTAGGATTTATGGAAGAAGCCACCAAAGAGTATTTGTGGATTCGGAATCTAAACATTTGATCCTAGACCACATAAATGAGCTAGACGATGAGGAAAAAGATGATGAAGAGGTGTGAGACAGAATAAAAATGATTATACGCGTATTATGACAATTACTTTTTTATTAAATAGTTACAGAATTGCATTAAACTCATTCTAATATCATGATTGATTTTACAAATATTTTTTAATTTTAATTTTTATCTTTTTTTTCTATCAACATAATGTCCTTTGATTTTTTTACACTAAACAGTATTAAGTCGTGTGTTACCCGTAATGGTTTATCAGTTAATCTATTCGGCGTATACAAATCACGAGACATTGAATATCCTTATCCATAACACTACAATTATAGCAATAACCATTTATTTATTTTATATTTATTGCAAAATGTTATCAAGAAAGCGTAAGTCGAGGACAGGATAGAAACCCTTTGATATTTTAGGGAATTCGTTAAAATAAAACATCATCCGTACATAATTTTGTCGTCATTCAAATAATTTATTCATGCAGAACTTTAAATGACAAATAAAATATTGATTCAATCATACAATCGAATTTCGTTTCAAATTTAACTCGATGTTTTAAACAATAGCATTGATCGATCCACGTACATCGAATCAAACCCACCAATATCGATCTTTAATAATGTAACACTATTTATATATGTGTAATTCAGTGGTAACCACTTAATAGACTCGTGGTTTATTGACTCATTCGATAATTAGACTCAAACAGACCAGTCCTGATTTGCACGTATAGTAATACGGTAATACATAGAAAAATATTAGTTTATTAGACTCATTACACTGATTGATGGTGTTAACAATATGATAACATATATAGAAAAAATATGGTGTTCGATGCAAGTATATAGTACCGGTATCTCATTACAGATATGTAATAACTAGGGCAGAGGACTTGTAGCTCTAAAAAAGCTCTAAATATGCAAGCACTTAAAAACCTCATAATATGCACTTTTTTCAGTCTTTTTATTTAAAGGAATTAATATAATAAATAGCGTTTAAAACAAGTCAAAACAATTACATAATTTAATTATATTATATACCATAGCCAAATAATCAAAATACAATTTACTTAATTTTCTTATTTTTTTGTAAATAAACGACGTTAGATCATTATCGCTTCTTGGAATAATGTGTGCTTGATGACAGTCTAAAACCATAAACGGCAAAAATTAAAAATAAATAAATTTTTATGCAAACATTTTGACTCTATTGTTTGAAATAAAAACGTCACTTTGTAAAAAATCGATTTTATTTAAATATGTCTCAAAAAGTATAAAATAGTGTATAATATTGTAAAATATACCCTAAAAACAAAAAGGACTCAAAATATGCATTTATATGCAAAATACAATTTTAAAACTAGCTTTATAAAAGCATGAAACGTATTTGTTTCGTACTCTGCTATTTTTGAGACTATGCAAATCAAATATGCAAATGCTTCAAGTCCTCTGCCCTAGTAATAACCAATACTTAAACCAAAGAAAACAAAAATAGTTTTTTTTGTTTTTATACATTATAATGTTCTTCAGGTTTTGTGTTTTAAAGTTTTTTAAATTTTGCATTCTATATTATTAAAACTAATATTTAGTTAATTTTGGTTTAAATTTAAAAGCTACAACTTTTTATTGCTTTAAAAAATTATAGGATTTCGTATATTATAATTTTTAATATTATTTCATAATAATAACAGTGCAAACTGGGGTTACAATGGGTCATTTCTCCAAGATTTTTATTTAATTTAACATAACGAAAAAAGCTTATATCAGTTTTAAATTATATAAAACGTATTGAAAACTCTCAATAGCTACGTATAAAATAAAATATAAATGTCGTGCATATTATCTTGACATTCACTAAGAACCTTTCTTGAATGTAACATCTAGTCATGGCTATGTTATACAAAAACAAAATTATACACTTAGTCACTTAATAAATGCAGTATGTGTCAATATGTGACATTTTCTCCGGTATACTGATGCTCATAATGCGCAGTACAAAATAATAGGTTGTTAAAACCACTAACTTGGTCGGATACAGAATCCCGATATATTTATATATATATATATATATTAAAATAAATTATAATTATTGTTTATTTAATTTTTTTTTTTACATCGTATATTATATATATATATGTATATATAATATACTACGATGATGATGGTGTCAGTGGATGCGGTATTATAGCTGAGTGTACAAATATTTGTATTATATATATTTTTTGTATGGACACCATCCAGTATATATGCATTTAGTGGACGCTCATAAGCGCTTTGACGGGCTGCTGAATCAGATACGTATGACGAGAACCATCGGGCAGCTCTTCTGTTGACGGTCGGTTCGTATTCTTTGCGACTGCCCAGGGACTGATCAAAACCGCTCAGGACTTCGTGCCCACATCCGCAAACCCGTTCACATCATTGTAATCCATCAAATATAATAGTAAAAGAAATAGCCTACGTATTATTTGGCCGTACAACATTTATTCCAGTATCCTAGGACAACAAAAATATCGTTGTCAAGTAATTATTTTTATTGACTTAAAAATGTTGATTGAGAAACGACAGTACTAATTTGGCAATCGTTAAAACGACCCACATTAGAATATTATTTCATATTTTTTGCATCTTTTTTTGTGAATCGAAAAATGTTTGTGTTCCACAGCGGTGAATACTGTACAACACCCATGGCTAGTGGTAAGATATCAAAAGACACCATAACTAGATGCTGATTTGATGGAGAACCATTTCCACACTGGAATGATTCGAAATAACGATATCTGCAGCTTGTAATGTCATATTCTTTTTTTCTAGGAAAAGGAGAAAAGAGGAAACGGGAAAACTATAGAAATGAAACAATTTACCAAAACCCCCCGAAAAGGATCTGCCTTGTGAACCTTTGTACGCTTGTACCTGTCGAAGATTCACTCATCGATTCTATGGGGTAAGTGAAACGTGTTCAGTTGCTGTTTTAATGTCATCGTTTTAATTGTCAAAAAAAATAAAATTACTAATATTGATAAGCATCTATAGAACAGTATGTACGAATATCCATTCATATTAAAAAAACGTGGTTAAAATAGTATTATAAAAGAAATAATTAAAACAGTAATTAATGACATTATAAATTTGAACATTTTTCGGTTTACCATCGTACTATGTTAAATATGTAAAACTTGATTCTAAATAACAATTGATTTGTCCTAAGCAGTTCTACACAGGACTGTCGTACCCACGGTACATTTATACAGTTATTATTCGGAATTCCATTTCATTATATTTTAGACCTGACGTGTTATTTATATATAATTTTCAATTACAATCGTTTTTTTATTGACTTACGTGTTATGTTTATACTATAGGAAAACATCAATCAGTACAATATGCTCATGTCCTTGCCCGTACAGTTGTCCGTGTCCATGCAAATGCCCTATGGACACATCTGATCAAATTAATAACGGTGAATTTGATACGAATATGGATTATGAGTACTCCCAGACTGAACAATCCTCCTATCCGACTACCAACGGTGGTTGCGATACGGATATGGATTATGAGTACTCCCAGACTGAACAATTCTCCTATCCGACTGACAATGATGGTTGTGGTATGGATATGGATATGGATTATGAGTACTCCCAGATTGAACAATCCTCCTATCCGACTGCCAACGGTGATTGCAATATGGACATGGATAATCAATATTCCCATACCGATCAATCCCGTCTAGTTGCCGACGAATATTTTGGAACGGACATGGATTGTCACTACTCTGAGACCGAACAGTCCTCCCATCCGGTTATCGAAGGATGTCTCGAAATGGTCATAGGATATACCGACACCCAGACTGAACAATCTCATCTGGTTGTCGATGGGGGTTTTCGAACAGAAATGAGTTATCACTATCCTCTGACAGAACAATCTAATCTAACTACCAACGGTAGTTTTGGTATGGATATGTGTCATTCCTACCTTAAGACTGAAGAGGAAGAAAGGGAAAAAAAGGAAACAAAGAAATCAAAAGAAGAAAATGAGGACGAAGAACTAAGCGAGGTGTTGTTAAAGGCCTCTGAGAAATATAGCCTAGCGATGGAAGCTCTGGATATGGATTCAAATTTGAATGATACTGAAAGAAAAAAGTTGATGGAAAAGACTACTGAGGAGTATTTGCAAGTCATTCGTGATAATCCATCTACGAATTCAGATTTGATACGAGAGGATGAGTCAGACGACGACGAGAAGGAGGAGGAGTGTGATGAAGAGGACGAGGCAGTGGAGGAGAATGATAGCAAGTTACAATAAAAAATGGTATCTATATATTTATAGCAATTACTTTTTTATTAAATAGCAATAGAAAGGCGTCAAATTCATCGTAAGGTCATGATTTTTCGAACAAACTTTTCGAAAAATTACTTCTTAAAAGAATAACCCCTATTATCAAAGATAAAAACATCATCCCAAATACTCAATTTGGATTTCGATCATATCATTCGACAATCCACCAAATACATAGAATTACCGACAAAATATCATCATCATTCGAAAAAAAAGAACACTGCCCCGGTGTATTCCTTGATATTGCGCAAGCATTTGATCGCGTCTGGTACGACGGACTATTGTTCAAATTAAAATCGTTTCTACCTGCTCCGTATTTCCTCATCCTAAAATCTTATTTCGAAGACCGATATTTCACTGTTAAATTTAACAATTCCTACTCTGTCTACCATAAAATCAAAGCGGGAGTATCCCAGTGAAGTGACCTATCACCTATACTCTATAATATCTACACATCAGATATGCCCTAAACAAATCATACTACTCTAGCGACATATGCAGACGATACCGCTATACTAGCATCAAATAAAGACCCAAACATAGCCACCCACGATATACTATACCACTTAAATCTAATCTCCAATTGGACTCAAAAATGGAAAATTAAAATAAATGAAAACAAATCAGTTCAAATAAATTTCTCTCTGAAAAAAAACGAATGTCCACAACTTTTACTCAATAATTCACCAATTACTATCCAAAATGTAACCAAATACCTCGGAGTTCATTTAGATAAAAGACTTACCTGGGCCCAACAAACAAAACAGAAAAATAAACAATCAAATACACGTCTACATCTCCTCCGTCCATTATTGTCTCCTTCAATGAATTTAAAAAACAAAATATTAATATACAAGACGATTAACACCCCCTCTGGTCATATGGTATCCAAATTTGGGGCCAAGCCAAACCATCCAATATAAGACCCCTACAAGCTTTCCAGTCTATATGTCTTTGACAAATAACTAGAGCCCCATGGTATATGACCAACGACGCATTACATAAAGATCTCCAAATCCCAACAGTCAACGAAATAGCAACTTGTCATTACAAAAAGTTTCACTCCAAACTGCACTCGAACCAAAACCCTCTAATTTCCCGTATGTCCTCTATAACCATCCCCAACAATCCTCTGAGGAGTTTAAAAAGAAATTGGCCAAGAGACGCTCTTGCCTAACGGTCTCCATATTATGAACCCATCAAATTAAATAGGAGGTACTGTTGTTGGACGGTTTTCCCCCCTCAAGACACTTAAGCCATTTTACTATTACCATGTATCAAATTTACTTATTGTACAATCTGTATAGATTGTAAATATGCTTTAATAAAAAAAAAAAAAAAGGTCATGATTGATTTTTCGAATATTTATTTTATTTTAATTTCAATCTCTTTTTCATTCAACGTATTATGCTTTTGTCATCTGGACATTATTTTTCTTTACTTTACAGTATTACATAACTACACTATATAATAATTGAACATTGAATATTCTTATCGATCACACAAAAAAGTTAGCAATATTAATTAATTAATTTCATATTCATTCTATTTAGTTTGTATCTTGAGTTGATGGGAGATTTCTTGAATCCCTTTGATATTCAGGGAAAATAAGTCAAATAAAGTATCATCACACAAAATTCGATCATAATTTCAATCACTGATCCATACATACATTATCTTAAAGAGCGACGAAATTCTATTTAAAAAACATACAATTTTACATACGAATTACATATCGTTACAGATTTAACTCAGATTTAACTTTAAATTTAAGAATTTCAAGCAACAGTAATGATCGGGCAACATGCATCGAACCAAGCCCACGAACAATAAGCGACAAAATTGTAATATTTGATAATTCAAGAGCTTAAGATAAAAATACAAACGATATTTGCACATATTATTACGTAAAAGAAGATGAATCATCCGATGATTTCGACGTCCGGCCTACATTAAACATTCAAAATATTGTGCACATCGCGTTTATTATAGTTTATTGGATAATTACTTTAATAATAATAATAATAATAATATAAAATATAAAAATATTATATAAAAACATTATTGTTGAATTAATATTCGAATAATCTATTAATCTAAAAAAAAAAGAAAAAAGTTAAAAATTTTAAACGTTAAACTGCAACAATACGAATTTATTAAAGGTCGATGTTTGGTTGTTGATAGATGTTTTCAAACATTTTAGAGACATAAATTTCCACATATAATCTAGATCGTGTATACTACTATACAGTTCCAAGTTTGTGTTAAGCGTTGTATTCTAATGGGCAAATATTGGTTTATTAGATTATTGTAGGTTGCTTTGGAGGATTTTTTTTAAGGAGGATGATGCCCAAAATTGCCTTTTTCTTCCTACTTGAAGTAATCAATACAAAGTCAATAAAATTGTGACTAAACATAAAGTCACGATCTTATTTACTTTACATATGTATACCTGATGACTTCAACACAAAGCGCGAGGACACCATCGTAAGACACGCTCGTATTGGTCCGTAACGCCGCGTAGTAGAAGACGATTATGATCGCTCGGTGGTAAATTTGACGATTCGTTATCATAAACGGCTGATTGGTTAGCACACGCGTGTTACAGCGTGATTGATCGTGCCTGAAATTATGTTTCCAGATTAATTTTCTTGGACGGCTAATTAAATAATCTTATCGTGGAAGAGCAAAACGTAGCTTATGCTTCCGGGCTGCTCGAGTTCGAATCGATACAACCTTCTTCTCCGGAAAAGTTTGCAGTATTCATTATTTTTACGCAGATAAATAGTGTGTGGGGTATACAGAATAGAGATTGTAAAATTGTTAGTACGAAAAAAAAATAATTATTTTAATTAATTTCACAAAACTACAAAAATCAAAATAGGTGAAAATTGTAATTTCAAAACATAACCTAAAAATAACTTATTATAGTATAACAGAATAGTTCTTGGAATCAAGTCACATAAAATTGCGACTAGTGTTTGTCAATAATTTGTATATCATTAAAGTCCGATTATTACAAACTAAATATAGAAAAATAAACGAACGTTTAATAATAATGTATACCTACTTATATTTTCTTTAAAACTTTTTCAATAAATTGTTATCTGTATTGTTATACATTGTAATCAGAGTCCGATTTATCTTTTTTTACGGCTATAGGCTCCAAAAAATTGACGTCCTTATAATAGGTGAACAAGTTACAATACCCCTCCAAAATACCTACTCTAAATATTAAATATATAGACAAAAATATTGGACATCCATTTGAATTCAATTCATTTTCCAATTTTTGGAACCATAAAAATAATAAATTATTACAATTTAAAATAAAATAGCTGTCTACAGTGTCTAATGAGAAATCCGCCTCTGATTGTAATAATTTGTGTCGTTTTTCATATTTTATAAGTTATAAATTTCAAATATTGTTTTTCATACGTTATTCGTTATAAATTTAAATCTATTATGTTTTGCGGAAAGTTATTCAATATAATTTAATATCGGTCATTGATTGCAAAACGTTTTTAATTATCCATTTTAATCGTCTTTTGGAAAGTTAAACGTTATTAAGATAACGTTATAAGATATCTTGAAGCCTTGGTAATAACTGAATTATCTTTTAATGATTCTATATCAATTCAAAAGAATTTGAAGTCCCTGTTGTTAGACCCGCCGACGTAATATCCGAGCTTTATGATGAATTTATGAACTTTGATCGAGCAATTTAAACTACTGAAATATTTGCCGAGGAAGATATCAGTGGTCAAATTCAGTTAAAACGACAATAGAGAATATTACTACTGGGAGTGAAGAAAACGAAGACGAACCAAATGAGAAACCACCATCAACAAAACAGATACTAATAGCTCTTCCGGTTTTACTCAGATAGATTCAGTAAAGAGGCAATTATGACAGGAAGGCCACAAGCAACCCGTGGACCGCGGGTTGAAGACCTCCTGATCTAAGATATTACGCATATTTTGTTTACGCATGCACATTATTAAAGTTAGTCAGATAATCTAATAATTATTGAGATAAAAAATTGTATTGTTACATTATAATTTTTGTATTGTCTATTAAACTGAAAAATTAAAGTAAGATACGAATTTAAGGTTTTTTTTTTATATAATAATGATAGGTCTTAATATTTCTACAGCGGAAATTGATTTCACATGCCATTGAAATGTATTGTATCCCATTTTTGGTCTGCTCCCTATCCCTGAGATTAAATGAATAAATTATTTCACCTTAATCGATCAGTTAATTTTTGATAACCATCGAATGGAATTACCATGAAGGTACATCATATATAGGTACCAAATTTCTTTGTGTCAAGATAATCATACTAAAGTGATATTCATGTTATTTTGTATACCATTTTTATTTAATTTATTTTTAAACAATTTTTTAGGATAATATATTCCTAAACAAAACACATAATAAATATAGTTTAAACCACAATAAAAATTGAATTGAAAAATGAATTAATTTATTATCTATTTCATAATAATAATTAATAATATATTATTAAACCATATTCATTTATAAACACAGTTCTTTGGGTTTTGCATAAATAATTATGTCGAACAATTAATTCCGAAACATATTTTGAAATTTTTTAATTATCTTAATATGGAAGGCTGTTGACATGAACGGATTTTGTTGTAACCATATTGTCATGATTATTGCAATTGTGACAAACTATAATTTTTCAGTTTAATCTTGAAAATTTACAATTTCCATTTGATAGTTTCATAGATTACAATTAACGCATTTTGACTTGTTTGTTTTTCTTTATTGAATGCATGTATTTAATAATAGTATTCAACAAAAGCATCTAATTCGTGTAACTATAGTTGTAGATTATATCAGAAATTGGAATATATAATGTAAAATGAAAAATTTAGTAACAATAATACTTATCATTCTTTAAATATATAATAGATGAATTATTAGATTTTACTGGCGGGAACTCATCGTGGGATACTGAAGCCCGGCTGTAGATCCTGAATTTTACGTATATACGATTTTGAAGATAAATAAATACGGTATACATGATATTATTAATAACTAGTATAAATATGTAATTATATATAATAATAATTATTGTATGGCCCAAGCAACTAATGTATAACATATTTTCCGTACACTCTTTTGTAGGTAGTGAATGTGTCTATAATGATTAAGATTATGATTATGATGGACAATAGCCAAATATATTTATACTTAATAAAATATTTAACCAATGTTATACTAGCTCATAAGTATTTAATAAATACTAAAGAATTAGATTTGTAGAATCACCATTATATTTTATTTATGCCGGTTTAAAAATCTGTCACTCGTTAAGGCAAAACCAATTATAAATATTTATAAATTACCTACCTTTATACTATGTAATTTAACAAAAAAAAAATTTTAATTATAAATCATATTTTTCACTATTTTCAATAAAACAAAAAAAAAAAATTATATCATTAACAAATATATTATAATTTTAAAGCTATTTTTTTTTATTATTCTTGAGTCAAGATTCTTGATGAATTAGTCAATTATTTCTAAAGGGTTAATAATATTAGAATTTAACATAGATTAAATAAACATAGATAGCCCATTCAGAATTAAGAATTAGTAAAACAATTTTCGGCTAAAGACACAACGAAATGTGCTGGACGTGAGGGAATTATACAAATAACTAACTGGACGTTGTGGCACAATATGATCATTGGTTAATATTTTTTTAAGAACAATAACTCTAATAATTTATAAAAATAATTTTTTTTTAAAAAAATAGCTTAAAAAAAGCCTAGTCAATTTGATTTTGTTTCCTGATTTATAGTATCATAATTAATAAGCCAATTGTAACAAATATTTAATGAGGAAAAAATTATACATTATTTATTTGTATTTTGTAAAAGATATCGCATTTTTATATCGATTCCAATATAAATAATAAAAAACTTTTCATTATTTTATTCCACCACCCTCCTTCAACTCAAATTTCCTGTACACGTCTCTAACTGAAATTACAGATATATATATATATATATATATATATATATATATATATATATATATATATATATATATATATATATATATATATATTAACTGAAATTACAGATAATATATATATATATATATATTAGTTTGTAATAAAAAAAATAAAAAATATTGAAATCTTATAATATTCTGCCGACTGAAAAATGTCCTCATAAATGTAATAAATAAATTACGTTCTTACGCAGTTATAAATTTATTTAAAATAGTAATAACGGTTATTTTACTAATCCGTTATTTCGAATTATTGTTACACATATTTATTATATCGTCAAATGAATCATAAATATTTATACTTTAAAAAACCGATAAATATTATCGACGAGTATATACAATATATAATTGATAATTACAGTGGACACCGCTTATTGGACTCACGGTTAATTGACTCATTCGTCTATCAGACTAAAAAAACGGCTAGTCCCAACACACAGCTTAAAATTCGTATATTTGACTCACACACCCGTTTATAGGGTCATTTGAAAATTAGATAAATAAAAAGAATATGTACATACTATATAAATATAAATAAACATAACAACAGTCAAAGCGGCCAAAAGAGAATGTGGCTAATGATAGTGATAGTGACGAAGAAGAACCTTATGAAAAACCACCATCAAATAAATATATGCTAGAAGCTCTTCAAGTTTTACGCAGAGAGATTTAGCAAAGAGATGATTTTGACATATTCGAGCAACATAAATCTTACGAAAATATGATAATAAAGTTGGTCGAAGAGAGTAAAATACAATCAACCCTAGATTAATTTTTATCAAAAAATTAATTTATAAATATAAATTATATAAAGAGTTTAAATATACCTACATATTTTTTTTATTTTTATTGCATTTATACAAATCAATAAATATTTTTTAAGTAAATAAGTTTTAATTTAAAATGTTTTTTGGGTCATTCGCCTTTTTGACTCATTTGGTTAATGATTCAAATGGATAGGTCCCAAAGTTAATCCAATAAACGGCGTCCACTGTATATACATTTTTCTAAAAATATATTTTAAAGTAAAATTAAAAACACGCTTGTTTTTCATGAAAATATATACTTGAATAGACATATCTATAGAAGCATAATTTTCAAAACGATAACAGACGCATTTATTTTATTTATCTCGATAAAAAAGTTGTTAAATTTTATTTTTACCGTGTTGTTCCATTTCTTATATTAGCAATGTAGGGAAATGTTATAAAAATGTAATAAGAATGACTAAACAAAAACCCTACATTTATTTTTGAAAAAATGTATTTATAATTATTTTCGTATAAAACATGGATGTAATCTGGAAATAGCGCACAAATTCAAATTAAAAACTAACCAATAGTTGATAAATAATGAATATAACTATTTTACCACTCTCTAACTTTGTTCCCCGAAACACTATTACTGGAATATAGAAAAAACTTATATGTTTCACATCATCAATTCCTTCGTCATGTTATCAAAATCTGTATAGTAATCTTCAATTACTGTAAAAAAATATTATTGTATTGTGGAACTCAAATGATTTCATTCATACGTTATAGAAGATAATTCGAGCTTTAAACGCGTAATATTACTCAACATCTGTACGAGTACGCAATGTGTAACGATTATGAGCGTACTAATGGTCGTCCAAACGGCTCACGACGCACCGAGTGACGGAATGTCGATCACAAAATCAAAAAGGCAAACAAAACGCCGCCAAAAAGCCGCGGGTACCCCGTTGAATTACGATTTCAGACCATACATCTAATCGTATCCGTCATAATTAAGATACTCGTGAATATTGGTATTGCATATTATATAGAAATATGTGTGTGTGTGTGTGTGTGTGTGTGTGTGTGTGTGTGTGTGTGTTATGGTGTATCCGGTTAAACCATTAGATACCTACAGTCGTTAAAAAATGTAACTAATTTTGAGTATTATTGTCCATGTCGGTCAACGGCAGTAATGCATATAACGGCACCGTGATCAACATTATATGCGATTTGGCAACTCTCCAACACATCGGTGACCAATTTTTTAGACCAGTTTATCACACATCGATTTGATATCAATACGCCAACCGGCAAAATACAGCTGTATCTAACGTCGGGTTTCCACCAGCAGTGACGCCTACCAGAGAATCTTGCCGGAAAAGGAGCGAACTGCCTACTGTTGACGAATTAATATCTGCAGCATCACCGAACAATCTTTTGTCGCTGAAGGAGAATAGCCTACTACAACCTCATTATCGTTACCGCCATCCAGCTTGTTGCCGGAGAGAGAAATCCATTGCCGTCGTCGACGGTACTTCACGCCCTACCAATGGGACAACTATTGATGTATATTTATATATTCCAGTGATAGGATCAAAATAATACGGAAGTTACATTTTACTGCCATTGATGTTGTGGATTGTAATTGGATGAACAAATTGAACTTAATCTTTGTAAACACCGTAGGGTGTATTATTTGTTTGTAACAATAATGTAAATACAACAATAATTTATTGCATCAAAAAAAAAAAAATCCAACAAAATTTCCCATAATTTGGCGAACTAATAATAAAGCATGGATAATTGGAAGCATAATGGAAGGTTGGTTGCATACATTCAACAATAAAATAAAAAACAAAATCGTAAAACTATTTTATTTCTTGATAATGTAACATGTTATCCACATTTAAATGTATCAAATGTTCGTTTAGTGTAGCTTTCAGCTAACACGATATCACTTACCCAACCAAGGAATTACCAAGGAATTATGTATTCGGTTAAAATTAACTATTGTAAAATGGTTTTACAATTATTATTAGTAAGTATGGATAGCATAAAAAGTGTTAATGAATTGGGGTATAAAATCAATGAACTAGATGCAATTTATTGGTTGAATTAATCTGTAAACTTAATAAAACCAGATACAGTCAAAAAATGTTTCATAAAAGCTGGGTTTATTTAGTTTTGGATCAACCAACAGATGGCAATAAAGATAACGATTTTAAATTGCTGTTCTACAATCAATGAAAAAGTAGATAGCCATGAATATGTTAACATCGATAAGCATTTATGCACTAATGATAATGATATTATAAATTGCACTCCAATAGACAGACGTTGAACAATCCAAATCCGAAGACGAAACTGATAATGTACCGTTGCACGGCATTTATTAAAACGTATAAAACGCCCTCCATGAAATAAAACGATTAGAAATGTTAGCATTGGATCAAAATAATGAAAATTAACTTCTTGAATCAATTCTCAACTTGAAAAATGTAGTAGAAAAGAAAGTGGTAAGTTGAATAACACAACAAAAAATATTAGATGATTTTTGAAGTATATAATTATGTAAAATAAAAAAGTAGGTAAAATGCAATAATAATTAATATATAAAATACATGTAATAAAGATCTATCAGTATAAATGTAAAAGTTGAAATAAATTGTAAGACGACAAAGTTTCAAAAAAAAAAAAGATCCATCAGACATTTTTTTTTTTTTTTTACCACCTGTATTAAACGGAAACCCGTCTAAAATGGAAAAAAAATCTTGTCTCAACCATTTCCATATTACACAGGTTTGACTGTATAATATTGTGACTTACAACGCATCTTTATACCGAATCCGCACAAGTAAAACCTATTGGCATACAAATGGGTTAGTATTACGTTTATATTTGAAAAAAATACTTGTAGAATTTTTTTAGTTTTA
Organism: Sipha maydis; assembly: GCA_034509805.1. NCBI lineage: Eukaryota > Metazoa > Arthropoda > Insecta > Hemiptera > Aphididae > Sipha > Sipha maydis. The sequence continues at coordinate 9,144 of JASXSY010001287.1, read as the reverse complement.
CTATTATGTTCATCACTATTTGACAGTCTCCTTTAATCATACCTGTTTTATGTAAAAGTTTAATTATCGGTTGAATATTTTTAACGCTCAATATTCAATACTTAGAGAATGATTTCAATCTATTATAAGTATCCTTATTATCCTTATTCTTATTTAACTCGCGTCGAGTTTACGAAATTTTAGAAAACCAAATTTGAATTTGAAACAATACTTTTTTTCTTTATTGTTTTATTTTTATTTTTACATTAAATGCGTTGTATTTTTCAACACTAAACAAAAGTTAGGACTGCACTGATGTAAACGGCTGCACAACACTAATTTGACGTTAATCGTGTTTGGTGGAGCTCGTGGACATTCTGTAGAAAAAGTTCAACAGTTTTTGATCCAACGATCTATTCGGGCAATCCATTATCCAGTCGCCGTTGTCTTGACGGGCCGCTTTGCACTGGTTCACGCGCACGTCGCCGTCGTTGCCGCACCGGCTCGGACTCACACTGTTGCGCTGGTCGGACGCGGCCTCGGACTCGACAGTGGTCGTTGGGACGGCATTGGGGGTACATCTCTCGCACGATTGCCGCGGTCCAAAGTCGTATACGCGATGGTCGTACTCGTTGTAGTCGGCTGTGGGGGTGGGACTGGAGGCAAGGGTGGCCGCGCATCCGTCGGTTCCAGAGGCAACGCGTGCCGATGGCCGCGGCACGGACTTCCGTACCCGGCGTTCCCGGTCGCGTAACATCCGCTGCCGGGTCTGCTTATCCGCGGGTGGTTTGGCCCACATGACGTCGATTCGCACGCCCGTGGCCACGTCCTGGGAACCGTCCAGCGCGTCCATTGCAGACTGCGCGTCCTCGCGCCGCTTGAAGTGCACGAACGCGTAGTTCTTCAGGTTCTTAACGTGATCCACGGCCCCGTATCGACCGAACACCCGGGCCAGGGCGCGTTCGTCGAGCACGCCGCCAAACTGATTGACGAACAGTATGCGTACCGCGGCCATCGTGTCCGCGTCCGGCTGCGGTTCCGGGTCCGCCCAGTCCACAATCGTCTTGCAACCGAACAGCTTGTGCTGCGACAGTGTCCGCTTAGCGTCCGCGGCCGCAGCCGCCGAACCGTAGTCCAGGAAGCAGAAGCCCCGGTGCATCGACGGGTTGTCGATGTTCTTGAATGTGATCACGTGCATCAGACGGCCGCGCGTTATGCGGCTCACCTCGTCGAATATCTCCTGTTTTGTTTTCGCCTTCGGCAGATTGCCCACGAACAACCTGCATCTGTGGCCGTCGTCCGCAGTGGCCAAAGAACTTTCCGAACGATCCGCCATCTTGATTGTACTAGGTGGTACCGTCGCCGTCGTTGCGGCCGCTACCTGTACTTGTCGACTGTCGACTGCGAGATTCGACTCGTAATTGTTGGTGTCGCGAACTCCTTGTTTCTCGGTTATTTGGTTTTTATTCTTGAATCTCTTCCCGTGCATAGTGCTTCGATGTCGTGTAGAATAGTTCAACTAATGTCTCTTACTTGTTTTACTCTCGTTGAAACCTCGGACGATTATGTTATATTGATATTGTATACATAGCCAGCCAGCTATTAAACAGCACTGTTTGTAATCTGGTAATTTATTGATTTATTTTTATTTTTTATCTATCCGTCGTACAGTTTTTTATCTCGTTTAGACGCATTATTTCTTAGATATTAACGGTAAGTAGTATTACATCGACTTTCGGTTTTAGTCGAATATATTGCTTATACCTTTTCGTTGTCTAACCTTTATAATTTGTACCTATATAGTTTATTTAACTTTCTGCTTATCGACATTATTACCTAATATTTTGACTTGATTATTAAAAAAGTCTCATTGTCATTATCTTATACAAAGGAAGTGCATTTTTAATTGATATGTTTCCAAAAATGTTCATGTATTCCGTAATCTAACAATTTAAACATTGATAAATATTTTTTATATTCACCTCATGCGTATACGTACTCAATACAGATCGTTATATTTCTAGATTTCTAGCCTTGTCTACTGTTAATTTTGTGTTCAATAATTTATTTTTACTGGACATAATCTTTATATTTTATTCGTGTGTGAGAAAATTGGTGTCATAGCATAACTTAAGTTTATTTCAAAATGTTTACTTCTAAACGTGCACATTTCCAGTAAACTTACCACCGAAACTAAGTACATTTTAGTCGCCTTATACGATGGGCATGGGCTGCCGTGAGTGTATTCTGGTCCCCACCAACGGGGATCTATTTTATTTATTCGAGTTTTTTTTTTTGTTGATAACTATGAATATGTAACATACCTTATTGATGTTATAAAGTTCTTTTTTTGAATAACGATTGCAACAAAGGCTTGTAATCATTTTGATATTTATTTTAATTTAAAGTTTGTAAGAATTACAATGTGTGGGTATAAATTGCTAAAACGTAATATCGCTGACATTTTTTACATAGAAATTGATAGACATTGTGCGAGATGCTGCACAAGAATCCGGGAGACGAATGTACGAAAGCACGCACTGAAGGCAGCCAAAACGCAACCTGTCGTGTGATTATTTATGTCATTAACCCTGTAGAGGGAGGAGAAATGGACTATAAATTCGTAAAAATATATTATAGTAGGTTGAAGATGGACGAAGTACCCTATCAGTAGTTAAAAAAATAACAAGTTATGTAATATTAAAAACAAATGATAACAATAATAATAATAAAAACAATACAAAATAATGATAATGATCGCAAGCAATCTACAAAATAATACAAAATAGTAATGATTATATATGACCAACAAATTAATACATAATAATAACAAAAAATTCATAAAGATGTGATAGATGTACGATCTGAGACAATAATTAATAATAATTGATACCAGATGGATGTTGGGGTTGTTGTCCCAAAGGTTAACCAAAGCGACGGTGGGTCAACGATTGGCGTTCGTGAGCAGACAACACAAATCTTAACGCGAACGGCGTGGTCACACAACGAATGATCGGACGGGCGACGAAAAAATATTAATAATGTTAGGTGCACTACGTCTTGTCCCGAGACGTGTTCAGGAAGACTCCGCAATCACAACAACGAACAAAGAAAAAAGTAAAAAAAAAAAGAACCGGATGGGCCTCGCTCTACTGTACAGTTGGGGATGGAGTGCAACTCGTTTATAGGATAGGTCATTATTACAATGGATTTGTTAAATTTGAATGCAATGATAGATATCATTGTATACAAATAACGATTCTGAAAGGAGTTAATATGTTTGTCTAGGATATAATACATTGTTATTTACAAATATTGTAAAAAGTATATTTTATTTTGAAACGATAAATATATTTTTCAATTAGGATGGGTTGGCAGTTGCATACAGCGACATAGTTAAATTATTTAAAAATAATGCATGTAGTTATTATAATAATACCTTATATTAACATATAGTATATATAAAAAAATTTTAGGTTATGTTTGGTTTTTGAAACACTATTAACAACACAGATATATACAATGTATATGTATATACACCATAAGTGTATTGATAATACGACTAAAGATATAGATATATTTTCTATAGCCGTGATTTATAAAAAAATATAAAAAAAAAAAATTGAAATATAATACAATATTATACAATTTCGTAAAAATTTAAATTTCAAACAGTAATAAAACAGTCATAAAATGTTTTCCTTTAAGTCCGGTAGAAAGATTTTTAAAGATTTTTGAAGAGTAGCTTATAGATAACCTAGTGTTAAATGTTGAATCTTAAGTATGAACAGAAAACATTTTATGAATTTTTATCTACAAAATAACTTGCAAATTATCGTGATTTTTATACATTTTATACAATTTGAGCTTTATGGGCTTATAAAAAAAATTTGAGTTAACCGATCACCGATATTTTTTAGTTACGATAAGTTTAACTTATTATGAACCTTGTATTACATTTTCAAGAGTTTTCGGTCTGCCAATTGAATTAAATAGATGTTTAAAAACAAACATTTTACAAAAATCGAAAATTTAAATTGTTGATAAATAAGTCAAAATATGTCAAAATACTTTGAAAACTTAACCATGTATAGAGAACGCCAGTATAAAGATTTGGTGAATATTTCAAGTTGTTGCGGTTTTTCGTTTTTGAATTAGAGTATTTTAAAAAAATGTATTTTGTAAAAACGTGATTTTGCGTAAAATTTCCCGTTTTTTCGTAATTTTTTATCATTTTTTTTGATTTTTTTAAAAAGTATTGAAAAAGTTGGATTTTTGACTTACCAAAGTACCATCTACATTCACTTTCCTTTCAGAAAAGTTGCTGTTTAAACAAATCGAAGCATTTTTACTGCCAAAAAAGGTGTCGTCAGACACAAAAAAAATAAAAAATAAAAAAAAAACACACATCATTGTAAAACCAATAGATTCCATCAGTCCGTTCAGAATCTAAAAAAAAAAGAATAAAGACCACGTGCGGTACGGGGTTCTGCAAGTTCCGTGGCGACGGCACTGTCCTTTCTCCGGAGTACAACAGTCGACCGTGCTCAGCGTTAATCGTCATCGTCGTGACAGAACGTTATGCTACGGAACGTATCAATCACACCGTGGCAAATTTAAACTATGATTTATGTCCAACAGACATAATTTAAAGTTTATCGCAAGGCACAATAGTATTTTCCTAGTAAGTTGGCAGTGCTGTAGTTGTAAAAAAAGCAGAGGGTTACAATATAAGTTATGACATATCATCATTAGGTGTTTTGGTATGAAAATACAAAATACACAGTCTCAACAAATTGAAATAAACACAAAACATTTCTTTTCTTTTATTCATTTTGTTGTATTATTACTTTAACTTTTAATTACTTTTTACTTTTTACATGCATAAATGTATATAATTTTATATTATTTTACTACAATAGAGAGTATACGACCGTAACCAGAAGGCATATGGTATTTTTTAATTATGCTCAGAAAATATATGGCGTATACCCTCCACGACATCACTGTAAGTTGGTCAAATATGAGTATTCTATGATATAACCTACCCAAAGTTTGTAGTAAAATAAAGAAGACAAATCTAGACAGTCAAAACTATTTTAAATACAATTGACAGTGAAGACGTGGTTTTCATCTGCTAATATGAAAATAAAAATGTTTCATTTTTATTATTATTCGTTATTTTTTGTCATTCATGTTACTGTTAAAAAATATTGATAATTTCGAGTAAATTAGATTATTTTTATGTTTGGGATATTTATGACAATGTTACATCTGTAGAATATAATAAATTGTAGAAAAGCCAAAACAATTTTCACTCTGCTCAAAATGTTAATAGTATTGTGATATGTAAGTGTGGACCCTTAGACTGGATTTAAGTTAAATGTTTTGGGTAAAAGATCGTAGCTTCATTTAGAATGATAATCCTAGTTGTACCTTGTGTTGCAGCACATTAGTGCAATATTGTGTCATATCGGAATACACATAAACGTCGTTTCCACACGTTGTGTTCCGTATCCTGGGTGCCATGATATTCGATCAATGGCCACTTTAAAATACATACAAAAACGCAATACTTCGTGCTACGATTCTATGTACACTAGTGTCAAGTTTAAGAAATTATAGAAAACCAATGTATAAGAATTTGGAACAAATATTTTTTTTTTTTATTGTTTTTAACAAGAAATGCGTTGTTTTTTTCAACACTAGACAAAAATTAGAAATGTATTAAACATCTTGAAACGTAAACGACTGCACAACACTTGACGTCAATCGTGTTCGGCGCAGCTCGTGGAAATTCTGTGGAAAAATTCAAAAATGGTTTCTGAATCCACGATCTAGTCGTGCAGCCCTTTATTCAACCGTCGTCGTCGTGACCGCTTTGCATTTGTCTGCGCACGCGCCGCCGGCGTTGCAGCACCGGCTCGGACTGTCGCTGTTGCGCTGGTCAGCCATGGCTTTGAGCTAGGCAATGGGTGTTGCGGCGTCATGGGGGGTACACCGGTCGAGCGATTGCCGCAGTCCGAATTCGTTACCGTGATAGTCGTTCTTTGTGATGTCATGGCGGCAGGGGCGGGGGCTGCGGCGGTGGTGGCCGCACGCCCGTTAGCGCCGGTGACAATGCGTGCCGGTGGCCGAGGTACGGACTTATGTACAGGGTGTCCTCGGTTGTGCAACATACGCTGCTGCGTCTGCTTGTCTGCGGGCGATTTGGCCCATGCGACATCGATGTGCACGCCCGTGGCCACGTCCCGGGATCCGTTTAGTGCGTACATGGCTGATTGCGCGTCCTCACGCCGCTGGAAATGCACGAACGCGTGGTTCTTCAAAATCTTCACACGCTCCACAACCCCGTACCGACTGAACTTCCGAGCCAGCACGTGTTCATCAAGCACGCCACCGTACTGTCTGATGAAGAGTACGCGCACTTTTGGCATCGTGATCGTGTCCGGCTGCGGTTTTGGGTGCGCCCAGTCCACGACCGTTTTGTATCCAAACAACTTATGTTGCGACAACGTCCGTTTAGCGTCCGCAGCCATGGCCGCCGACTCGTAGTCCATGAAGCAGAAGCCCCGGTGCATCGACGGGTTTTCGATATTCTTAAACGTGATAACACGCACCAGACGGCCGCGCGTTATGCGGCTCACTTCGTCAGTTATCTCCTGCTTTGACTTCGCTTTCGGAAGATTGCCTACGAACAACCTGCATCTTTGACCGTCATCCACGTTGGCCAAAGTTCTTACTGACCTATCAGTTATCTTGCCCGAATTATTTGATACCATCTTCGTCATCGCGGATACAAACGCGTGCTTTGTATTTTCGATCGTTTGGTTAATATTCTTCATTTTCTTTCCGTCCATAGTGCTTCGATGTCGTGTAGAATAGTTCAACTAATGTATCGTACTTGTTTTACTCTCGTTGAAACCTCGCACTACGGATTATGTTATATTGATTTTGTATACATAGCCAGCCACCTATTACACAGCACTGTTTGTAATGTGATTATTTAGTGATTTTTTTTTTTTTTGGTTAATTCACTGGTGCGAACAATAGTATTTGCATGGATTGCTTTGTCTTCAACAAAATGAAAAACGTTTGTCGCACATTGAGTAGGTGAAATCCAAGACGAAACATCAATGAACGCAGGTATATACGTTAACACCCGCGATAACCCAGCTGACGTGATTTCTAGAGGGTGCTGTCCGTCTAAATTAATCTATTTAAATTTATGGTGGTCGGTTCCTGAGTGGTTGTCCGAAGACATATCTAACTGTCCGGAATATTTAGACGCTCATAATGAATTAGAAAATATCCCTGAACGTAAGGAAAATATTATTAGTATTATGTGTGTCACCGGTCATAAAGAGTTTATTTTAAATAAATACCATTTATTAACCAAGTTTTTAAGGGTAACTGCATACTGCCTACGATTTATAATTAACGCGCAAAAAAATGGCTATAAATCAAGAGAATTTTTAACACCAGAAGAATTAGAAAGAGCAACGTTAACACTAATTAAAATTACGCAAAATATTGGCTTTGCTATCCAACTAAGAGAACTCTCGAACGGTAAATCCGTCTCGTCCATGGATAGACAGTAGTAAAATCTTTCGTCTTCGACCATTTATTGACATTTATGATATCATTCGCGTTGGAGGTAGATTAAAAAGTGCTGTGACGATCGATAATTTTCAACGAAACCTCATTGCTTTACCTGCGAATTGTTTATTTTCAAAAATATTATTTCATGAACAACACATACTTCTGATGCACGGTGGTCCGCAGTTTTGTTATCGACCATTCGATTAAAATATTGGCAAATTATCTTTTGAAATGTGGCGCGTAATACAGTCATAAATGCGTTAGATGCTTTCGGAACAAACCAATTTTTGTACAATGGTTGATTTATTAGGTAACCGCGTCCAACCTGAACGAGCACTCTTAAAATGCGGCATAGACTTCGCCAGCCCATTCCCAATAAAATTTAACTTGTTACGTAAATGGTCTATTATCAAAACATACGCATGTATTTTTGTGTGTTTGACAACCAAGGCTGTCCATATCGAGACAGTTAGCAATTTAACGACTCAGGCATTTATAAATTCGTTGAACCGGTTTTTCGACAGTCGTGGTAAAAGTATAGATATATATAGCGATAACACAACCAACTTCGGCGATGCCATTAAAAGGTAAAAGAAGTACATCAGTTATTACTCGAGTAAAATATTTAGGTATAATTACTGATTGTAATCTCCGTTGGAAATTGCATGTTGAAAATTTAGTTATGAGGTTAAGATCTATTATTTCCAAACTATTTAAACTGAACAAACTCTTACCAACAGAAATTTTGCGTATTGTATACTATACAAATCAATTTTCCAATATGGTTTACTAGTTTGGGGTGGATGTACTGACAATGCAATCAGGCCTCTTGAGAATCAACAGAATTTTGCATTAAGAATTTGTTTAAATAAAAAAGAATTAAATGGTTCGTCTACTACTAATTATAAAGTTTTTAAAGCTCTACCGGTCAGAAATGTATACAAGCAGTTCTCTATTATTTTTTAAATTAATAACTTTGGTTTCCAATAAAATAACAGAAGGGAAAATAGGTCTTATGATATGCCTGTAAACTACTCTAATAAGAGTTTTGAGAAAAATTGTGTGGACTGTTTAGGTCCAACTAATTTTAATTCATTGCCACTATACCTAAAAAATTGGTTTCAACTAATGTAAATAAAAATAATTTTATAACTAATAAAAAAGATATTGTTAATTACTTATTACTTGAACTTTAATTGTATATTATATACAATTTTAGTATTTAATATTGTTGGTAATCACAAATTTTATTTGTTAAATTTTTAATTTAATTTTTTCTTTGTTTATTCAAATATTATATTGTACACTATCAACTCATCTACCTCGCCACAAGCATGCTTAATGAGGGTAGATCAATTAATAATTGATTGTTACACTGTATGTGATTTCTTTGTTTTAATACAATAAATTATAATATTTCAAAAAAAAAAAAAAAAGAACCGGATGGGCCTCGCTCTGCTGTACACTTGGGGGTGAAGTGCGACTCTTCATAGGATAGGTCATTATAATGGATTTGTTAAATTTGAATTCAATGATAGGTATCATTGTATACGAAAAACGATT
>JASXSY010001286.1:0-14220 GCA_034509805.1 Sipha maydis | reverse complement strand
GGTCGATAATCATGATTCTTATACAAATCGGCAATTATACAATTTTGGATCAAATATAACATCCCTAAATTCGATAACACTATTATTTTATTCCTATTTTTCAGTTAAATTTATAATAAATCACAATTTACGATAATATTATAATAGTATGAAAATTTAAATATTATTTATCCTCGACCCCAGAGTTTTTGGGCAATAATCTCGATTTTTATACAAATCGGCAATTATACAATTTTGGGTCAAATATAACATCCCTAAATTCGATTACACTATTATTTTATTCCTATTTTTCAGTTAAATTTATAATAAATCAAAATTTACGAAAATATTATAATAGTATGAAAATTTAAATATTATTAATCCTCGACCCCAGAGTTTTTGGGCGATAATCAAGATTTTTATACAAATCGGCAATTATACAATTTTGGATCAAATATAACATCCCTAAATTCGATAACACTATTATTTTATTCCTATTTTTCAGTTAAATTTATAATAAATCACAATTTACGATAATATTATAATAGTATGAAAATTTAAATATTATTAATCCTCGACCCCAGAGTTTTTGGGCGATAATCATGATTTTTATACAAATCCTCAATTTTAAATTTTGTATCAAATTTTACATTTCTCAATTCGGTTACACTATTTATTTTACCTATATTTCAGTTTAATTTATTACAAATCATAATTTACGAAAATATTATAATAGTATCAAAATTTAAATATAATTAATCCTCGACCCCAGAGTTTTTGGGCAATAATCTCGATTTTTATACAAATCGGCAATTATACAATTTTGGGTCAAATATAACATCCCTAAATTCGATTACACTATTATTTTATTCCTATTTTTCAGTTTAATTTATAATAAATCACAATTTACGAAAATATTATAAGCAAATAATAAGTTAAATATGATTAATCCTCGACCCGAGAGTTTTTGGGCGATAATCATGATGTTTATACAAATCGGCAATTATACAATTTTGGATCAAATATAACATCCCTAAATTCGATTACACTATTATTTTATTCCTATTTTTCAGTTTAATTTATAATAAATCACAATTTACGAAAATATTATAATAGTATGAAAATTTAAATATTATTAATCCTCGACCCCAGAGTTTTTGGGCGATAATCATGATTTTTATACAAATCCTCAATTTTAAATTTTGTATCAAATTTTACTTTTCTCAATTCGGTTACACTATTTATTTAACCTATATTTCAGTTAAATTTATTACAAATCATAATTTACGAAAATATTATAATTGTATGAAAATTTAAATAAAATTAATCCTCGACCCCAGAGTTTTTGGGCGATAATCATGATTTTTATACAAATCGGCAATTATACAATTTTGGATCAAATAAAACATCCCTAAATTCGATAACACTATTATTTTATTCCTATTTTTCAGTTAAATTTATAATAAATCACAATTTACGATAATATTATAATAGTATGAAAATTTAAATATTATTAATCCTCGACCCCCAGAGTTTTTGGGCGATAATCATAATTCTATACAAATCCTCAATTTTAAAATTTTGTATCAAATTTTACATTTCTCAATTCGGTTACACTATTTAATTTTACCTATATTTCAGTTTAATTTATTACAAATCATAATTTACGAAAATATTATAATAGTATGAAAATTTAAATAAAATTAATCCTCGACCCCAGAGTTTTTGGGCGATAATCATGATTTTTATACAAATCCTCAATTTTAAATTTTGTATCAAATTTTACATTTCTCAATTCGGTTACACTATTTATTTTACCTATATTTCAGTTTAATTTATTATAAATCATAATTTACGAAAATATTATAATAGTATCAAAATTTAAATAATATTAATCCTCGACCCCAGAGTTTTTGGGCGATAATCAAGATTTTTATACAAATCGGCAATTATACAACTTTGGATCAAATATAACATCCCTAAATTCGATAACACTATTATTTTATTCCTATTTTTCAGTTAAATTTATAATAAATCACAATTTACGATAATATTATAATAGTATGAAAATTTAAATATTATTAATCCTCGACCCCAGCGTTTTTGGGCGATAATCATGATTTTTATACAAATCCTCAATTTTAAATTTTTGTATCAAATTTTACATTTCTCAATTCGGTTACACTATTTATTTTACCTATATTTCAGTTTAATTTATTATAAATCATAATTTACGAAAATATTATAATAGTATCAAAATTTAAATAAAATTAATCCTCGACCCCAGAGTTTTTGGGCGATAATCAAGATTTTATACAAATCGGCAATTATACAATTTTGGATCAAATATAACATCCCTAAATTCGATTACACTATTATTTTATTCCTATTTTTCAGTTTAATTTATAATAAATCACAATTTACGAAAATATTATAAGCAAATAATAAGTTAAATATGATTAATCCTCGACCCGAGAGTTTTTGGGCGATAATCATGATGTTTATACAAATCGGCAATTATACAATTTTGGATCAAATATAACATCCCTAAATTCGATTACACTATTATTTTATTCCTATTTTTCAGTTTAATTTATAATAAATCACAATTTACGAAAATATTATAATAGTATGAAAATTTAAATATTATTAATCCTCGACCCCAGAGTTTTTGGGCGATAATCATGATTTTTATACAAATCCTCAATTTTAAATTTTGTATCAAATTTTACTTTTCTCAATTCGGTTACACTATTTATTTAACCTATATTTCAGTTTAATTTATTACAAATCATAATTTACGAAAATATTATAATTGTATGAAAATTTAAATAAAATTAATCCTCGACCCCAGAGTTTTTGGGCGATAATCATGATTTTTATACAAATCGGCAATTATACGATTTTGGATCAAATAAAACATCCCTAAATTCGATAACACTATTATTTTATTCCTATTTTTCAGTTAAATTTATAATAAATCACAATTTACGATAATATTATAATAGTATGAAAATTTAAATATTATTAATCCTCGACCCCAGAGTTTTTGGGCGATAATCATAATTCTATACAAATCCTCAATTTTAAAATTTTGTATCAAATTTTACATTTCTCAATTCGGTTACACTATTTATTTTACCTATATTTCAGTTTAATTTATTACAAATCATAATTTACGAAAATATTATAATAGTATGAAAATTTAAATAAAATTAATCCTCGACCCCAGAGTTTTTGGGCGATAATCATTATTTTTATACAAATCCTCAATTTTAAATTTTGTATCAAATTTTACATTTCTCAATTCGGTTACACTATTTATTTTACCTATATTTCAGTTTAATTTATTACAAATCATAATTTACGAAAATATTATAATAGTATCAAAATTTAAATAATATTAATCCTCGACCCCAGAGTTTTTGGGCGATAATCAAGATTTTTATACAAATCGGCAATTATACAACTTTGGATCAAATATAACATCCCTAAATTCGATAACACTATTATTTTATTCCTATTTTTCAGTTAAATTTATAATAAATCACAATTTACGATAATATTATAATAGTATGAAAATTTAAATATTATTAATCCTCGACCCCAGCGTTTTTGGGCGATAATCATGATTTTTATACAAATCCTCAATTTTAAATTTTGTATCAAATTTTACATTTCTCAATTCGGTTACACTATTTATTTAACCTATATTTCAGTTTAATTTATTACAAATCATAATTTACGAAAATATTATAATTGTATGAAAATTTAAATAAAATTAATCCTCGACCACAGAGTTTTTGGGCGATAATCATGATTTTTATACAAATCGGCAATTATACAATTTTGGATCAAATAAAACATCCCTAAATTCGATAACACTATTATTTTATTCCTATTTTTCAGTTTAATTTATAATAAATCACAATTTACGAAAATATTATAAGCAAATAATAAGTTAAATATGATTAATCCTCGACCCCAGAGTTTTTGGTCGATAATCATGATTTTTATACAAATCGGCAATTATACAATTTTGGATCAAATATAACATCCCTAAATTCGATAACACTATTATTTTATTCCTATTTTTCAGTTAAATTTATAATAAATCACAATTTACGATAATATTATAATAGTATGAAAATTTAAATATTATTTATCCTCGACCCCAGAGTTTTTGGGCAATAATCTCGATTTTTATACAAATCGGCAATTATACAATTTTGGGTCAAATATAACATCCCTAAATTCGATTACACTATTATTTTATTCCTATTTTTCAGTTAAATTTATAATAAATCAAAATTTACGAAAATATTATAATAGTATGAAAATTTAAATATTATTAATCCTCGACCCCAGAGTTTTTGGGCGATAATCAAGATTTTTATACAAATCGGCAATTATACAATTTTGGATCAAATATAACATCCCTAAATTCGATAACACTATTATTTTATTCCTATTTTTCAGTTAAATTTATAATAAATCACAATTTACGATAATATTATAATAGTATGAAAATTTAAATATTATTAATCCTCGACCCCAGAGTTTTTGGGCGATAATCATGATTTTTATACAAATCCTCAATTTTAAATTTTGTATCAAATTTTACATTTCTCAATTCGGTTACACTATTTATTTTACCTATATTTCAGTTTAATTTATTACAAATCATAATTTACGAAAATATTATAATAGTATCAAAATTTAAATATAATTAATCCTCGACCCCAGAGTTTTTGGGCAATAATCTCGATTTTTATACAAATCGGCAATTATACAATTTTGGGTCAAATATAACATCCCTAAATTCGATTACACTATTATTTTATTCCTATTTTTCAGTTTAATTTATAATAAATCACAATTTACGAAAATATTATAAGCAAATAATAAGTTAAATATGATTAATCCTCGACCCGAGAGTTTTTGGGCGATAATCATGATGTTTATACAAATCGGCAATTATACAATTTTGGATCAAATATAACATCCCTAAATTCGATTACACTATTATTTTATTCCTATTTTTCAGTTTAATTTATAATAAATCACAATTTACGAAAATATTATAATAGTATGAAAATTTAAATATTATTAATCCTCGACCCCAGAGTTTTTGGGCGATAATCATGATTTTTATACAAATCCTCAATTTTAAATTTTGTATCAAATTTTACTTTTCTCAATTCGGTTACACTATTTATTTAACCTATATTTCAGTTTAATTTATTACAAATCATAATTTACGAAAATATTATAATTGTATGAAAATTTAAATAAAATTAATCCTCGACCCCAGAGTTTTTGGGCGATAATCATGATTTTTATACAAATCGGCAATTTTAAATTTTGTATCAAATTTTACATTTCTCAATTCGGTTACACTATTTATTTTACCTATATTTCAGTTTAATTTATTACAAATCATAATTTACGAAAATATTATAATAGTATCAAAATTTAAATAATATTAATCCTCGACCCCAGAGTTTTTGGGCGATAATCAAGATTTTTATACAAATCGGCAATTATACAACTTTGGATCAAATATAACATCCCTAAATTCGATAACACTATTATTTTATTCCTATTTTTCAGTTAAATTTATAATAAATCACAATTTACGATAATATTATAATAGTATGAAAATTTAAATATTATTAATCCTCGACCCCAGCGTTTTTGGGCGATAATCATGATTTTTATACAAATCCTCAATTTTAAATTTTGTATCAAATTTTACATTTCTCAATTCGGTTACACTATTTATTTTACCTATATTTCAGTTTAATTTATTATAAATCATAATTTACGAAAATATTATAATAGTATCAAAATTTAAATAAAATTAATCCTCGACCCCAGAGTTTTTGGGCGATAATCAAGATTTTTATACAAATCGGCAATTATACAATTTTGGATCAAATATAACATCCCTAAATTCGATTACACTATTATTTTATTCCTATTTTTCAGTTTAATTTATAATAAATCACAATTTACGAAAATATTATAAGCAAATAATAAGTTAAATATGATTAATCCTCGACCCGAGAGTTTTTGGGCGATAATCATGATGTTTATACAAATCGGCAATTATACAATTTTGGATCAAATATAACATCCCTAAATTCGATTACACTATTATTTTATTCCTATTTTTCAGTTTAATTTATAATAAATCACAATTTACGAAAATATTATAATAGTATGAAAATTTAAATATTATTAATCCTCGACCCCAGAGTTTTTGGGCGATAATCATGATTTTTATACAAATCCTCAATTTTAAATTTTGTATCAAATTTTACTTTTCTCAATTCGGTTACACTATTTATTTAACCTATATTTCAGTTTAATTTATTACAAATCATAATTTACGAAAATATTATAATTGTATGAAAATTTAAATAAAATTAATCCTCGACCCCAGAGTTTTTGGGCGATAATCATGATTTTTATACAAATCGGCAATTATACGATTTTGGATCAAATAAAACATCCCTAAATTCGATAACACTATTATTTTATTCCTATTTTTCAGTTAAATTTATAATAAATCACAATTTACGATAATATTATAATAGTATGAAAATTTAAATATTATTAATCCTCGACCCCAGAGTTTTTGGGCGATAATCATAATTCTATACAAATCCTCAATTTTAAAATTTTGTATCAAATTTTACATTTCTCAATTCGGTTACACTATTTATTTTACCTATATTTCAGTTTAATTTATTACAAATCATAATTTACGAAAATATTATAATAGTATGAAAATTTAAATAAAATTAATCCTCGACCCCAGAGTTTTTGGGCGATAATCATTATTTTTATACAAATCCTCAATTTTAAATTTTGTATCAAATTTTACATTTCTCAATTCGGTTACACTATTTATTTTACCTATATTTCAGTTTAATTTATTACAAATCATAATTTACGAAAATATTATAATAGTATCAAAATTTAAATAATATTAATCCTCGACCCCAGAGTTTTTGGGCGATAATCAAGATTTTTATACAAATCGGCAATTATACAACTTTGGATCAAATATAACATCCCTAAATTCGATAACACTATTATTTTATTCCTATTTTTCAGTTAAATTTATAATAAATCACAATTTACGATAATATTATAATAGTATGAAAATTTAAATATTATTAATCCTCGACCCCAGCGTTTTTGGGCGATAATCATGATTTTTATACAAATCCTCAATTTTAAATTTTGTATCAAATTTTACATTTCTCAATTCGGTTACACTATTTATTTTACCTATATTTCAGTTTAATTTATTATAAATCATAATTTACGAAAATATTATAATAGTATCAAAATTTAAATAAAATTAATCCTCGACCCCAGAGTTTTTGGGCGATAATCAAGATTTTTATACAAATCGGCAATTATACAATTTTGGATCAAATATAACATCCCTAAATTCGATTACACTATTATTTTATTCCTATTTTTCAGTTTAATTTATAATAAATCACAATTTACGAAAATATTATAAGCAAATAATAAGTTAAATATGATTAATCCTCGACCCCAGAGTTTTTGGGCGATAATCATGATTTTTATACAAATCGGCAATTATACAATTTTGGATCAAATATAACATCCCTAAATTCGATTACACTATTATTTTATTCCTATTTTTCAGTTTAATTTATAATAAATCACAATTTACGAAAATATTATAATAGTATGAAAATTTAAATATTATTAATCCTCGACCCCAGAGTTTTTGGGCGATAATCATGATTTTTATACAAATCCTCAATTTTAAATTTTGTATCAAATTTTACTTTTCTCAATTCGGTTACACTATTTATTTAACCTATATTTCAGTTTAATTTATTACAAATCATAATTTACGAAAATATTATAATTGTATGAAAATTTAAATAAAATTAATCCTCGACCACAGAGTTTTTGGGCGATAATCATGATTTTTATACAAATCGGCAATTATACAATTTTGGATCAAATAAAACATCCCTAAATTCGATAACACTATTATTTTATTCCTATTTTTCAGTTTAATTTATAATAAATCACAATTTACGAAAATATTATAAGCAAATAATAAGTTAAATATGATTAATCCTCGACCCCAGAGTTTTTGGTCGATAATCATGATTTTTATACAAATCGGCAATTATACAATTTTGGATCAAATATAACATCCCTAAATTCGATAACACTATTATTTTATTCCTATTTTTCAGTTAAATTTATAATAAATCACAATTTACGATAATATTATAATAGTATGAAAATTTAAATATTATTTATCCTCGACCCCAGAGTTTTTGGGCAATAATCTCGATTTTTATACAAATCGGCAATTATACAATTTTGGGTCAAATATAACATCCCTAAATTCGATTACACTATTATTTTATTCCTATTTTTCAGTTAAATTTATAATAAATCAAAATTTACGAAAATATTATAATAGTATGAAAATTTAAATATTATTAATCCTCGACCCCAGAGTTTTTGGGCGATAATCAAGATTTTTATACAAATCGGCAATTATACAATTTTGGATCAAATATAACATCCCTAAATTCGATAACACTATTATTTTATTCCTATTTTTCAGTTAAATTTATAATAAATCACAATTTACGATAATATTATAATAGTATGAAAATTTAAATATTATTAATCCTCGACCCCAGAGTTTTTGGGCGATAATCATGATTTTTATACAAATCCTCAATTTTAAATTTTGTATCAAATTTTACATTTCTCAATTCGGTTACACTATTTATTTTACCTATATTTCAGTTTAATTTATTACAAATCATAATTTACGAAAATATTATAATAGTATCAAAATTTAAATATAATTAATCCTCGACCCCAGAGTTTTTGGGCAATAATCTCGATTTTTATACAAATCGGCAATTATACAATTTTGGGTCAAATATAACATCCCTAAATTCGATTACACTATTATTTTATTCCTATTTTTCAGTTTAATTTATAATAAATCACAATTTACGAAAATATTATAAGCAAATAATAAGTTAAATATGATTAATCCTCGACCCGAGAGTTTTTGGGCGATAATCATGATGTTTATACAAATCGGCAATTATACAATTTTGGATCAAATATAACATCCCTAAATTCGATTACACTATTATTTTATTCCTATTTTTCAGTTTAATTTATAATAAATCACAATTTACGAAAATATTATAATAGTATGAAAATTTAAATATTATTAATCCTCGACCCCAGAGTTTTTGGGCGATAATCATGATTTTTATACAAATCCTCAATTTTAAATTTTGTATCAAATTTTACTTTTCTCAATTCGGTTACACTATTTATTTAACCTATATTTCAGTTTAATTTATTACAAATCATAATTTACGAAAATATTATAATTGTATGAAAATTTAAATAAAATTAATCCTCGACCCCAGAGTTTTTGGGCGATAATCATGATTTTTATACAAATCGGCAATTATACAATTTTGGATCAAATAAAACATCCCTAAATTCGATAACACTATTATTTTATTCCTATTTTTCAGTTAAATTTATAATAAATCACAATTTACGATAATATTATAATAGTATGAAAATTTAAATATTATTAATCCTCGACCCCAGAGTTTTTGGGCGATAATCATAATTCTATACAAATCCTCAATTTTAAAATTTTGTATCAAATTTTACATTTCTCAATTCGGTTACACTATTTATTTTACCTATATTTCAGTTTAATTTATTACAAATCATAATTTACGAAAATATTATAATAGTATGAAAATTTAAATAAAATTAATCCTCGACCCCAGAGTTTTTGGGCGATAATCATGATTTTTATACAAATCCTCAATTTTAAATTTTGTATCAAATTTTACATTTCTCAATTCGGTTACACTATTTATTTTACCTATATTTCAGTTTAATTTATTACAAATCATAATTTACGAAAATATTATAATAGTATCAAAATTTAAATAATATTAATCCTCGACCCCAGAGTTTTTGGGCGATAATCAAGATTTTTATACAAATCGGCAATTATACAACTTTGGATCAAATATAACATCCCTAAATTCGATAACACTATTATTTTATTCCTATTTTTCAGTTAAATTTATAATAAATCACAATTTACGATAATATTATAATAGTATGAAAATTTAAATATTATTAATCCTCGACCCCAGCGTTTTTGGGCGATAATCATGATTTTTATACAAATCCTCAATTTTAAATTTTGTATCAAATTTTACATTTCTCAATTCGGTTACACTATTTATTTTACCTATATTTCAGTTTAATTTATTATAAATCATAATTTACGAAAATATTATAATAGTATCAAAATTTAAATAAAATTAATCCTCGACCCCAGAGTTTTTGGGCGATAATCAAGATTTTTATACAAATCGGCAATTATACAATTTTGGATCAAATATAACATCCCTAAATTCGATTACACTATTATTTTATTCCTATTTTTCAGTTAAATTTATAATAAATCACAATTTACGATAATATTATAATAGTATTGAAAATTTAAATATTATTAATCCTCGACCCCAGAGTTTTTGGGCGATAATCATGATTTTTATACAAATCCTCAATTTTAAATTTTGTATCAAATATAACATCCCTAAATTCGATTACACTATTATTTTATTCCTATTTTTCAGTTTAATTTATAATAAATCACAATTTACGAAAATATTATAATAGTATGAAAATTTAAATATTATTAATCCTCGACCCCAGAGTTTTTGGGCGATAATCATGATTTTTATACAAATCCTCAATTTTAAATTTTGTATCAAATTTTACTTTTCTCAATTCGGTTACACTATTTATTTAACCTATATTTCAGTTTAATTTATTACAAATCATAATTTACGAAAATATTATAATTGTATGAAAATTTAAATAAAATTAATCCTCGACCCCAGAGTTTTTGGGCGATAATCATGATTTTTATACAAATCGGCAATTATACAATTTTGGATCAAATAAAACATCCCTAAATTCGATAACACTATTATTTTATTCCTATTTTTCAGTTAAATTTATAATAAATCACAATTTACGAAAATATTATAATAGTATGAAAATTTAAATATTATTAATCCTCGACCCCAGAGTTTTTGGGCGATAATCATAATTCTATACAAATCCTCAATTTTAAAATTTTGTATCAAATTTTACATTTCTCAATTCGGTTACACTATTTATTTTACCTATATTTCAGTTTAATTTATTACAAATCATAATTTACGATAATATTATAATAGTATGAAAATTTAAATAAAATTAATCCTCGACCCCAGAGTTTTTGGGCGATAATCATGATTTTTATACAAATCCTCAATTTTAAATTTTGTATCAAATTTTACATTTCTCAATTCGGTTACACTATTTATTTTACCTATATTTCAGTTTAATTTATTACAAATCATAATTTACGAAAATATTATAATAGTATCAAAATTTAAATAATATTAATCCTCGACCCCAGAGTTTTTGGGCGATAATCAAGATTTTTATACAAATCGGCAATTATACAATTTTGGATCAAATATAACATCCCTAAATTCGATAACACTATTATTTTATTCCTATTTTTCAGTTAAATTTATAATAAATCACAATTTACGATAATATTATAATAGTATGAAAATTTAAATATTATTAATCCTCGACCCCAGAGTTTTTGGGCGATAATCATGATTTTTATACAAATCCTCAATTTTAAATTTTGTATCAAATTTTACATTTCTCAATTCGGTTACACTATTTATTTTACCTATATTTCAGTTTAATTTATAACAAATCATAATTTACGAAAATATTATAATAGTATCAAAATTTAAATATAATTAATCCTCGACCCCAGAGTTTTTGGGCGATAATCATGATTTTTATACAAATCGGCAATTATACTATTTTGGATCAAATATAACATCCCTAAATTCGATAACACTATTATTTTATTCCTATTTTTCAGTTAAATTTATAATAAATCACAATTTACGATAATATTATAATAGTATGAAAATTTAAATATTATTAATCCTCGACCCCAGAGTTTTTGGGCGATAATCATGATTTTTATACAAATCCTCAATTTTAAATTTTGTATCAAATTTTACATTTCTCAATTCGGTTACACTATTTATTTTACCTATATTTCAGTTTAATTTATTATAAATCATAATTTACGAAAATATTATAATAGTATCAAAATTTAAATAAAATTAATCCTCGACCCCAGAGTTTTTGGGCGATAATCAAGATTTTTATACAAATCGGCAATTATACAATTTTGGATCAAATATAACATCCCTAAATTCGATTACACTATTATTTTATTCCTATTTTTCAGTTTAATTTACAATAAATCACAATTTACGAAAATATTATAATAGTATGAAAATTTAAATATTATTAATCCTCGACCCCAGAGTTTTTGGGCGATAATCATGATTTTTATACAAATCCTCAATTTTAAATTTTGTATCAAATTTTACATTTCTCAATTCGGTTACACTATTTATTTTACCTATATTTCAGTTTAATTTATTACAAATCATAATTTACGAAAATATTATAATAGTATCAAAATTTAAATATAATTAATCCTCGACCCCAGAGTTTTTGGGCAATAATCTCGATTTTTATACAAATCGGCATTTATACAATTTTGGGTCAAATATAACATCCCTAAATTCGATTACACTATTATTTTATTCCTATTTTTCAGTTTAATTTATAATAAATCACAATTTACGAAAATATTATAAGCAAATAATAAGTTAAATATGATTAATCCTCGACCCGAGAGTTTTTGGGCGATAATCATGATGTTTATACAAATCGGCAATTATACAATTTTGGATCAAATATAACATCCCTAAATTCGATTACACTATTATTTTATTCCTATTCTTCAGTTTAATTTATAATAAATCACAATTTACGAAAATATTATAATAGTATGAAAATTTAAATATTATTAATCCTCGACCCCAGAGTTTTTGGGCGATAATCATGATTTTTATACAAATCCTCAATTTTAAATTTTGTATCAAATTTTACTTTTCTCAATTCGGTTACACTATTTATTTAACCTATATTTCAGTTTAATTTATTACAAATCATAATTTACGAAAATATTATAATAGTATGAAAATTTAAATAAAATTAATCCTCGACCCCAGAGTTTTTGGGCGATAATCATGATTTTTATACAAATCCTCAATTTTAAATTTTGTATCAAATTTTACATTTCTCAATTCGGTTACACTATTTATTTTACCTATATTTCAGTTTAATTTATTACAAATCATAATTTACGAAAATATTATAATAGTATCAAAATTTAAATAATATTAATCCTCGACCCCAGAGTTTTTGGGCGATAATCAAGATTTTTATACAAATCGGCAATTATACAACTTTGGATCAAATATAACATCCCTAAATTCGATAACACTATTATTTTATTCCTATTTTTCAGTTAAATTTATAATAAATCACAATTTACGATAATATTATAATAGTATGAAAATTTAAATATTATTAATCCTCGACCCCAGCGTTTTTGGGCGATAATCATGATTTTTATACAAATCCTCAATTTTAAATTTTGTATCAAATTTTACATTTCTCAATTCGGTTACACTATTTATTTTACCTATATTTCAGTTTAATTTATTATAAATCATAATTTACGAAAATATTATAATAGTATCAAAATTTAAATAAAATTAATCCTCGACCCCAGAGTTTTTGGGCGATAATCAAGATTTTTATACAAATCGGCAATTATACAATTTTGGATCAAATATAACATCCCTAAATTCGATTACACTATTATTTTATTCCTATTTTTCAGTTTAATTTATAATAAATCACAATTTACGAAAATATTATAAGCAAATAATAAGTTAAATATGATTAATCCTCGACCCCAGAGTTTTTGGGCGATAATCATGATTTTTATACAAATCGGCAATTATACAATTTTGGATCAAATATAACATCCCTAAATTCGATTACACTATTATTTTATTCCTATTTTTCAGTTTAATTTATAATAAATCACAATTTACGAAAATATTATAATAGTATGAAAATTTAAATATTATTAATCCTCGACCCCAGAGTTTTTGGGCGATAATCATGATTTTTATACAAATCCTC
>JASXSY010001285.1:0-175825 GCA_034509805.1 Sipha maydis | reverse complement strand
CCAACTCCGAGGGCATGAAACCATTTAAAACGGAATAACTACAGTCTATATCGCATTTACATATATAGTCCCGACATCGGTATACATAACTAACGCTTGAATAATAAATTAATAATTAATGAAATTCTTAAACATCAAATCAACGATGACAATCGCTGTTCGAAATTTACTTGCGGCGCTGAATAACGTACGCATTTCCTCGACAATATTATTATTATTATTATAACGATTGATAAAATTATTGTTAAGTAATCATGTTATTAAGATGTTCAATTGCCGTTCGAACTTACTATGGATGGTCATTATTTTCGTGAAAAATATTTCATAATATTCTACAAAAACTCAATTTTTCATAACAAACAATAAAGGGCGTGAGTCTAAAGATCATGTTTTAGGACTGCATAACTGTGGAAAGTTAATTTCATGCATTTTGATACAGTTTAAGATTGGCAAAAAATTATTTTAATACGGGATTACTCGACAGAAAACTTATCAAACAATTGTACCGAACATTAATTCTATTCGTGCATCTTCATTGAATATACGTTTTGTGTTGCCTATATAAAACGCCTTAAAAATCTTAACTAGTATTACACATTCAGGCGTAATAATGAAGTTTCGACCAGTGTTTATTTCAAGTCTATCCCGGGGAAAGGGAGGTAAGTAATAAGTGGTATGCCTTAAGAGTAAATAATTAATAAACAAATATATTTTTTCGATGATTATACTTCTTGTATAGAGAAAAATGTCTATTAGCGATTAAATTCTCATTATTTTAGAAACTATTATTTTCAGGATAGCTTAACAAATACTTATTAAGGGGCCTGGAGCGTGATTCATTTTTGGTCGAAAACATAGCTCACTACTTCAATCGCTACGCCCAATATAATGTTCTGATATTAATTTTGAAAGCAGATTCGAATTCGTCACTAAATTATCTATGCTTTGACAATTTTATTTTTCTGATTTTTTTTTTTTTTTTACTTAAAAATTTACTAACTAAAAGAGTAAAAATGGATCATATTCATAATTTAAATTTAAATACATTGATATCGAATATGAAAAATGTACGACAGTGAAAGCATAGTAAATTTAGTGGAGAATCCAAATCTACTTTCAAAATTTAAATCGGTACATCCTACTAAACGTAGTGATTGAAGTCAGTGGCAGTATATTTTGAAAAAAAAAATGTTTGTAATTTTATAAAGTAATATGTGGTTGACATGTGCCTGCGCGTGCGGAATTTTATCGGCGCGGCGCGTCGTCAGTCCTGTCCTAATTGAAAATAAATTGCCAATAATTGATTCCTGGACTATATGAGATAAGAAGACGGGTGCTGGTGGTGAGCACAATATAATTTATATTATATTAATAATTATTGCCCATTTTGGTCCATCGCCGGTACGTTATTAACAGGTTGACTGCCAACCCATTTTTTGTCAAATTTGATAACATCGCCATGAGACCCATATTTGGATCTCATCTAAATGTCCAAAAAATTTTTTGAGATCCATTTGAGGATCTCACGTATATTTCATTTTCGTAATTGAGATCTCGAGTTGGATCTCACTTATCACGGTAATTTAAACGTGATTAGATTCTGCCGTATTTCTAGTTTTATTTGGTAGTTTTAGCAAGGAATTATCGTCTTTTGTTGATTTTTTTTCGTTTATCCTATTAAAATAACCTTTAATATGCTTTTAATTGACTTAATTATTACTTTAAAACCCTTAATGAGTTGCACAAAGGTGAGTGGTAGGAATAGTGAACATCGGTACAAATGTACAAGACCGCATAGTGTGATTGATAAAATTCCCTCCATTATTGTTATCTTAATAAATGATAACACAATATTAAATAATGTAAAATGACAATTTATTAATTTATGTTGTTGATTTATGTGTGATCAATTTATGTTGTTATTTTAAAATTTGTTTTTTTAAATAAATAAAAATACTATTATAATTATTCAAATTTGTTAAGTGTTTCAAAAATTATATCATACTACACATTATTATTAGAAGATAAGTACTATAGAGATTTGATGAATTGAGGGGTCAATTTGGATCTCACTTTGTATGGAAATAAAACTAATTAGAAACCGAAAGTGCCACCCACGCCATGAGATCCTATTTTGGATCTCATCCATAAACAATAAAATAACACTTGGAAAACATTTAAAATAAATTTGAAAAGATATCTTTTGAAAAGACAAATTTTGAAATAGATAGGTGAATTTTTTTTGAACAATTCAACAAAAAAAACCCTTGGTGAGATCCAGTATGGGATCTCATGGCAGTCAACCTGTTAATATTCTACGACGACCAAGAGTAATATTCTTACTTTCATTTTCGAATTTTGATTTGTCTATCGTCTGCTATTGTTTGAAACTAATGTGTAGTCCCTAGAGAGAGATTTTTTTTTGCTTTTTTTCATCTTTCAAAAATTATTTTTTTCATTTTTAATCCTGTGGACAGTAAAAAGGACTGACATTATGGAAATAAAACTAAAACTCTAATCCAAAAGAAAAAAAACAAAGGAAATATTAGTGCCATACATCGAAAATTTATTTTATTTTATTTTTAATTTGTTGTACTATTAAATTGCATTCTCTTGCGTCATAACATTTTAATGTATTATTTCATTTTCATACATTTTCATCTTTTATTTTTATAACAAAAATTAATGAATTGTCAATAAGAACAATATTATTGAGACGGTATGAGCGACGATAACCGTCAGCCGGCCAGTCCAGCCGACTCAAAGAGTTTCGTCCTCAAAATAGTATCAGATTCTATGTATATTATATAAATGGGTCTAGTACGTTTCGCCGCGATCATTTCGCCGCCGAACTATTCGCCGCAATCATTTCGCCGCCGTTGAATTCGCCGTGACCGTTTCGCCGCCGTTCATTTCGCCGCGACCGTTTCGCCGCCGTTCATTTCGCTGTGACCGTTTCGCCACCGTTCATGTCGCTGACGGACTATTCGCCGCCGGACCATTTATCGCGATCGTTTCTCCGTTATCCTATTTTTTTTCTCGTATAACGTCAATAAAATAATTTTGGTTGGCCAAACAATTTTGAAATTTTGATACAATGTTCTTCATACATGGTTTTTACTCGTGTGAAAAAAATCTCAAAAATCGGAAGTCACAATTTTTAAAAATAAGCGTTTGAATTTTAAATGTTGATAAAAATCACGAAATCTGCCCATTTTTGGTGGTTAAAAGTTGATAAATATCAATTGTATGATTAAGACTTGAAAATATAATATAATGTACTAGAGAAGTTGCTCTTTCCAGCGAACCAAAAAAGTTAACCGGAGCAAGGGAAAAAATGTTAGAAATAAAAATAGCGTTAGAAAGTTATACTTTGGAGAAATCTAGTGTTACCACTATAAAATCCACAAGCGTTAAACATTTACACCACTTCTAGAGAAAGTTCATATAAATATTTAGTGAGCATTTCAAGTTCCTTACGATTATTACTTTTTGAATTTACAAAATTATTTTATTTTATTTATTTATTTCAGCCAATAAATGAATTAAAATTACATGATAACAATAAGTAAATTATTACATTAAGAATACATTAACAATAGCTGATACGTATACCAACTGAGATGAGCTCGTATCTGGTATGCGAAGTTCTTATAAATTATAATTCTTATTGTAGGAAGATTATTAAATAGGATGTTATAAAATTAAAGATACGACTTAATTAATATTATACAGTAGACACAAATTTCATGGAACATGTTTTAGTAACACATTTAACATACACATTCAGATAAGATCTTATAATTAGTTATATTGACTTTTTAAAATTTCATTAATACACATATTCTCATCTAGATCATTAACTATTTTATTTACCTATAGCCTTTTTTATTTGATTTTCGTTAACTATATAATTGGTATTATTAAATTGGTTTTCACATAAGCTTTTTATAGACTCTTTATTGTTAGGTATTTAAATTGTTGAATATAATTTTCCTCAAGTAGTTGGGGGAATTCCTTGAATTTGTTAAAAACGTATATGATGGTTTAATGTATTTATCTATTCTTCTGTCCATTATTCCCGTAGAATTTAGTGTGGTTTTGTATGCATTTTATTAAAATTTGTCTTATGTATAATTTATAGATAGATAATATATTTGTATGGTTGAATAATTCCTTGATGGATATATTAATGGTAATGAGTAGGTACGCTAATTTTATTATCATTTTTTGGGTTATATGTAATGTATAACTGTCTGTTCTATTAGAGCCTCCCCAACTTATTATACCGTATAGAAGTATACCGTATACCGTATAGTAGTATTGAAGTACATAATGCTATGTATATTTGTCGAGAAAATGTAAACTGAGCTCGCGGTTACCATTTTTGTTGTAAATTCGGCCCGATAATTTTGACTAATAAAATATATAATATTCACGACATCATTTAATTTATAAATTGGTAATGTACCTATATTTTATCGCAAACAATTTGTTTTATATTTAACCAATGTTAAAATACCTATATTTAAACATTGAGATAAATATTTTTATTTTCGTATTGGACTTTTGAAACAACGTTTCAATAGTGTTTATACAACCGTGACGATGGCACACAAAGTTGAACCCCAACGTGGGCAACCACTGTTAGTTTTAGAACATTTTAAGTATTATAAAGTATATCGTACGTTAACGTATGTGAAATTTGCCCCCCCCCCAAGTTTTAGTACTAATACGAAACGTACGCTAAAAATTAGCAACTGATTTACAACTATTTGTAACAAAAGTCTCATAATTTGCAACGTAACACACTCAACACAATTCAAATTTCATTACTGGGGGGCTCAACTTCATGTAGTCCGCCAAATTGTCGTATCGAATCCAAATCGGTGTCAACATTTTTCGGCTAATGTGCAACTATTTGGCCTCCTCGAGGTGTCTTCTGGGTAATAATGGTTCTCTAATATCATAAGAATATTTTTATTTGAGCCGAGTTTACACCTAAATCTTTTTTACCTGTAAAAATCACGGGTGGAGTTTACAATCGCC
The DNA here is from genome assembly GCA_034509805.1 of Sipha maydis. Lineage (NCBI taxonomy): Eukaryota > Metazoa > Arthropoda > Insecta > Hemiptera > Aphididae > Sipha > Sipha maydis. The sequence goes on along the minus strand of JASXSY010001285.1, from coordinate 170,776 downwards.
CATATTTGGCTTATAGTTGATTTATTAAGAAATCGAATTTTATAGAATAAAACAGTTAAGCTCCTTATTTTATTTTTAATATTTTGCAGATATTCTAACCATTTTAAATTAAAATTTATTGTTATTCCTAAATATTTGAGCGGTAGAACCATTTTAATTGGTTTAAAATTGTAATTTGTCGTAATAGTTCCACAATAATGTAGCTATTATAAAGCTGTATCTAACAATTAAATTGTGACTGGGTGGTTTTCTTTTTGGTAATTTTTTTATTATATCTAACATTTCGTTTAGACACGAGTATGGTAAGATATTTTATGGGCAAATATTGGGCTCACTTAGTTTTTGCCGGACTAGATTGTCTGTAGTTTTTTAGTGAGTTGTTTAATGTGAAAATATTTTCAAGAGTGTAGGCAAACAGTTCACATTTATCGGAGTCAGTAATAAGGTAAATGCCACCCGCTTTCAAGGGGGGGAGGGCATTTCATTTGAGATTGGTTTAATTCATCTTTTGGTCACGGTCCATAGATTTGAGTATGCTGGATGTATAGTAGATAAGTATTTTTGATATCTGTTGATCCTGTGTTCCTCTAGTTGATTTTTAATTTCTTTCGTTAGGTAGAGTCTCTTGGTTTTGTGTTTTAATTTGATTAATTTTAAAATTTTGGGGGGAAGTTGATTAGGACTATAATTTGTTACCGTAATTTTTTTTGCTGAATATTCTTCAGCCGCTTGACAGATGATTTCATGTAAATTTTTTACTGCAGTTTCTGCGCTGGTAATATTTAATATATTTATAAGGATAGATTAATTTTTTGTGATGTGTTGCTTGAATTTTTGTCAATCTGCTTTATCGTTGATGAGTTTGCGGGTGGGAGTTGAGAACAATAAGGACTCATCTATTGTAATTTATACAGGTAAATGGTCGGAGTTAAGTTCGAAAAATGGTTCTTGGTGAATGGAAAAACTGATTGATTATAGTAAAGTTACATCTAAAATATCAGGATTTCTACTTTGATTATATGGATAATATGTGGGTGTGTCTGGAGCAGACAAGATCGCAGAATTGTTTGCGAGGTATTTATAAAGTTTACGTCCATTTGCATTTGTGAATTTGAAATTCTAAGTAGTGTGTTTGCAGTTCAGGTTACTTACTAAAGAATTTTTTGATATCTAAGTGATCTATCAAGTGAAACGAGTAATATATTAATTTTACCGTGATGTGTTTTAGTTTTTGTGTATGTCAAATGTTCTAGTAAAAAATATTTCATCATCAACATTAGGGATGGTTTTCGATAGCAAATATAGTCTAGTTGGTTCATTAGAGATTAGTGAAGTAACTTTTTGAATTACTTAATAGTTTTCCCAATAATTGTGAAAAAGTAATGAAAAATTGTAAAAAACGGCAATATTTACTGAATGCTGACACCGATTTTTAATTTTATATGTAATTCAAAAAGTAATAATCGTAAGGAACTTGAAATGTTCACTAAATATTTATATGGATTTTCTCTAGAAGTGGTATAAATTTTTAACGCTTTTGGATTTTATCGCTAGATTTCTTCAAAGTATAACTTTCTAACGCTATAACATTTTTTCCCTTGCTCCGGTTAACTTTTTTGGTTCGCTGGAAAGAGTAACTTCTCTAGTACATTATATTATATTTTCAAGTCTTAAACATACAATTGATATTTATCAACTTTCAACCACCAAAAATGGGCAGATTTCGTGATTTTTATCAACATTTAAAATTCAAACACTTATTTTTAAAAATTGTGACTGCCGATTTTTGAGATTTTTTTCACACGAGTAAAAACCATGTATGAAGAACATTGTATCAAAATTTCAAAATTGTTTGGCCAACCAAAATTATTTTATTGACGTTATACGAGAAAAAAAATAGGATAACGGAGAAACGATCGCGATAAATGGTCCGGCGGCGAATAGTCCGTCAGCGACATGAACGGTGGCGAAACGGTCACAGCGAAATGAACGGCGGCGAAACGGTCGCGGCGAAATGAACGGCGGCGAAACGGTCACGGCGAAATGACCGGGTCCGTATATAAATATATACTCATATTAACCAATAGGTATATAAACATTTATACTTATTTATAATCCACCTCCTCCCGTTAAAGTAGGCTGGATCCGTACCTGTATAAAGGTATAAGCATTGATTTTATAATAGTCTATTATAATAAAATCAAATTTTTGAAGCAACACTACTGCCTAAATTATAATAGTATCAAAACGGATGGACCGTGGAGTTTTGCAAATTAATATAATGTAAAGATAAAATGTTCAGTTTGATTATTATCATAGTTCCGGGAATTTGTAATTTAGTCGATGTACGGTGGCACGATAAACGCGATAACGGATTACACACACTAATGTTCATTTATGACTCACACATTGACACAGCCAAAATGTTCATGTGATATAAAATGCCTAAATATTACTCCTTAAAAAATGCAGCGCTCCAGCCCCCTTAACAATCATTATTAGATAATAATTGTATTATATTAAAATTGCAGTTAAGTCATTAAACCTCAAAGGTAGAAACTTAAAATGTATAATAACATATAAATTTAATTACGGGAAAATCGGGGTTTAGTAGCACAGAAAAAAATAAAACAAAAATATAATGTACTTAGTGTATTTTTACTTATAAAAATTATACATTTATTAAAGTTATGCAATAGTCACACAAGATGTGTAGTCAAGAGAGGTGCCGGAACCATTTGAAACGTGTAAAAATTAAAACAGATACATTATCATTCGTACTCTATATCTAGCACTGAAAAGTATGATAAAGAGAAAGCCACCACCACAGATAATGGAGGTCATCTACTAGCCTAAGCGGATGATATAATAATGATGGGTTATTCTAAACAGGTATACAGGCTTCAAGTAGTATAACAAACGTAATGAAAATGAACGGATTATAAATATGAGGACGCTAAAATTTTTATTTTTTTTCAATAATATTACCATAACAAGAAGAACAAATTAAAAACTCAATGAGTACTACTCATTCATAGTTCAAAATATTTTAAATTAAATTTTAACCTTTACGTTTATTTATGTAATATTTTAAGCATTAATTTTAAAGTTAGTTTAATCATTATTATAAAAACAATCATTGATTTAAAATGTCCCCAATATAGTGACAATATTTGTAAGCGAAATGCTTGGAATGAAATTGGATCACAATTGAATGTACAAGGTAATGTAAATATAAACTAAAATAATAATGGGTAATAACTACATTTTAAATAAATAAATTATAATATAATGTTAATTTGAACGAGTATAATATAATGGTATATAATTGTTTATATTTTATCCATTTGCCATGGCACGATCCTAGCTGGTGAATAAAAAAAACATTTAAAATTATTTCTTACTATAAATGCTTCTGTTTGAGCATTTCCTCCATGTTTTTTTAAGTTCATGATTCGATTTTCATTTGAAGATTCATTGAATGTTTCATCAAGATTAAAATTAGCTTTATGTTTTCGTATAATATTATAAAGTATACATGTGGTTAAAATTATACTAGTAGCATTATTGGGGTCCGATTTCAGTCTTCTTGTATAAAACCTAAAAGTTTGAGTAAGAATTCCAAAGGCACACTCAACTAACCTTCTGGAACGTGATAATCTATAGTTAAATATCCTTTTTTCAATATCATGTGTCTGTGTTCCTGGAAAAGGTCTCATCAAATTTTTTGTCAGTGGAAACGCTTCGTCCCCAACAATTACATATGGAGCTACAATATTACTTCCTGGTAGTTTAACGTCATCTGGTAAGTTTAATTTTCCTTTATATAAAGCTTTTCCAAGTTTAGAACTCCCAAAAATTCAACTATCGCTGTTTTTACCGTATGACCCAACGTCCAAGGAAATAAAACGATAGTTAGCATCTACAAGAGCTAATAAAACTATCGAAAATGTATTTTTGTAATTAAAATATAAAGACCCACTCTTAGCAGGGGACTCGATCACTACGTGTTTGCCATCTAGTGCCCCAAGGAAATTTGGAAAATTCTACATTGTCCAAAAATCTTTTGCAATTGTTTCCCAGTCACATTGATTTGGTATTGTAATAAATTCTGATAACAAATTATTATTAATTGCATTACACACCTCTAAAACTATACTTTGTACTATTGAGTGTCCTAAACGATAACTGAAAGCAATTGTTTTGTATGAGTCCCCCGTTGCAAGAAATCTAAAAACAAATTTTAAAAATAATTAAATTGATTATAACGCCAAGCCTTTATTTTTAAAATAATTAAATAAAAAAGCAGGTAAGTGTATGTCGCTCTGCTGTATAGTAGATTATTAATCTTATCGTATTAAGTGGGTGCTGTAATGGATGATTAAATCTGAATTCAATGATATAAAATAATTTTATACGAAAAATAATACCAAGTGAAGACGATTTGTCAGCTTATGATATTACTCAGTATACATTTGATAATATTATTGTCAGTTCATAATACTAATTGATAATATTATGATATCCTAAAATAATTTAAAATGTTAGTGTACCAATTGTATATTATTATTATAACATAGGTTCAGAGTGTAAAGAGAGATGGGAATCTTTAAGATCTCAATACCGTAAAAAAGAAAATAAACAAACTAAAAGTGGTTAAGCTGCGTCAAATATTTCCAACTGGAAGTCAAATGCATTTTTAAGGCAGTTTATGAAAGATAGATCTCGTGTAACTTCAATGACTGCAGGTGACGATTCTGATGAAGAAAAATCGGATGAAAGTACGAACGAATGTGAAATAGAAGCTAATAATGATGAAAAAACAAATGAAAATAATAATGAAGAAAACGAAGATATTGATAAAGAAATGCCACACACAAGTAACTTAAAACGTCAAAATTAAGAAAAAAATAACCCATACATAAGATACATAGATACAAAGGAAAGTGCTTCAACAACACTTATGAAATATTTGGTCCAACAAAAAAAAGAAGAACAATCTCCTCATCCAATCAATACTTTTTTTTCATTAATGACCACAAGTGTAAAAAAATTGAATGCAACAGATCAACATTTCGTAAAAGCCAAACTTATTTCACTTATAAGTGACATTGAAGCAAAATATCTATAATCCCAAAACCGTAGAAACTTTCAACCTGAGTTTATTCATAGTCGTTCGTTACAACCGTCGCCTGCTCTTTCCCAATATTCGGCTTTATCTACAAATACCTCATATAATGAAGACTTTGGTCCTAATCAACAGCAAATAAATCCAATTCAAACTCAACCTCAAGTGTATCCGGAAAATACTCAAACATTCGTTATGACCATCGCAAACGATTTTAATCGACTGAATTAAAATACCAATTGTTTTCTTACATTAATATATTAATATAAAATACTTAAAAATAATTAAAAGTTTTCTTATTATATTAAATAAAAATTGAGCAGTCAAATGTACATGTAAAATATAACAATTTATCGAAAAATAAACTTTATTCCATTGAAAATAATAATTTGCATTGGATTTAGATTAATTAGTTGTATTCAATAACTTTAATTTGCATACCTAAGACATACAACCAATTTTTCTCTTGGCGTGATTACTTCACGAAAAGTAGTGTCTTCTTTCTGGATATCTTTTTGTATTCTAAAAAGTATCATCTCAAACGTACCAGTATTCATACGAAAATATCCATGAAACTTTTTTTCATCTTCTATTAAATGAGGTAAAAGTGTATAGAATTCTCCTTCTGTTTTTCTTTTTAAAAGACTCGGATGAATCCATATTATTTTTCTTTAGAGGTATTGACGTTCCTCTTCATTTTCTCGTTCTTCCTCGTCCAGGCGGCAAATAGCAATCAAAGCCAACTGTTGCAAAGAAAATGTCGTAGCCATGAAAAAAAAGTCTGTACCTTGTGATGACCAAGCAAAAAATGACTAGACTGTCACTTTACTGTGACCGTTCAAGTATGAACGACTCGGGACCGTGACTGTAGCGTGGTCGAACCGTTGCATTACCTATAGTGTGAATAGTGTCTAAAAGTCGTTATTAAATTTAGAACCACGAAAATTATACGCAAATATTCGTCACGTCGTGGGAATGCCCATCCAAATATCAATTGTGATACAATTATTTTCTTTGACTCTTTTTCTTTGTCACTATTACTGACAATCGGCGGGAACAAGACGAATGACGAATACCGAATATCGAGTGCCGAATATTCGTACTAATATACCATTCCTACTACATGACGAGTATCCACGAATAGCGAATATTCGTCAAATACACGGTCGTGGAAACCCGGCTTAATAGCTTTGCAAAACACAACATGCGTGGTTATTTTTCAGCCGATTTCGAATAGTTCTGTGAATTAGTTTAGACTTGATGTGATAATTTATTTTGGGTGTTTCGACCCCACATGGCCGCGATAATTAATGGCGATGTATAGATTAGGTAGAATTATATACGTACACCATGAACATAAAATAAAAATAGTTTCCTTATAATAGCTTCCTCCCTTCACCCAAAGTACTAATATTGGTATTCCATTGTTGAAATTATTAAAATATTATATTTGATTTTACCAGGAACCTATATAGCAAGAATAAATAACTAAATTTAAATTTTTCTTAAAAATATAAGGGCGCAAAATAATATTTAAATGTTCACGGGGTGCACCAGAAATCTCCCGGTGTCCCGGTAGAACAGTACGGGCCTGGTTAGAAAAGACATAATTATCAGTGATGGAGTCCTAAAAAAAATTCAAGACAATTATAAGTAAAAAGGGTAAGTGGAGTTAATTGCTATCCTTCTCAATCTTTTTTTTTTTTTTTTTTTGTGCATACCGTAACTGCTAGTTTCCACAATATTTAATAGCAATATCAAAAAAAAAATTAAAATCGATGTATTTTTATCTAAATTTCGATTTATTGATATCTCTATATCATTCGGCAGCAGCTAATGGCAACGTTTATAAATAGCCATTATTAATAATAATAAAAAAAGAACCGGATGGGCCTCGCTCTGCTGTACAGTTAGGGGTGGAGTGCACCTCCCTTATAGGATAGGTCATTATTATAATGGATTTGTTAAATTTGAATGCAATGATAGATATCATTGTATACGAATAACGATTTTGAACGGAGTTCATATGTTAGTCTAGAATATAATACAATGTTATTTATAAATATTATATAAGTATATTTTATTTTTAAACGAAAAATTTAGAAAAACCGAAAATTTAAATTGTCTATAAATAAGTCAAAATATGTCAAAATACTTTGAAATTTTAACCATGTATAGAAAACGTCAATATAAAGATTTAATGATAATTTCAAGTTGTTGCGGTTTTTCGTTTTTGAGTTAGGGCATTTTAAAAAAACCGATATCATTTGTCAGTCTAGAACATTCTACATTATATTATATTTTACATGTAATTTTATGTCAATATTCGATGTTCAAACGCTTATAAAAAAAAATTGTGCCTATGGATTTTAATAATTTTTGAATGACATTAAGAACTACTTCTGTGGAATCTTCGATTAAATTTTCAAGTATTTTGTAGAAGCCAAATTTTTTTTATCACCGATTATAAAAATAAAATGTAAAAAAATCGAATATTTTAAATGACTGTAAGTGGCTTAAAAATCAATATAATATTTTAAAAAAAATATTGCATAAAAGAAATACCAATCTTAACAGCTGGTAGAAATTTCAAAAATCTGCGACTTATACTTTTTGAATTATAACAAATATTTAAAATCGTCTGAGAATAAATCGCTATTTTATGCAATTTCGTAAATATTTAAATTTCAAACAGTCATACAATTTTTTCCTCTTAGTCCGGTAGAAATTTTTTTAAAGATTTTTGAAGAGTAGCTCATAGATAACCTAGTGTTAAAATTTTGAACCTTAAGTATGAACAAAAAAAATTTTATGAATTTTTATCTACAAAATAACTTGCAAATTATCGTGATTTTTACACATTTTATACAAATTTGAGAATTAAGGGCTTATAAAAAAAAATTGAGTTAACCGATCACCGATATTTTTTAGTTACGATAAGTTTAACTTATTATAAACCTAGTATAAAATTTTCAAGAGTTTTCGCTCAATCAATTAAATTTTATAGATGTTTAAAAACAAAAATTTAACAAAAATCGAAAATTTAAATTGTCTATAAATAAGTCAAAATATGTCAAAATACTTTGAAATCTTAACCATGTATAGAGAACGTCAATATAAAGATTTGGTGAAAATTTCAAGTTGTTGCGGTTTTTCATTTTTGAGTTAGAGCATTTTAAAAAAAACCGATATCTTTGTCAGTCTAGAATATTATACAGTATATTATATTTTACATGTAATTTTATGTCAATATTCGATGTTCAAACGCTTATAAAAAAAAATTGTGCCTATGGATTTTAATAATTTTTGAGTGACTTTAAGAACTACTTCTGTGGAATCTTCTATTAAATTTTCAAGTATTTTGTACGAGCCAAATTTTTTTTATCACCGATTATAAAAAAAAAATGTAAAAAAATCGAATATTTTAAATGCCTAAAAGTGGCTTAAAAATCAATATAATATTTTGAAAAAAATATGACATAAAGGAAATACCAATCTTAACAGCTGGTAGAAATTTAAAAAATCTGCGACTTATACTTTTTGAATTATAAAAAATATTTAAAATCGTTTGAGAATAAATCGCTATTTTATGCAATTTCGTAAATATTTAAATTTCAAACAGTCATAAAATTTTTTCCTCTAATTCCGAGAGAAATTTTTTTAAAGATTTTTGAAGAGTAGCTTATACATAACCTCGTGTTAAAATTTTGAACCTTAAGTATGAACAGAAAAAATTTTATGAATTTTTATCTACAAAAAAACTTGCAAATTATCGTGATTTTTACATATTTCGTATAAATTGTAACTTTGAGCACTTATAAAAAAAAATTGTGACTTACGATTTTAGATTTTTTTTTATCAGTTAAGGAACAACTTATAAGAAACCTTGTATTAAATTTTCAAGATTTTCTAGGCAGCCAAAAAAATTTTATCGTTATTTAAAAAAAAAATACTTAAAAATATTGAAAATTTCAATTGTCTATAAATAGCTTAATAAAAGTCAAAATACTTTGAAAATTTAATGGTGTATAGAAAACGCTAATCTAAACATTTGGTGAAAATTTCAAGTATTTACATCGATTAGTTTTTGAGTTATAGCAAAATAAAAAATTTGGTTATGTCAAAAACTGGTTTTGCGTAAAAACTCCCGTTTTTCCCAAATTTTTTTATGGTTTTTCCCGTCGCATTTAAAAAATATTGGAAATTTTTAACTTTTGACCCCCCAAAGTACCAAATATATTCACTTTCCTTTCAGAAAAGTTGCTACATAAGGCAATCGAAGCATTTTTACTGCCCCAAAACGTGTCGACAGACACAAAAAAAAAAAAAAAAAAAAAAAAAAAAAAAAAAAAAAAAAAAAAAAAAAAACACACATCATTGTAAAATCAATACATTCTTCACTCCGTTCAGAATCTAAAATTTGATTATGTCAAAAACTGGTTTTGCGTAAAAACTCCCGTTTTTCCCAAATTTTTTTATGGTTTTTCCCGTCGCATTTAAAAAATATTGGAAATTTTTAACTTTTGATCCCCCAAAGTACCAAATAGATTCACTTTTCTTTCAGAAAAGTTGCTACATAAGGCAATCGAAGCATTTTTACTGCCCCAAAACGTGTCGACAGACACAAAAAAAAAAAAAAAAAAAAAAAAAAAAACACACATCATTGTAAAATCAATACATTCTTCACTCCGTTCAGAATCTAAAAAAATAAAAATGTTGATGAATTAAATGAAAGTAATAGTAAAACACAATAATAATTTGATCAAATTTAAAAAAAGAAATTAAAATCATGAACAAAATAATCACGATCAATAAATGACAATTAACTTCAATACAAACTTTATTGTTTTAATAGTCAAATTAATTATTTTTCCGTTATCTTGCGCTACTTAAACATGATCTCGAAATAAATACAAAATACAATTGACAATATACAATTAATTATTATTTACAAATGTATATTTGCTTACCGATATATCGAATAGAATAAGTAATAGAATATCAATATCAAAATATATATAAAGTCCGCAATATCAATATCATTTCGATATATTAATGAAGAAGTTAAATTACCAAAATGTATGACAAAAAAATATTCCGACCGTGACAGGACTCGAACCTGCAATCTTCGGATCCGAAGTCCGACGCCTTATCCATTAGGCCACACGGTCTACATGACTACAGTTTGGAAACTACTTTATTTAAATATAGTTATCTTATATAATAATAATTTTTAATCATTTATTTTCAAATATTTATTCTATATTACTTATATTAAACATAATATCTTCATTCGAAACAGTTACATTTGATTATAGATTTTCTTAAAATGTATAGATCATATATGCAGGTATATACAAAATTAATCTACATAGGCGCAACTAAAGTACAAATACTAATGATGCTAAAAATTGCAAAAAATAAAATTGATTATCATATTATATTATTATTATATTTCACTATAATTATTATAGATTATCAAAAAAATAAACCAGAAATGTTAAATTTGAACTCAAGGGTGCTAAAGACTCTCTTATGTCCCTCTAGTTGCTATGTGACCCTATCTAAAAATATGTTAAATTTAATTACTTGTCTGCTAATTGAATCGCTTTATGCAAAAAGGGTTTTAGTCCATAACTTAAAACTTTTGGTAAAATGAAAAAAACGTTTATTGCATTCGATGCAATTCAATGTAAATAATAGAATATGTGTTTTAAATGAGTTCTAGTGATGTGACTTAAGTCATTTTAACATGAAACAATGCATTCAGGAATAATTAAATAAAATCTGCATTAATCACATTCTTACCAAATTGTGGACTTAAGCCTTTTTTGCATGAAGCTATTCAATTCTAGTAGATAAAAATTAACCAAGTTATTATTATAGACTTTGGTGTACTGCGGAATTATAATGAAATGTAATGGTTATTATAACAGTGTCGACATCAGGAATTATTTCTCAGGGTGAGCCAACCACCTTGTATTTACAATATTTCAGACCGGGATCAACCATATTTTTACCCCTCCTCCCAACTACACTAAATTACCTTCTTTCTAAAAAAATTAATATTTATTGATACAAATAGGTACAATATTAGTATATTACATCAGTACACAGCGGTGTCCGGCCGCCTCCTCCCTCTAAATAGATCAATATTTGGCCGCCCGACAATTGTCCAATTTCCCCCTAAATACGACCCTGGAGCCAACATAATGGTACAATATATTATATTAAAGCAAGCACAAAAGTACGGTAGTTAAAATAACGGAAGGGATGACAAGAGCCGTTTTTTTAGATTTTTTTTACGTTTTAATTTAGAGTCCCCACCTTTGACTAACCGTATATAAGTACCTACAGTACCTTTGTAATAAAAACTGTTTAATTAATCTCTTAAAGTCTTTGACCTCCCCATGAAAAATGGTGGTTGCATCAGTCTCGATGACAAGGAGTGTCTTAAATCTAAATTGTAAGGGTTAAGTACATTATGCTTCAGAAAATGTAATAGGTATTGTACAAATATAAAATAATTAAAATATAACAAAATATTCAAGTACCTTTTGGTTGATATCAAACTTGCAACATCAAATAATTCAGGAGAAACTTTTTTTTGAGCCACGTTATGAAAACCATTTGTAATTAATTTAGACATATATAATAAATAGTAATAATATTTTATGAATAAAAATAATAAAAGATAACAATATGACAGTATGTAACCAAATAGATAAAAATTGAGCATCGAAGACAATAAAAATGACTACTCTCAAGCCCCTAGACGCCCACGTTATATATACCATTATATAGTCCATATATTATATAGACCATTCAACACTGATTGGAATTTACACGATGATCGTACTAGATTACTGGCTCGGACATATTTTCAGAATTAACTAAAATTAGAATTACACAATAATATTATCGTAATCCCGTCAAAACCATTTCCTTGAACCGCACCAATTATAAAACCTAAGCAATCTATTGCTGTGAGTTGCATGTACCTATATTATTTAGAAAAACTAGACCTCGAAATTATAGGTATGCTATATTTACGTAATAATACTTAAAAAATTCGAATTAAAACTATTAAATTAAATTTAAGGTTGACTATACAGGATGAGGCTTGCCTACAAACGAAATAAACAAACGCAGGGCCGGTGCGAAGGGGGGAGAGTGAAGTGTGCTCGAGTACCATGCCCCGCATTTAAAGGTACGTTTTCCCTACAGCGTCCAGACGTAGCGTCCAAACACAGAAAAACGAGACTCCTGACGCAGCGTTTAGACGCAACGCGTGCCCGTTATTTCTCGACGCAATAATATCTAATTTTTTGATTAAATTGCGTTCTCTTAAATTCCATCATAGTCCTTGCAACCGTGATCTAGTACACACGTAAGTTTCTTTATTTATTTTCCAAATCTTTCTATCACGATGCACCGACAATTAATTTTGAACAACAATAATATAATTTGTGAAATACTCAGAGAAGAAGAAGATTTTGACAACAATAAATAATATCCATTTAGTAATCTAGTTAATACATATTTAATTGATTAAATTATTTATTAGTACTATTATATTTTTGTGCATACCTGTTCTACCGACTTTTTCTGAAATATTTTTCCAGATAGTTTCTTTGTGATGTAAATTTTTGTCCTTAGGGTAAGCAATATCAAAAATTTCCCGGTTTTGTTGTACAAATTCAATTAAAATTTTATCCTCAGTTGAGGAAAATACAAATTTTTTGGACATTTTGTGTGTTAACGCAAGACGTTTCAACGAAGTACTAGTCCAGACCAGTGTTGGGAAATATCTAGATAAATGTATCTAGATAAGTTATCTAGATAAAAATTATTTATATTTTATCTTATCTAGATAAATTTATACTCAGTTATCTTTATCTTCATCTAGATAAAAATCTTGTTATCTATCAGTACCAATCTAGATAATTTATTTAAATAGAATAAAAATAAAATTTGAAAATTTAAAATGTTTCTATATTTTCATTTTTACATTTTTCTGTACATCATATACCTATGACACAGATAATAACTGACAAGATGACAATCTTCTTATGAAGTTTATTTAAAAAAAAAAATTATTTTATATTTTATGTTTATTAATGTTTGAAATGAGTTTAAAAAATGATATTTATTTTAAAATATTTTTTATTATGAATTTTTACCTAATATCTGTAGGCTGTAGTATCCTGAATATTTTCAAAATCAAACATGAAATTATCTCATATTTATCTAGATAAAAATGTACTTATTTTTATCTTTATCTAGATGAAATTTAGTATAACTATCTTTATCTGTATCTAGATAAGAATTTGTATAGTCATCTTTATCTTTATCTAGATAAATTATTAGTTATCTATTCCCAACACTGGTCCAGACTAATAGTGCGTCCGGACGCAAATCCTTGAGGCGGCATTGCACACACATTAGGATAAATCTTTAGGTTTGAACCATTAGTCAATCTCATAGTCACACAAGATGATGATGTATTCGCAGTGATTAGTTTAGTTTATTAACTGTAAAATAAAACAAAAGTACATCCTAAAATATGGTGTAAAGATTGGTTGATGAAAAGGAATCGATTTACACACATCAACTTAATACAAGAATTTAGTGTAGAACAAGCAGAATAACCAACAAAACTGAACTGAAACTTGAATAGTTGTTAGATAAACTACACACGTTCATGTATGCAAAACTGTACAAGCAGAAAATGTAAAATGTCGATTCTTTCTGGAAAACAGCAGTTGCATAAAAATAAGCTCGTAACACGATACGGTCCAAACAATTTAGGCAGGCCAAAGGTTTTCAAGGCGGGCCTATCTTTAGCGCCGCTACTGTATAATAGTAATACATATAAATACAGAAATAAATAAAATAATTAATTAATTTAATTTGCTTTAAAAAATTATCCTATAATCAATGATATAGGTAACGTTCTTTATCTTACTTTATGATAATTTAAATAAATTCGAATTAATATTAATATTAACGAAATGTATTGTTTAACTTGTATTGACACAAATGCATAATGAATGGATTATGATCACAAATAGATTTTGTTCAGTTTAGACCAGTGGTAGGTTAAATTCTAACATCATTATCACAGAATTAGTAATAAATAAAATATTTTTGGGTCTCTAATTTATAAAGTACTCTAAATCTGAAAGGGTTTATCCGACAATAGACTCCTGATTTGGGGGAATTTAATCGTAAGTCAATACTTAATTGACATTATTACTACGTCCGACACGATCGTTAGTCACGGACTCATTTACGCAAGCACAACTGATTTTTTGACGTTGATTTTTGTAATGATATTTTTTTATTATTAATATATATATTTATGTTTTATGATTTTCTAAAGCCAACGATTGTAGGTATCCCGAATTTAATAAAGTTGAAAATTTTTTTAAAGTAAAGTTAAGCAACTTACTATAAATAATTATTGATAATAAAGAGTATAGGTATTCGTTTCGGGATTTAAACTTTGGATCCTATTATACAACTTAATCGAGTACTCAAGGGCATTGCTTCTCAAACTTTTTTGAATAGTAAGGCCCTCTAAAAACTAAGGTATAGAAATGTTTTGCCATCAAAAATGTTAAAATAATAAAAATTACTTTTTTTCGCTACGTATTAATATTAAATTATATACAAATATTTCACACTATCCCTTCCAAATAATTTACTAATAACTCACGATTCAAGAAGTAATCCAAGGACCTCTTCTCCTTCACATTTTTCAATGTATTAAAGGTTAATATTTTAATTGTTGTTATAAAATAATTATTTACAATTTATAAAATATTAATAATTATTATTAAATTGAATGATAGAATTTTTTACTTTTTTTTACATGATTATTAGTCCATTCGGGTCCATAGCCGCTTTTAGAATGCCTTTCCATCCCTCTTTATTCAATGCTGCTCCTATACCTAGCAATGTATTGACTTTTTTTAGGTCTTTTTTTATTGTATCGTTCCATCTCTTCCGAAGTTTACCTTTTTATATTTTATCTTTTATCTTGCTTTTCCGTGATTTTCTTAATTGTCATTCCCTCGACTCACCAGACGTGTTCTGCCCGCTTCAACCTCTTTCTGACTAAGAAGTGCTGTAAACTCGGCTTATTACACAGCTGCCATAGGTTTTCATTTATTCCTCTTTCTATTCTTTCCAAATCACCATTGCACACCGGTCCATGCATTTTACTTAATATTTTTTTTTTCAAAGCTCTGTAGCTTTTCTTCATCCCCCAGGATCCTAGACCATATCTCGCACGCGTATGACGGGTATCGACGTATCTACGGGTCACATGTATGTACAGTAAAGGTGCTATTTTGTATGTCTAGATAGTAATTTGAATTATAACATTCCTTTCATGGTGAAATAACATATTTTTACCCTATTTATTCTCAACTTAATTTCATTATGTAGGTACATAGTTTTATTTTATAATTTATCGTTTATGTTATACTCCCAGGTACATGAAATATCCTATCTGCCTCAAAGTAAGACCTTCGACGCAGAGATTACCCTTCGCCGTTGTGTTCCTAGTCATCGCCATTTATTTGGCCTCAATCTCATTTACGAGTACTACTAGACCCATGCTACTGCTGGACTTTATTAACCTTCTTGTTCTCTCCTCAATACCATGTTTAGATTTTCCTGGATTAGAGAAGATATCCACTGTTATTACTCTATATAATGTATTTATTTAAAATAACTATAAATAGGTACTAAGGCGGATACAGAAGTCTTAAGCGAAGGGGGGCAATATATATATATATAAATTATTAAGAATTGCTAAGCATAAAAATTGTCTCATTATTAGTCCAAATTCTTATTAGTCTTATTATTAGTTATAGTTCTAAATTATTTAATAATTACAATGTAAAAGCTCCTATTATTAAAATTATTATTTTAATAATATATTTATGGCCATTTGCACCAGTTCTACTTAATATTTATGTTACACTTAAAATTATTTAATTAATGCTTAAACTAAAAGTATATTGCACCAACAAAAAACTATTTTCTAAATTACTTTAAGTCACACTTAAGTTAAGTAGATGACTTATTTGGTTATTTTATATATAAAAATGTATTACCCGCAGAAGTAATATGCCTTAGTATATATGGTATATACGGTGTAATGTACAAGTTCTACGTTAAATAACTGATTGTAGATAAAATTTTGTACAGAAAATGCCATGATTACTATCTCAATAAGATAAAAATGAACAATTTTCAATGGAAAAATAATTAAGTTCATGATAAATATAATAACGACCCTTTCTCGATAACTTTCATGAATCAAAATTGTAACCATAACTTATTACAAATGGAATATTTGATACCTTTTTTGTGAATGGGGGGGGCGGCAATTGCCCATATTTCCCCTCTTGTATAAATACCTAATAATAATAATATATTTTTTATTTATTTAAAATTTATTAAACTATACTAAATATTGCAATTTATTTAAAGTAATTATAGTGCAGTAATGGCTATTAGCGTACTTCGTAATAAATGAACAAAGTAGGCACCTACCTAGAGCGGCAACTTTTGCTACAAATTTCTTAGTTTTCTTTACTTTAAATAAAAGTAATCCGTACACAAAACAAGAAAGAAAACACGATCAAAATTAATAAATTTCTACTTATATTTTTTGTTAAATAAACTTGATTAAAGTACCTACCTAACTACATAATTAATATCTTATATACTTTAGTAACCTTATATTTCTACACATAGTCATACAGATAATGTGATACTATGCACAATTCACCTTATTTTATTGTTCTCGAATGAAAAATTGTTAAAAATAAATGAAAAACAGTTATAATTTATACTGTAGTAGGAAAAAAAAGTAGAGGGTAAACTATTTAAATTATAACCAATTATCATTGGGTGTTTTGGTATAATATACAAAATACATATTGTGAACAAATTAAAATAATAAAAAAACTTTTTTTTTATTAATATTATTGTATTATTACTTTAACTTCTAATTAAATGCTTTTTACTATATACTTTTACATATATATATATATATGTATAAGAACAGACAGTTACCACGATAACCAGAAGTTATACAATGTTTAATGGTAATGATCAGAAAGTATACGGCGCACTGGTTATATTTCATAAATTACCATTAATATTATGATAGTACGAAATGAATCTTTTTTATAGTTTTTAACAATAATATTTATTGTACTCTCAGAATTTTTACTTCATATAGGTAATAAGCTACATAACAATGTCGTTCTTGTGACATTTATGACAAATTAATTTGGCCAAGTTTGAAAATCTCTTAGACTTAACAAGAACAAATATTTTTTTTTAATTTTGTTAAGTTACCGAAACTAAATGATTTTAGTGGTAGTTTTCAATTTTATTAATTTATTCGCCAAACACAAACTTTTATTCTAAGTAGAGTATAAATTAGTATAGAAATCTGTGTCCCTGAATTTTTGGTTTTATCAGTTATTAGATTTTCCCCTTATCAAAATTATTTTAATATCAATATGTGATAATTATAGTATCAATAGAAGTAGATGCTGATATCAGTAGTCAAAAATTAGTAAATTGTTTGTTTGGGTATATGTACACGAAAAGCTTTTTAAAATAATAATTTATTTTTTATTTAAATATTAAAATGTTAGAACAGTTTGGTATAAATTTATATTAGATATATATTTCAAATTTTAATCCTTCTTTTATTTATTATTTTAATTAAAATTATTCGTTTCCTTTGTAATATTTATTTGTAATTTATAATTAAAATTTGTGAACATTTAAATATGTCCTCACACGAAGGACTTGATTATGATCCCACGGATGGCCATTATTCTGATGTTGTGTTAACAATTCGAATTCTTATGGGAAAGGTAAAGGCATCTGCTATAATATAATATGCTTTTAAACAAAATCTTATGTATTTAGAAACTCACCACTAATTATGTTCAAACTGTTTTCAAATGAATTTATTACTGTTATAAATTATTTTAATAATAAGTTTAACTGTATAGTTAAAACTAACTTATTTATTAGTAATATAATTATGTACTACTTTAAGTTGTTAAACTGATATTTTCTTATAGGAAATCCTCCCTCTGATTGGTGAATATGGAGAAGTTGTAAGAGACCTTCGAAATCAAGTAACTATATCCTTTTTTTTTTTTCAATAAAAAAAAAATTTATTAAATGTCTTATGTAATATATTTTATGAATAGTCTGAAGCTACAATTTCCATCACTGATAGTTCAACTCCAGAGCGCATAGTAACTGTTACTGGCAACATTAACATTATACAAAAAGCATTTGCTTTAATTACAAATATTTTGGAACAGGTAATACAATTTATATTATTGATAAGTTTATCATTTATATTAACAATAAATTTGAAAATTAATTAGATTTCTATCATTGTGTTTCTACACGCAAAAATGGTTCAATTTTTAAAAAATATTAAATGGTTTATGATATACTATGATCAATAAAAACAAATTATACAGTCCCATACTTAAAATAAAATCTTCTAATTTATGTTGATATTAATATTTTATGAGTAGCTCAAGTATTTCAAGATCTACCTTAGAACATAATGTCTTATTTATTATAATAATTATTGCAAATCGATCATACTAACAATGGTTTTGTTAAAGTTACATAACTTTTTTATTATTTTTGTTTAACTGAACTAAGTTAATTTTATTTTACTCAATATATTGTCATTTATTATCTTATATGTTAATTATAATTTTTTTACCCATGATATATTTATCGGAAATTATTTATCAACATGTATATAAAAAAAAAAAACTAAAAATGTCTATATATTTACTTTTATTTTGATATTTATTTTTTAAGATTATAGCAAAATATAATTTTTTAGAATTCTATACCTCTTCAAAATAATCGAAAATCATCAACTGCAAATTCTACAACATTAAAACTTATTGTACCCGCATCTCAATGTGGATCATTGATTGGAAAAGGAGGTGTAAAAATTAGAGAAATCCGAGAAGCAAGTGGAGCTATGGTAAATGTAGCATCAGATCTTTTGCCAAATTCTACAGAAAGGACTGTGAGTATAAGTGGTACAGCCGAAGCTATCACTGAAGCTATTCATCAAATATGTATTGTTATGTTAGAGGTATGTATGAAAATTGTCAAATAACTTTCTTTCATTCTTATTCAATTTTATTATTTGTTATTACATTAGACACCTGGAAGAGGGCCTACTGTTGCTTACAGACCTTTAGTAACACAGCCAGGACCTGTTGTATTTTGTGGTGGTCAAGCCTATACTCTACAAGGTTCACTTGCAATTCCAGCAGTTGGTGATGTAAGTAAATTTTTATTGATATTTCTGACAAGTATATTAGATAATGTAGGTATTTAAAAAAAATTTAGTTGTACATTTTTTAATTTACTATATAAATTTCTATTATTATTAATATTCAATCAGTATATTTGTGGCACACGAAAAACAAAATTATATTATATAAATATAAATCTATTTATTTTATTTTTTTCATTTAGAAACATAAAGCTTTATATTTTTGTTATAAATTGTTATTATATTAACACGAAAAATCAAGATGAAATTTATGTAATTTTAACTACATAAAAATATCAAGTTTTTTAATTAATTTTATAATGGATTTTTTAAATATTTTTTTTTTTTAGCAATCACCTTCTAGTACTGCTCTTAATACAATTGCTAGTATTGCTCCAAATTTAATTGCAGGTTCTGGATTAGATCCATCAGGTAATAAAAATAGCTTAATATTTTATTATTAGTCTGTATAAATTATTATTCCAGTATTAGCTGCATTAGCTGGTAGTCAGTTAAGAGGAGGTGGTGTCAGTTCAAAAACTTCACAACAACATATTACTCATGAGATGGCTATACCAAATGATATAATTGGATGTATTATAGGTAAAGGAGGAACTAAAATTGCTGAAATTAGGTATATTTTTTATTACATATTAGTTTTTACTTATATTTATATATTATTTTTAAAAATAAAAATAAATTCTAATTTAATTTCCTTGTAAGATACCTTATATTTTTGATTTAAAAACTTCTTTGATTAAATAAAAATATTCAAAATATTTATAATAATTATAATATAATTTGTAATATTTGTAAACAGAAGAATAAGTGGAGCCATGATAAGAATATCTAATACTGAAGAACATGAAGCATCTGGAAAAATGGAAAGAGCTATAACAATTAGTGGACAAGCTGATGCAGTTAATATTGCTAAAACTTTAATTAACCTTAGGTAGGTAATAAATTAGGTTTTTAAAAGAATCAATAATATTTATATTATTATTTTTTATAGTGTTGACCAGTACAATAAATCATCTGGAGAATCCGCTGATTTCGATGAAGAATTTTCATCTAATTTTACAGCAGATGCAAAAACAACAACGGAAACTTTGGCAACATTACTGTCAAATCCTAAAAGTTTAGGAGCTTTAGGGGCGTTAACTGGGCTTAAGGAATTATTAGGAAATATTAACAGCAAAAAACAATTAAATAAAAAAAGAGATAAAATCGATAAATTTAGTCCATATTAAAATAGCTACTTATTAAATATCATTGTTATTTAGTTTAAGATATTTTTAATAATTTTTATTGATTCCAAACTGTAATTTTTTTTTTCTTATATATTATTGTAAAATTGAACAACAATTATGTTCTAAAATTTTCTGCGCCAGGAAAATATAAAAGTCGCTAAAAAAGAACATTTTAAAGAATTCACTTTAAGTACTGCAATACTTCATGGGCATGCCTATGAAAATTGATGTGTGTTCAAACCCTCTCCCCTCCTACAAAATGTTAGCAGATTTAAAAAAAAACTGTTGCTTAATATTTTATATAATTTAAGTTTAATACCACAAATATTTACCAGTTATTTATATAATCTATTATTGATCTATCTTGTATTATAGTTAAAATTGACTGTGGTCTGTGACATTGAACATTTTTATTTTATATTACTTATTGTAATACATTATTTGATTTGTACCTTATTGATAAAAATGACAATTATTTTGTACATTTAAGCAATCGCAGGTAATACAAGTATATTTACAAATTTTATGTAACCATGTAAAAGAAATAAGCATGGTTAATTTCGATCAGATTAAATACATAGTGAATATTAAAAAATGTATATATTTTATTGCCATATACGTTATATTTATTACAATTAGAAAATATACTATATATATTAAAAGAAAACATATTTATATTATTAGAAGTAAAACTGGTTAAGTCTATAAATATAATTTGTTTTCCCGTGATATGAGTAATCTATATATTTTAAATAATTTTGTCTTAAAGTAAAGAATTTAATTTAAATCAATCATACTTTTAAAAATAACTTTTATTTTTTAATAAAAAACTATTAAAAGTGTTAGGATATGTCAAATTTAATTTCCACATAATTATCTATTGTTAACATTTTAAGGAGTTATTTACTTTTTCTTATATTACTTAAATTACTTTACTTTTTCTTCACTTTTTTTTAAATATATGCTTTTTGCATTAGCCAAACACATTTCTAATTAAGTTTTAGGAAATAGCTTTGTTGACAAAAATATTTTGCCATAGATAGTATGTTTTTGGTTAATGTATATAATTTTGACTGGGAAAGAAAAATTAATCTAATTTGATTTAAGGGATTTAGTTTTGGTTGCAATAATATTAAATTTAACAAAAAATTTTATTATTCTTATTATATTTACTTTTTACTTGATGAGCAGATATTATATTAGATTTTTGTAAATTTACTTTAAGTGATCACTTTGCACTAATTAATAATTTCTTTCGTTTTAATTTTTGGTAACTGGAATACCATTTATTGAGATATTACTAACTAGTAACTTTTCAGGATTAATTGAATTTTTTCATATGTATTAAGTTATTTTTCTAAATTTATGTTGTACTTAACAATATTAATTAATTTCTCTTTAACTTAATAATGGAGAGTAGACCATCAATTTTTTTTTTTGTAATCATCTTTTGACCAAAAAACAATTTTCATCCTAATTATTTTTATTGATTTCTTGTTTTCTAATTGGTAATATTTTTTAATGATTAAATTCTTGTTTATACACCCACAAAACCAGTTTTGCTTAAACTTAAAAATTTGCATTAAAATTATTATGAAAATATTTTTTACAAATGAAACATGAGATTCTTTTTGCTGATGATACATTTACATTTCACTCTACATCATTATAAAAGATAAAACAGTGGAGCTTAAAATTTAATTTACTATTGTGCCTTACAAATATAAGATTAGAACTGATGCATTATTAATATTATTATTTTTGTAAAATAACTATTAAATAATATGTATATTATAATTTGTATAAATATTGTATACACGCTAAAATTATTATCATGTGAATTGTGAAATAAATACATTTGAAATACTTGGTAGTAAAAATATTGACCCTTCTTCAATAAAATTAAATGTCTAGGAATGTCCCTGCAATACTTATTATTTCATAAAAAAATGTATTAAAAAAAAAAACACTATAATTAGTATTAGTAATTAATTCTGTAATTACTAGTCTATAGGTTTCTTTTTTTCTACATCGCGTTTTTGGTGAAAATATGCATACAATTTAAAAAATAATAATTAAAGATTATGTCTATTTTATTAATCAAAAAATTATATTTTAAGATAATTGGTGATAATCAATTTTTTTTTAACCAAAACACATTTTCTTTACACTGAAAATAGTGGGGTTTAATAAAATTGTTTTATTTTTATAAAAAAATCAAATTCTTTTACAGTCACACAACATCTGTACAAGTAATCAAGTATGAAACAAAGATGCTGGACATTATAAAACAGATAATTTGCATTTAAAGCAGAAAATTATATATTTTTAATGTACCTATTATTTGAACAATCAATAACTCGTGGTATGTCAACCACCACCTTTATTATATGGCTTAGTTATGGCTCTGAGAAAGTTTAGTTCAGTCTTTCAGTATGACAGCACACATGGATCACTTTGTCATAGCTATTAGATTTTACAAAGATTATTTTTCTATTGTTGTTGTTTATATAACGACCTATAGAACTTCACTCTAATGTCTTCCAAAGCAAAATGCAGCATACACACAATCAGGTCAATCCGTCAATCATCAAATGATTTTTTACCCGACAGTTATGATATTCTGGTTCAGAATCGACCAATTCATTGTTCTGCCACCTTTTACAAACAACTTTAAGTTTATCTCCTACAAATTTAATATTTTGACATTTTCTAAAAAAAATACCAGGCATACATTTGAAAATAAAATGCAATTACAAATGTAAGTTGATATAAAAATAAAAACTGTAAAAATAATCACCGTATTTCAAAATAATTTTGAGTTTCAACCGTCACGACTGATAAAAACCGTGGTTGTATAAATGATTTGTTCAACATTGACCAACCCATAAAGTAATATTACTCAAGGACCAACCGAATTCGATTACATGTAAGCCGTTGAGGTTAGGTATGTTATCTTTTACGCTTAATGTTTACGTCGGGCGATTGGGTTTAATTTGTATTTCATACTGTAGTTGACGATACATTAGTATTGAATTTGCAAATTTTTTTTTTTGTTGTAATTTTTATATGTATATTTTATAATATATATTATAATGAGTAATTATTATTAAACTTTGATTGTTTTTATTCGAGGTACTTGTTCGTATTTCATTTAGAAACTGGGGTGAATATGGCCTACTCTAACGATCTTGATGATGACAATGATTACATTCAATCGAAATATAAACATAGTGAGAATTTTTTTATTGTGTTTAAGTTACAATTCATGTTTCATAAATAAACACATGAAAACGGTGTTCATATTGTAATGGCTATACTTTTTTATTTTTTTGTAGGGAATAAAACAAATGGCGCTAAACAAAGCAAAAGAAAATCAAAACGGAAGTATTCTAATGGTAAATAGTTGTTACTCATCAAGTGTTAGTCACCTCCATAGTTAAGTCATATTGAAAGAGCTTGATCATCAAGAGACATTTTGTGTTGGACTTCTTTACACTTTGTTGTTGTTTATAATTATTATTTTTAAATATTTTGCAATGAGTAAAAATATGTAGAATTAATTTTTTTTTTGTTTTTTGAATGAGATTAAAAATTTATTTTATTTTATTGAAAAAAATGCATTGTGCAAATATTTTTTGGAATATTTCATGCACAACTTTTTGTTTTATATCATTTACTACGTCTATACATTATTTAACCATTTATCTCAATTTATGTTTTATATCAGTATGTAAGCTATAACTAAGATATTTTAGATTACTTCATTATATAGAATAAATTAAATACTGTGTATCTCTATGAAAGAACTTTTATGAGTTAATATAAATAATCTGCAATAACTATAACCATTGAAATATGCATAAAATATAAATTACTTAAATTTGCAATTATTATATATGTGAAGTATTGTACTGTAATTGATTAGATAAGCAAATTTTAATTATTATTATTTATTATTTCAGATTCATCAAATTTACTTTTAATTATTTGTTTGGTTTTTGCTATCCTTTTATTTACAAAAGAATCAGAAAATAAAAATTTAAAAAAAGGAAAGTATGTTACAACCATGATTGATACTAAATGGAATGTGGTACCTCTTGTCTTAGAAATGGCAGAGTATATGGCTGAAGAAAGTCAACATACTTTATGGTCCTTTGTTGATAGTATATCTGAGCTTAATCCAGCTCTAAGTGAATTTGGTATGTATTAGAAATATAATTAGTTTTTTTTATATATATATATGAGTACAACATCAAATGGATTTGACACTATTTTTTTTTTTTTAGATTTTTGTGTTGTTGGAAAGTTATTATATAAGTTTTATTTTGACTTTATTGCTTTTTGCTTATAGGAATAGTCTTTATCTTTAGAGCTTGCATTGTTTTTTTCTCAGAAATAAATTTTGTCTGTGGCAGAGTTTAAGCCATTGACAATTGAGCATATATTCTACTCTATCATTCCTTATTATGTATAAGATAAAAAAAAATTAAAAACATATCTAATTATGTTTTATAGATAATGATAAAATTAAATACCAGACTGCTATATCCAAGGCAGAATTATTGTTATCAAATTCTAAACTGAGACTGTTAAAATTTTCTCTATCCATGCATATATACTCTCCACGTATTGAAATGTATGCTCAAATGGCAGCAGATCGAGGGGTACAATGTCTTACATCTGTAGAAATTGATGGAGAACTTGTATGTTCAATTGAGAAGTTGAAAAATGTTTTGAAACGAATAAGAGTTAGTTTTTAATTTATTGTTATATATTTATATTAACTATTTTTAATAATTACTGTATTTGCTTTCATAGACTAAAGGTTCAAAAGAATCTTGTGAAATATATCACATTGATCACCATCATCCTTCTTCTAAAAATAAAAGCAATTCAGCAATTTTGTATGGTGAATTAGGAACAGCTGAATTTGCTGCTTTTCATCAAGTTTTAAAACAGTCTGCCCAAGATGGCTACATTGATTATGTTTTGCGTCATTTTGTTAAAGTAATATCAACTGTCAATCTTAATTATAAGAATATATCTATGGTCATTAATACTTTATCTGCATAGGAAAAAAGTGAACAGAAAGTTCGCCTTTCAGGTTATGGTGTTGAATTACATATGAAATCTACTGAATATAAAGCAGAAGATGATAGTGTTGTTAAAGATAAAAATGACATAAATATGAATGAAGTTGAAGAAGACACTTCAGAAATAGAAGGATTTGATTTTAAACGTCTTGTGTAACTATTTTATACTAAAAATTTGTTGTTATATTAGTTAATTATTATTTTCTTTTTCATTTAGGGAATTATATCCAGATAAGAAACAAGATTTAATAAAATTTAGAACTCATCTATCTGAATCTAGTGGTGAATTGGCTCCACTTAAAGCCTGGCAATTTCAAGAATTGAGCTTACAGGCAGCCCAAAGAATAATGAGTGGTCCACCTCAAGATGCAATTCAGACTTTTATACACATTGCTCAAAATTTTCCAACTCAAGTAATTTCATACCAAAAATTAAATGAATATTCAATGTATTATTTTCTTGTATTTTTTTTCAGGCCAGATCTTTAGCTAATATTAAAGTTAGTAAGGAACTAAGAGATGAAATATCCAAAAACCAAGATAGTTTTTCAATGGGACTAAATTTACAAACTAGTGATACGGTGTTGTTATTAAATGGAATGTATTTCGACATAGATATCACTGATATGTCAACCATTTTAGACTCAATTACCGAAGAACTTAGTATAATGGAAGGATTATTTTCTTTAGGTAATTTATATTGTGTATATTAAAGAAAATGTACTCATAATGTTTAATTTTTGTAGGCATAACAGATAAAAAAGCTATTTCATCCATGTTAGCATTGGATTTGGGTAATGTAAAAGGAAAGTCATATGCTGTAGATATTAGAGATTCTGCCATTCAATGGATAAATGACTTAGAAACAGATATTACGTATAAAAGATGGCCTTCATCAGTTGATGATCTACTTAGACCAACATTTCCCGGCATGTTACGTAGTATCCGCCGTAATCTGTATAATCTTGTAATTGTTTGCAATCCAGCTTCTAAAAGTTCTTGGCCTTTATTGAAACTAACCGATTCGTTTTTGAACCATCAAAGTCCTTTAAGAGTTGGTATTGTATTTAATGTTTCACCAAAGCCAGCTATTGGGTTAGAAGATGCTAGTGTAGCTTTGTTAAATGCTTTCAATTACATAGTTGAACAAACATCAAAGCCTTTAGCTGCATTTAATTTTATAACAAGTATTTATACATCAATTAGCGAAGATAGAGATGTTAATGTGGAAGATGTTATACAAGGGTTTATGAAGCAATATCCTAAGGCTTCTATTGATGATATATTTGGAGAAGATAGTGATTATGATACTGCTCGAATATTAGCAAAAGAGTATGTATCTAGAACAGGTTTTAGAAAATTACCCCAAGTATTACTTAATGGAGTTCCATTACAAGAAAAATCACTTGTTGAAGAAGACTTTGAAGAAGCTGTTTTGGTAGAATTAGTATCTCAAACTCAGACTTTACAAAAAGCTGTTTATAAAAGAGAATTAACTGATGGAGACAATGTTGTAGATTGGTTAATGAAACAACCAAATGTAATGCCAAGGTAATTTATGGACGGATAGTTTTAAATTTATAAAATTATTTATACTATTTTCTTTTTTTAGAATTAATTCACGAGTACTTAACATTGATTCAAAGAAACATTTGAAATTAAATGATAAACATGAGTTTATTTTTAAGTCCATGCATTATACTACCTATACTAAGCAATCTAGTATTAATCCCATTACTCATTGGATTGTTGGAGATTTTTCTAAATTATCTACATTTAAATTGATCAAAAGTACCTTTGAACATTTGGTAAAAAAATTTTAAATCATTATTATTCTTTAATATAATTTTATTCCTACATCTTATTCTTAGTTGTAATAAACTAATTTTTTTATTTATTCGTACAACATAGACCATATCATGTAATGATGAGTACATATTGTGGTGATAAACAGGTAGCAAATTATTAAATAATAAAAATATTCATTTAAAGAAATAGTAATTCAAGAGGTAATAATAAAGTATAAATTTAACGATAACAACAATAGAATAAGCAATTATAAAATAATATCTAGATTTTTCATTCAATCATTAACTTCAGGGGTCTCATTGAGGATAATTTTATGGTACTCTTATATGATATGATCTATATTTTGGTTGAGGGTACTGCAGTCATATATTATAATAAACTACTTAGGATTCATACTCTGTAAAGCATTTATTTTAAGATAATCAAATTCATTATTGCTAATTTAAACATAATTAGTATCTTATCATAAATTTAATTTATATTAATTCATAATACAATTGAATTTAAAACGTATTCTACTATTACAACTATTTAACTGCATTTTTTTTCTAATGAAAATGTTTAACTTATATGTCAAATATTGTTTTTTCATAGTTTGGTAGGTTAAAGTTGTCAAAGTTGAAAATTAGGATAATTTTGTGCACTTATAAATTTTTATAAATAATTTATCAATTTCATCAGTTAAAAATTGTTATTCTACATAATTTATTTTTTTATTTCTACAGAAAAGTAATTCAGAATCACGAGTTGGTATTATTCCTAACCCATCAAGTAATGACGAGCATGTTGTGAAATTAAATAAAATTGTTTTTGAAGCCTTTAAACAGAAAGATAAATTGAATATATTGGTTAAACATTTATCACAAGCTATTGTAGCTGATAAAGATCACATTAAAGTCATAAATTCACTACCTGTAAGATTTAAATTTTCTTACTTTAATTATTTATAATAATCAATGTTTTTTTTTTCTATCTTGTGTAGGAAGAAATCAATTTTGATGTTTCTAGTATAGATATAAAATCATATAGTAGTTTTGCAATTGAAACATTAAATTTTGAAAGTGGTCAATGTGGTGTAATCACAAATGGTCGTATATTGGGTCCATTTGATGAAGATGAAGATTTTTTAACTGATGACTTTGCTTTGTTAGAACAGCATACTCTAAAAAGCAGTGTAAATAAAATTCTTAGTATTCTTAAGGATTCAGGTATGTTGAAAATTTAGAAATTATCTAAATATGATATTATATTTATAATATTTATAGATGTAGAAGAAATTACCAGTGATATGATTATGAAAGCAAGTGCCTTAATTAGTAGTCGTTCACAAACAAAAAATCGACATTCTATACCGAATGTTTCTACTAAGCATAGGTAAGATATGATAATGTATATGACACTATTAGATGTACATTTAATATACTCTTAATTTTTTTGGATGTAATTTCAACTTTTTTTTTTAAGTGTAATTAAATTAACTGCTGAAAATGAAGATGAGCCTATTTTCGAAATTCATGTTATTGTTGATCCAGTCTCTAGAGGAGCTCAAAAAGTTGGACCCATAATTTCTGTTTTGTCACATGTACTCAATGCTAATATTAATATATATTTAAACTGTGTTGATAAAAGTAGTGATATGCCTGTTAAAAGGTATGACATATATTTATTATGTATAGTATATCCAATAATACTTTAATATCTGTATGTTTAAATTTCAGTTTTTATCGTTTTGTACTTGAACCTGAAGTAATTTTTGATAAATCTGGTCATTTATCCCCTGATCCAATAGCAAAGTTTACTAATATGCCTACTAGTCCATTATTAACACAAATACTTCATGTACCTGACAATTGGTTAGTGGAGTCTGTTGCCTCTCCATATGATCTTGATAACATACGACTTGAAGACGTTGAAATGGGTGTTTATAGGTATGATATTTTAAACATAGCTATTTTGTTTTATACTACTGTTTTGATATTTATTTAGCCGATATGAGCTTGAATATCTACTTCTCGAAGGTCATTGTTATGATTCAGTTAATATGAATCCTCCTCGAGGTCTTCAAATGACACTAGGAACAAAATCAAATCCAGTAACAGTTGATACAATAGTTATGGCTAACTTGGGTTATTTCCAAATGAAAGCCAATCCAGGCGCATGGATGTTAAGACTTCGTCAAGGTCCATCGGCTGATATTTATGATATAATTTCTCATGAAGGATCTGACCGCTCGCCCAATAATATGGACATCAAAGTACTCATTAGTTCATTCCGTTCACATATAATTAAAGTGAAAGTTGCTAAAAAACCTGACAAACAGAATTTAAATGTATTGGGTGATGATGATGCTGAAAACAAAGGTCTCTGGAATTCTATTACTAGGTAAATATAAGTTGATTTCTCTTTTGATTGAAGGATAAACTTATTTTTTGTTAATAAAATGTTTAATTATAAACTACTTTTAATTTATATCATTTAAAAATTATGCATTGATATACTATAAAGTTAAACTTTATCAAACATAACTTAAATTTTGTCACTATTTATCGACTTAGATTTTATAATATAAAATTTAAGTCGATAAATATATAATATAATATTATTAAGGATGACATTTTTCCAGACATGTGTTGCCTAATGAAAATACTAATTTTACAACAATATTTAGATTTAGACAAAATGAGTGTGTTTAGTTTAGTGTTTATCTTAAAAAAAAATATGTTGCTGCGTTTTTATTTTACATTTGAATACTATAATAAATAATCATACTGAAAAATGACCTCAAACAAAATCTAAAATTATATATTAAAAAATTAAGTAGAACTTATAAATGATTATAATTTTTTGAAAACTTATTTCTTAGAAAATAAAAATTCATAATAATTTGAAGTTTCATATCCAACTCTGTCATTTTATTCAAATATATTACACAATAAAGTTTATAACATACTACTTACAGTATGTTGTCTTATTATATAGTTTTCTAATCTTTGTATACCCCATGTTTTATATATTCATGTACCTATTAATTTTTAAATATATGTATTTATTGTAGTTCCTTTAGCTCGGGTTCTCCAGATAAAGCATCTGATGAAACAATCAACATATTCTCTGTTGCTTCAGGGCATTTATATGAAAGATTTTTAAGAATAATGATGTTGAGCGTGTTAAAAAATACTAAATCACCCGTGAAATTCTGGTTCCTTAAAAATTATCTTTCTCCTACCTTAAAGGTATTTATTGAGTTAATGCCGTGTTTGAATTGTAGCAATTATACAGTAAAAAGTGTATTTATTTTTATTTTTTTCTGATAGGACTTCCTTCCCATCATGGCTCAAGAGTACAAATTTCAGTATGAACTAGTGGAATACAAATGGCCTCGTTGGCTCCACCAACAAACTGAAAAACAGAGAGTCATTTGGGGCTACAAAATACTGTTTTTAGATGTTCTTTTTCCACTGGATGTTAAAAAAATTATATTTGTTGATGCCGATCAAGTTGTTAGAGCTGATATGAAAGAATTAGTGGACTTAGATTTAGGAGGTGCACCTTATGGATATACTCCATTTTGTGAAAGTCGTAAAGAAATGGACGGTTTCAGGTGAGTTTCTTTATTTTATTTTATTAAAACTTTTATTTTTATTTATAACAAATTTTTTTTCTTCAGATTTTGGAAACAAGGATACTGGAAAACACATCTGCAAGGTCGTCGTTATCATATTAGTGCATTATATGTTGTAGATTTAAAGCGTTTTAGAAAAGTTGCTGCTGGTGATAGATTAAGAGGTCAATATCAAGCTCTTAGTCAAGATCCTAATAGTTTATCAAATTTAGATCAAGTATAGTAATAAATAAAAATTATTTAAACAAATAATAATATTTTATGATTTTTCTAAGGACTTACCAAATAACATGATTCATCAAGTTGCTATTAAAAGTTTACCACAAGAATGGCTCTGGTGTGAAACATAGTGTGATGATGCTTCAAAAAAATCAGCTAAAACTATTGATCTTGTAAGTATATATTAGTATACACTTAAAATTATTTTATTAAAAAGAAACTTTTTGTTCAATAATTAAAAATCAAATTGCAGTGCAACAACCCATTAACGAAAGAAGCCAAATTAACAGCAGCCATGAGAATTATTGATGAATGGAAAGATTATGATAATGAAATTAAAAAACTGCAAATAAAGCAAAGTGAACACGAAGACCAAGTTTTTAATGAAAAAATTCAACTGAAAGGTAATTAGTTCTTTTTATCAATGGTATATTTTCATATTTTTTGTGGGAGAGAGCTTTTTTTTAAAAAAAATAAATAATTATATATTATATAATAATTATATACTCGTCGAGTCGCGATAACTCGAACCTCGATAACTCGAAGAACTCGATAACTCGATTTTTTTTTAATTCCCCTAGAAATTATAATAACACTCAATGTATTATAACTCGAATATAAAATTGTGATGAATAGCTTAGTCGAAGTGTATTTTTATATCTGCTATATCTGGATATTCTGGGTATTTCATGATCATTGTATTAATTATTATGTATTATGTTTTATCTACTTCAGTACTGTATAATAAAGATTAAACGAGTAAATAGAAACTGATTATTAGCGCACACATAATAATAAATATGTATTGGTTAGTATGTGTCTACACTCTACCTGTCGTGTTTGTCGTGAATGTTTTTTGAATGTTTTTAAACATGTCTCAAAAACGAAAATTAAACCATTTAACTATAGCTGACAAAGTTCATGTGATACAATTGGTGGAGAATGGTAACCGGAAAAAACAAGACATCGCAAAAGAATTTAATATTCCTCCAAATACGCTGTCGACATTTTTAAAAAATAAGGCGGACATTTAAAAAAAATTTGAAAACAATAAAGGTAACTGTAAAAGATCAAAACCAGCAGAATATCCAAATGTAGAGGTATGTTTATCCAAATGGTTTACTCAATGTAGAGATAAAAATATACCTATAAGTGGACCAATACTAAAAGAAAAATCAGAATATTTCGCAACTCAATTTGGTTATTCTAATTTTAAAGCAAGTCAAGGCTGGTTAGGAAATTGGAAAAATCGTCATAACATAATTTTTCGTAAAATATGTGGTGAAAGTGCTTCTGTAAATGACTCTTTATGTAATGAATGGTTAGGAAAGTTATCAAACATCATAAAAGAATATTCTCCCGATGATGTATTTAATGTGGATGAGACAGCATTGTTTTTTAAATGCCTACCCGACCGCACTTTTATTTTGAAAGGGGAAACTTGTTCAGGTGGCAAACAAAGCAAAGAACGGATAACAATTCTTTTAGGATCAAATATGCCAGGTTCCGAAAAAATTAAACCACTTATAATCGGGAAATCAACTAAACCACGATGTTTTAAAGGAGTTAAGAGTTTACCATTAGATTATGAGTCAAACAAAAAGGCATGGATGACTGGTGATTTATTTAAAAATTGGCTTATAAAATTTGATCAAAAAATGCGACTAAATCAAAGAAATGTTTTATTATTTATTGATAACTGTACAGCTCATTCTAATATCAATTTAAAATCTGTAAAAATCGAATTTTTGCCTCCAAATACTACATCTAAACTACAACCGATGGATCAGGGAATAATACAAAATTTCAAAACATTATACCGCAAGGAAATTATTCGAAAAATTGTTTACGATATTGATGAAGGCAGACAATGTTCAATAAATCTATTACAATCCATGCGTATGTGTGAAAAAGCATGGCGTAATGTACAACCAAGTACAATTGTCAATTGTTTCAAAAAATCTGGATTCTATTTTAATGATGAGCAGTGTGATGGTGATGGTTTAGAAAACAATGACGATGATGATGGCGGATATGATTGGCAAATTGTAGCAGATAAACTTAATATAGATCAAGAGATTACATTTCAATCATATACTACAATCGATGATAATGTTGTAGTCAGTGGAATGTTAACTGATAACGAAATCATGGGTATAAATATATCAAATAGTGATTCCGAAAATAATGAAAATTATGAGCCTGAAACAACTTTAAATATGATTACGGCGAACCAAGCAATGTCATCAT
Organism: Sipha maydis; assembly: GCA_034509805.1. Classification (NCBI taxonomy): domain Eukaryota; kingdom Metazoa; phylum Arthropoda; class Insecta; order Hemiptera; family Aphididae; genus Sipha; species Sipha maydis. Next base: position 137,035 of record JASXSY010001285.1, on the reverse strand, counting down.
TACAAACTGTTAGGCAATTTGTTGAATCTGTCGAAGGCGTGGATACTTCTATTTTCGAATCCATAGGAAAATTAGAAGATTTTGTCAATAAACAGCCGAAAAACCAAAAATTAATAACAAATTATTTTTCTACTGTATCTCATAAATAATACATAAGTACATACTTATAATTTCATTGTAATTATTTTTTTAATTTTATTTAGTTTTTGTATAGCATTTATGTATAAACATAAATGTATTATATTTGTCATGACGTTTTTATCGTAAAATTTTAAAATTATATTTCATTACATAGGTAACTCGAAGTTTTGATTTTATTTTGATAAATTCGAGTTAGGTATCTCGAATAATACATATCTCGAGGTGAATTTTTATCTCCCTTCAACTTCGAGTTATCGCGACTCAACTTTGTATAAAAAATAATATAAGATATGAATTAGTAATTATATTATTATATTATTATTTTAAATACAAATAAGTTATTTGCAACCACATGATATAATGTTCTCTTTCTCTGTACTTTCGTAGCACTTCATTTATGACTTGAACTTCTTTTTTTTTCTAAGTATTTTTCTTCTTTGGGTCGAAACCCCAGAACCCTCCCCGAAAATATGCCACTGCTTTTCACATCATAAAATTTATACATTTTTAAATATTTTATCCAGGAAAAACATTTTTTAGTCATATTTAGATTAAACAACGTAGTTTTGTGTTTTTTTAAATCAATTCATGGTCAACGTACATTACTACTTTATTTGTATATTATTATCAAATTAGAGGAGTTCAACCTCTTGCTTCTAATTGTTTAAATATTTTTTTCTTATTTTTAATATTTATATATATAATATAATTGGAAACTTCTGCTCTACATTCAATATACAATGTATATGTCATATTAAGAATGTAGAGCAGAGGTTTCCAATCTTTTTTGACTCACAACACCCTTAGTTATTTATAAAAAACTGGAAGCATCTATATTCTATACAATTGATATAGGGTGCCTAACTATAGTTATATTTAATACCAGACTGAGTGTAGTGAAATTGTTGGATTGTTATTAAATGATTATTTATTATTTTATGAGTACATGTTTTATAAAAATAAAGATAACATAAAGACATAAATTGCTTACCATGAATAAGTTTATTAGATAATTTTATAACAGTCTATATTGAAGCAATAGCAATCAGACTGGTATGAAAATTAAAATATATTGATCGCAGTATTAACACAAATTGTATAGAATACAATAGATATTATATTATAGACTGTGTTATTGTTCAATGCATTTTATTTGTCATGGAAAAAAATTTTTTTTAACAAATATATTTTAAATAATTTCACAATATTCTCAATTTAAGTTCAAGGCCCCCTAGTTGGGAACAACTGAAGTAGAGTTTCAAAAATAAATAATAAAAAAATCAAGAACTTTTACCATGAAAAATTTGTATTGGTTCTTAAAACGTAATTTATTTTTGTTTCAGAATCACAAGACCACATAGAATTGTAATGGATTTATATTTGAAAACTATAAAATTCAAATGATCTCCAGCTCATAATAATTATGTGTCTACGATATTAAAATTCCAAATAAACAATTTACTGTATCATAATTATTTCTTCTTTGATTAATTTTTGATTTTATAATATGTTTAAATTTGTATACAATTGAATAATGATATTAAATTTATTTTATCTGTATAAAATGTTTTATTTCTTTATTTATTTATATATATAATATAGTTTATTGACAAAAAAGAAACATCTATTTATTATAATAATACATGTATACTTTTTGCAATACAATACATCATCACAATTAATTACAAATTTGTCTTTTCACTAGACTAGTACAGTTTTGACAGTTCACATAACAGCACCAATGATATTTGCACTGACAACGTTCCGTCTGCTCGATGATTTGAGTGTTGTAACCACGGCCACAACACATAGTGTGACAATTCTCAGTGCCGATTGTTGTTGTATTGCACCTCCTGAAAGCAAAGAGAGTACAAATATTACGTAAACACCACGTGCCCTCGTGAAACACATTGAGTAGTACCGCTCACCTGCCTACCGTCCCATAACTGCCTGCTTTCGGGTTGTAGTTACAATAATCCGAAGACTCTGTGATGTACACCAATGAATTGTTCGTGTGCTTTGGCAGCCCGTGCCGAATGATTTGAATCATTTCCACTTTCACCGCCGTTTTGTTGTATAATCGCAACAGCTTCAGGCCCACCCCTATGAACTTGTCCGGTAGGCCTCGCCAACACGTTTTCACGTTACACGACCCCGACATACCGTGACACTTGCAATGTGTCGTGGCACTAGAGATGACCACCTGTGAAGATGTAAAAGAAGATAAATGATCGCGACCGTATATCATCGCCTCATTGCCAAACGTAATTCCTACGATATCTAGGATAACTCTGCGTGTCCCGATAGTTTCGTCGTTTCGGTACACACGGGGTGAGCCGTATTTAAAGAAGGGGGAAGCAGATCGCCCTGGCATTTATGATCTACGTGGACGGATGTTACGTTATAACACTAATACAAATGTTTGATTTAAACGCGATCTGTTCCACACCGATTTATTATGAGTACGTATAATAACAAAATGCATTCTTCTGTTGAAGTTTGAATTGTATGCGATTGTGTAAAAGACTTCCGTGAAAGTTTGTCATGCACCATTGCACTGTCGTCGGGGCTCGGTGGAAAAAATAAATTAATTTGTCAAAACCCATGAGCGCAACACCAGATCTATCGGACACACGTCGGTGGAATAAATTAAAATTAGATGTGTACGAGCAATGCTGTAGTAGTGAAAAAAGCAGAGGGTATACTATATAAGTTATAACCAATCGTCATTAGGTGTTTTGATATAAATATGCAAAATACATAGTGTCAACAAATTGAAATAAACACAAAACCTTTTCTTTTTTTTTTATCAATATTGTAGTATTATTACTTTAACTTTTAATTAATTTTTACTTTTTATTAGATTTTATATTATTTTACTACAACAGAAAGTATACGATGTTTTTTGGTTATGCTCAGAAAGGTTATACCGCCGTATACCCTCTACTACAGCACTGTGTACGAGCAGATTTCCGAATTGAAACGTTGTAAATTTCGAACGTTTGAATGGCGTTCCACGGTAGCAAATCGAGCGAGGTGATTTCGTTTCACGTGCCGTGCAGACAAATGTTCGTGTGAAACGTGTACGAACGATCCGCACATTTCTAAACACCGCCGATCGGTTCCGTGCAATGGAGCAGTGCATTTTCTAACTGGTTAACTAGGCGACACAAATGTCACCCAGTGATTATATTCTGTCGATATTATTTTAAAAGATTGGGCAAAATTATGTGGAGTGAAAGTGAAATACCATTATCATACTATGGTATTGAACATTGATTATTTTATGAGAAAAAATGTTTGTAGCCTAAAAATGCACTGCATAGGAGAGTATCCATCGTTGGAAGCGAGTTGCAACTAGCATTTGGTACACGGCTGCACGATGTGACATGTGTAGTCCTTGAATTACCGTTCTCTACTTCCGTTTAAAGACAACATCCACCCACCTTCTTGCACGTATTTTTTTCTGAATCGATAACTTACCTGCTACGAAACAGTTAAATTACAGTAGCAGCAGCTGCGATCACGTTATCCGTTTTCTTTTTCTACTTTCTATTTCTACTATTTTTTTTAGTTAATCACACACTGGAGGGAAGTATTATATATATATATGTGTATAGAAAATTCCAACATAATACTGGATCCAACATTGGCTACAACTTGTAGCAACATCCGTGAGTACAGACTCGTACACATAGGGAGGGAAGGGGTCAACCCCCTTCGAAAATTAATATTTGGGTAATTTATTTACATCAATCACCGACAACTTCGATGAGGGGATCGGTGACTGTTTATCCGAATTAATATCATTGATAAAATTACAACAAACAATATACGATTATAAGTTATTTTATATCTGCTAAAGTAATAAAGATAATATACCGTCCTATTACCTAGCTTAGGTACTCTCGAACTGTGATACGCGTACCCATTCGGGGTACTTAAAATTTTCAAGAGGTACGAGTCTGGCCAACAAACCTTTAAATTAAATAAAGGAAAAAATCTAAAATCCAAGGTCACATTTGCGAATTTCAGGCTTAGAACGATACCGTACTTAACGTTTCATTTGTCATTGAATTAGCTGTTATACCAAGTAGAGTAGCGGACAGTCGAATATATTATATAGGCGCGACGTTAGGCTAGGTATCATGCTCGTCTACGCCTGGAAATAAAATCTGGTGCCGTTACCAACGATCCCACGATGAAAAACAAAAAGGTACCTTAAGTTCTGGTATTACATTGTTAGATTTCTGGATTTGTGTTGGAAAGAAACTAAAAGCATTGCTGTCAAATATCTTGTTGGGTTTTCCACCACTTATTTGTGTGAAAAACATTGTTCAAGTTTAACTTATGTTAAAAGTAAATATAGAAACAAATTAAATATTAAAAATAATTTAAATTGTATTTAACTAAATTAGAACCCAATATTGATCAACTGTACCAACAGAAACAAGCTAACTAATCTCTTTGAAAGTAATCGCTTTTAGTTTTAAAAATAATTTGTGCATTAGTTTTAAATAACTCAATGTCTTAATCTTAATGAAATAAAAATGTAAGTAAGTTTTTAAATTAAATATGTTAGTTTAGTAAATAAGAAGGAGTACCCAAAAAAATTATTGGTAAAAAGGGGTACAGTGTTCATAAAAGTTTGAGAATCTCAGACCTAGCTATATAAGACGTACAGAAAGACAGAAAAATGTGTTTAGTCTGTGTTCGATATTTGGTTTTGTGCGTCGTGTGCTGTATTATCGTTGTGCGTTTTGATTTAATAGTGAACTTCAAAATTGAATTATTAGTTTAAAAAATAAATTTAAGATCAAAAATAAATAGTAGTCAACTATCATTATTTAGTTAAGGTATGAAAAAAAAAATATTATTAATTGATTATGATGGATATGAACATCGAAGAAGTTATAAATAGATCTTCCAGATTATCACGAAAGTGGAATTTTGTACTTTAAACTTTTACACAAAACGTAACTCGTATAATTATAATTTTCAGACTATTTTTTGTTTATTTAAATGAATGTCGTGTACAATTTAGTGATGGGAATGAAACCCGGATTCTTCGAAAATTCGTCAAATCCGGATTTCAAATTTTGAAATCCGAAACTCGGATTATCGGATTTTAAACATCCGAATTTTCAAACTTCAGTGAATCCTGATTTTTTCCATAACTACAAGTAATAGAATGTATGTGATTGTGTATTGATTGTTATACATTTTTTATGAGCCCCCTTCGAATTATTTATAATATTTACGAAGGCACCGTCCGTGTTTTAAAAATCTGAGATTTGGGTTTATCATTGCAAATTTCTGTATTTTAATCATATAGCTTTTATTATACCACTTTTTAGTTATTTTCTCAATTCTTGGACAAAATGATGGTGGTCTAAACAAGATATATCAATAATTATTAAACATTTCAAGTCTCAAGTACCATTATTTTTGGAAATACTACTAATAATAACTAAAATGTGTTTTATGATATCCGACTTATAGCTTTAATATTACACAAACATTTGAATATGAAATTCTTAATCAGGTTCGACAGTTGTATTATTATTAAAATACCTGATATCAACATTTTGTTAATATTATATCTTATTTTCCTATATCAATATCTACTATTGTACAAAAAAAAACTCACTAATTGGTTGATAAAGCTTGTAGACTTTTATAGTATGCTTTTAGGTTTAAACTCTAACTTTTGCGAAAACATAGTGAACATTTATGTATCGTAGCAAGATATACATGTCCATTGCACAGTACTCGATAAACACTAATTCCACCAGGCACAAACAACAATTATTTCTAGTTTTTTATTATAATATTATAATAAATTAATATATAATTAATATATTTAAATTTTAAAAATATTTAATTATTTTGCATTTACTATAAATAATTCTTAAAAGAATACTAATTTAACGTTTTCAAATCCGAAATCCGGATTCAATGCAAAATTCGGATTTTAGAATATATATATATATATATATATATATATAGTAAAATCCGGATTTCGGACTTCGAACTTCAAACATCCGGATTTTCAAACTTCAGTGAATCTGGCGTACTCACCTTCCGGCCGATCTTGTAGTTGTGCTCGTCCACGATGGCCATGGCCCTCTGCTCGCGCGTCACCGCCTCGTCGTTGGCGTTGGCCAGCTGCTGCGGCGAGTCCGCGTCGCCGCCCGCATCATCGTACTCGCCGGCCGCGGCCCTCTCGGTCCGCACGAACTGTCTGGCAAACTTGGCGCCCCACCGTACGTTGTCGTCACACCCGCTCCACTTGAACGTGCCATCCGTCTCGTCCGGATGCGTGCCGCAGCCGCAGCTTGGCAACGCGCCGGACGCGCAGTCCCGGGTCATGGTGTACGTCAGTGCGGCCGAACTGAGCGCGTACACGAACGATTGCTCCTTGGTGCCTGCGAAAACGGTCGTGCACGCATATGAGCATGTACTGCGAGATCGTGTCGCAACAACGGTAATAATAATAATGATAATAATAATAGCTACTAATAATCAGGCGCGTACGCGAACATTTTTTTTTTTTTTTTGAGGGGGTGGGGTTCTTTTATAATTATACGTATATAAATATCTACACAACCCGTGAGCGTGATAGATAATTTTTATTCGGAATGGGGGGGGGGTGGGCGAACCCTTAAAACCTCCCCGTGTGTGCGCGCCTGTTAATAATACTAATTATAATACAATGTGTGTTCGTGTAGTCGCGTGAAATCGTACTTTCGATCGGAGAACGGTGGGAGGAGGCGTAGAAACGTGCGCTTAGGACATAGGGTGGCGATGTTTCAAGGGATACGTTTCTCACGAGAACCTTGGTGCTATGTGTGTTCATAAGAGTTCGCGAGTTGTACACGTGTTAGGGAGTGTGGTTGAAATCATGACTATGAACCAGGGCGCCAAATCACTGGGTAGAATGGATGACCGTTTCTTGGAGTACGGCGAGCATGGAAAACATTTTTCCGACACACCGCGAGCAGTCGTTGACCGCCACGCCGGCCGGCGATCCGGTGGGTGCTATAGGGAAAGGAAACGAAACATAAGTCACTGTCACCACTTGACACCTAGTGAATCCAACGGATAAAACGCTAATGTATTTTATGTGTCTGAGGAAAGAACTATGTGGCAGATTAATCGTACCTATTCAATCAAATTTTATTTCAGGCGGCAAATAGAATTTACTCGAAGACAGAATGATATTTCATGGTCAAGAATTTAAGTATTTACATCGACAATGCGTGTAATCAATGTGGAATCGACCTGTAGTAATGATAGAATGATAGAATGACAATCACGCCCTGCGTAGAAAGTTTGTTGGTACACAAAATTGGAATCAACTCATATGTAAAACAGGATGTATGCATTTACCCTGGACTACATACGTAATTAGTATCGTTTATCCGGCCGAAATACACTCTTATGTACGGATTAAAAGCCCTGGAGCTAGGTCTTTAGGATAATATACTACTGTGTACTGTTAATTAACATAACGAGTTTTTCCAATGATGTAACTTGTTTACAAAACAGTTCTATCACACTAACCGCATCCACTATCTATATCGATCAGCGGCTGCTTTTGAAACCCCATCGCGTCACTACCGAAGCTTACGTTATTGTAATTTATAATATGTACGGACCACAAAAATATCATAATTGACACAAATGTTCACTAGATCCCCTAATCCAACTACTCCAGAAAAAAAAGTGAGACTTGTGCTAATCAAAAATCAAACATAATCTAGACTAGATTTTGTTTCATCATTTTTTTTTTATTGTAAGAATAAGAACTATTAATACACATGTTACGTGAAATACGTGTTTATCCAAAGTATATATCCGTTTTTTATAATAAAATAAGACATTTTGTACTAAGTACTTGAATTTATGACTAAATATTATTTATACAGAATCAATATAACTTTATACGCGAATGCCGTGAATTCACGTGTATTAAGAGATCCAGTAGGAACTCATGTGGTGACATGATAATGTGCCGTGAAAATTATTTTACTGTCTATAGAAGTTTCACAACATATCTAATAGAGATAAAAAAAAAAATAATGCGATAATGATATTGAATATGGAAAGTTTAAAAACAATATAATATATAAATATTATGTATAAATCTTCTTCTACTTCTTCTTCTACTTCGCCTTCCTCCCAACTATTTGGGGTCGGCCACCCTTGTACTACACCTCTACTTTACTTTATAAATACACTGAATTTATGAAATTGCCGATTTCATGATATTGGCTGAAAAATTGAAAAATCTATTTCATGATATCAACAACGCTGTTGCCAAGCATGTGAAATCGACTATTTGGCTATCAAATACACAAAATCAGCAGTGATTGTCGATTGCGTGAATTCGGTTTATAAATTTCTCAGCTGTAACGGGACAAGGATGTTGACGATGCACCTATCGTATGAATTCCACATCAAAATAGTGGACACGTTAGAAAAATGATATGATGTGTAATTCAACGTCACCTCAGCTGTAGTTGTTAAAATGTATGAATATATTTTTATAATATAGTATACTAGCATAATAATATTTTATATTTATATGTTTTTTCCTGAAAATGTATTAATTTTTTATATACATAACTAATTATTAAAATTTGATTTTATTATATTTCTACTGTTTCTGTTTCTATGTAAGACCAAAAGCTTTTGCTCATTTTATGCAATCAGTAGTATTATGTACTTCGCATTGCTGATTTCTCAAATTTGGCAATAGCGTTGCTGATTTCATGAAATTGTTTAAATCAGCGGTTCCCAACCTTTTCAGCCGGCGGTGCCCTTTTATTTGTACAAATTTTGTTAGATATCTTTTTATGAGTATCATGAGGAACGTGAATGAGAAACGGATTAGAAAATCTAAAAATCGGGACTCCGAAAGTTTATTTTAATATAAGGTCATCCGGCCGAGATATTTAGTGTTACCTGTAACTGTGATCATACTGTACATTGATTATAACTAGAATAAGTTAGATATTTAGTTAATTTGCATATAAAGTAATAGTGAAGGTTTAATACAAAATAATTTAATACTCTGATTAGAATTTTAGAACCAGAAATTTGTATACTAAAGTCCAAAAATCTAATATTTGGATTTTAAAATCCGGGTTTCAGATTTCGAATTCCAAAAATCTGAAAATTCGAAAATCCGGACTTTGTGGCCTAAAATTCAAAATCCGGATAAATTTTCGGATTTTCGGATAATCAAGATTTATTTCACATCACTAATTTTATCAATATTTAATATTATAATAATAAAAATAAAATATTATATATATATATATAATATTATAATCTATGTAATTTAAATACAAGTCAAAATAAAATAATAGGTTTTAATAGTAGGTCTATTTTAGTACGTTTTAAGTTTTAACGTTTTGCACAGCGACAATTATAAAATGGTTGTACTTTATTAAAACGTTGACCTACGCCCTACGCTTTGTTTCCGAACTAATACGTATTTATATTATACAATAAATGTGGAATGTCGGAAAAATCTGTTGAATATAAACGAATTAGTACACGAAGCACATAGTTTTCGGTACGTATTAATGATATGTTAATCACTCGAGATGTCACCAAAGAGTTCGATTATTCATAATTTACGGCCCCGTCTAAACCGATTACAACGTGTATACAACTTTTCAGAGTTCGTTTCCATCTATTAATATTATAATTAAGCACACGCATAGGCTGTTCGACAAATAAGGTTGTTCCTCGACAGCCGTACATAGCGTTAGCTATGCCGTCGTCTTTAACCCAATTTCAGTAAGTTTCGTGTAATTTTCGTGAGTGGATTTGAAGCCTGAAATCATCGGACCATGCATTTCAGACACCGTATCACCTAAACGGCCTAGTGCAGGTTAAGCCAATGGACCCGGTCGTCTCGCGACGTTCGTATAGCACAGATATTGTTCGCGCGGTGTTTACGCGGTACACGTTACGCGCGTGGTCATTGGACGAGGCGGCGGGAAGGATTAATCTCGAACGATCGGATTTCTCGCGTTTCTCGGGTTTCGACGCGTCGTGGATAATTTTTATACAAATAAATTATCTATAAAAATGTGTTTGGGAAAAAAATAAATAACACGCTTGAACGCCTGTTTACACAAGATTGCATAGGTATACGCTACGTGTATATATCTATATATATATATATCATTCTGATGCTGCGCGCGCATGTGATTAAAAACGAAAAAAATAAAATAAAATCATCGCTTCTACACGGGTAGGCACCCGTTGTTAACGCCTATGTGGTGCATGCGTGGCGTTGGAGCAGTTGCGCGGAACCGAGTGCGATGAAAACGAGTTATACAACCTTTGACCAGCTCCGGCGTGAGTCTCGGCGTGACTCGTACCGACGAACAGTTCCACCGTCTGTTTTGCAAAACCGTCTGACAGGCGACCACGGCCAGTGCGGCGGCCCGGGAAATGTGCTGCATGACCGGACGCCAAGACCTGCAGATCCGCGCTTGTCGCGAGTCCAGTCCGTACGTTTTACGCAACGTCCGGCAAACGCCCACCTCGTCCCAGTCCACTTTGCCCACCGCCTTCTGCATGCCCCTGGAAAACACGCATCGCGTAACATTAATCCATTGCAGTTATTACGCGATTACCATCAACTTCGTCGTCGCCATTATCGGGGATACCTAGGGATTTTGTGACATTTGCTAATTATTACTAAACAACACTGGTAAAAACAGTAGTAACAGTATTAAGTGGTATTCACTCGTTATACTTAAAGGTATTTCTAATCTAAAATTGTATACCGCATATTTTTAGAATTTTGATTTTGCAGAAGGTTATTTTTTTTTCAATTTTTGCTCGTAAAAGCATTACATTTTATTTATTTTATGTTTATTTTTAAAAAAAATCTTTTTTATTTCATTTAAAATTGTAGAAAACTGTTTCATGACTGGAACATAGAATCTTTGTACTTCCGTTTAACTTTTGTATACAACAGATTGTACATAAATATATAATAAAAATTCAATATATGGATATATATAATGTTTTTTTTAAATATTTCTTAAAAGAAGAAGTAAATTTAAATTTTTTTTAAATAATGTTTGTTTTTAGTGTTTTTTCCATTTAAGGGTGTATTATAGTGCTCATTTCAAGATCATTTTGATCGCATATTTCTGTAGTTTTTAATGATATATAATTCTATCACTAATAATTATTATATATTGTATTATTACAGTTATTATAATTGTATGTCTATATATTTAATTCTAGCTAAATTATCCAGCCTTGTCTGGGAGACATTTTATTATTTTATATAAGAACGATTATTTATTTATTTATTATTATTTCGATGAAAAAGAAAAATATAAATTCAAATATTCGTTGAAATATTCTAAAGATATTTATTTTTATTTATTCATATTATATTAAATTATATAAGTATATCTCAACCGGTAAAATCAACATATTAATCAAAATAAAATATTTCTCAGTTTATCAAAATGTGAAATTATGTATTCATCCAACCCAGAACTTAAAACGGTTTCTACCCTTAAAAATGTGATTTTCGTGCCGTGGCGCCAAACATCTAATTTATCTATGACAGATATTATAGTAGAGTTTGTAGATGGGGAGCTTACCTTTGCATACTGGGACCTGGCCCTGGATACAGATTAGTACGAATAAAGATAAATAAATATGATTAATAAGTACCTATAATAATAAACAATAATTATAAAGCCCTAGTAGCTTCTATTAAACACTGCGGATTGAGTAATATATTATGATTCTATATTCTAGAACTAAATGATAAACTAAGGTCTAACGCTAATGAATATGGACATGATCAGGGCTTGTGAGCTCATGCTCTAAAAAATGCTTAAATAAGTATGCACTTATGCACTAAAAGCTGGGAAAATATGCATTGAAATATACCTTTAAAAGTTCAGAAATATGTATTTATATGCACTAAAAATCTAAAAATATGTAGATTAAAAAATAAAAATACTATAAGTAAATTTTGGAAGTATCAAGAAGATAAGAGTCAGATAATATTACATATCGTTACTTAACATAACATGCTTTCCACTAATTGCCCAATGCAGGCAACGTAATTATACGTTCGTTTACGTACGTTTGTACTCGCTTTATCTGCTCTATACATTTTATTTTTAATAATTTGATGTTGCGAAAACTACCATATATTTTATACTGTGTACAAATATAAATTATTGCATTTTGATCAAATTTCGGTAAAAATATGCACAATATAATAGAAAAATGCATAAATATGCCAATTAGTTAAAAAACCTCTAAATATGCAAAAATATGTAACATAAAATTTCACATACTTAACCACAGTACCTTGAAATGGATTTCTATGTCACCTAGCATTAAATACGACTTAGCAAGATTGATATGCAAATGCATGAACTCACGAGCCCTGGACATGATACTATGATAAATTAAACAATGAATAGTTTATTTTACTATGGATTTAACGTATTGAAGATAACGGATCTTAGTATATCATTGACTATTTTTTAAATTAATTATTAATCATTTTGTATTTTTATAATTTAAAACGTATAATAATTGTTACACTGTAAAAAAATTTGAACGAATAGTGAAGGGCACCTTGTGTGCGATGTCATAGTAAGAAGTACTAGTTATAATTACCAAGGATGGGCCGATATTACTTTTTACCGATATCCGACAGTCCGATATATGCTGCCGATATAAAACCGATACCCGATAATATTATGTAAATATTAAAACAACATTTTTTGCGAAAAAAACAATAGCCAATACCACAAAAAACCGATACCACTAACCAATATTTAATAAGACCGATTTTCATTGTAATGTTACCTACGACAGTTCTGCCAATAATCTATAGTATTTGATATTGATTATTGATAAACTGATGGTTTTTTTTTTTAAAGTATCGGTTTTGAATAAAAAATAATACCGATAAACCGATACCGCCGATATCGACCGATATTTAGTATCGGTTTTAGTATCGGCCCATCTCTAATAATTACATTCTCTCAACATTTCGTATTAATCTGTATGATCGATTATGCGCTGATCAGTCAGTGAGTGAATAGTATTTAAATTTTATCTTAAATATTGCTACGTCTGTGTTGTATAAAATATGAATATCCACCCCCGTTCGATTGCTGTTTGATATTTCTCGCGGCGGTGAACGGTCATAGATCGGTCCGGCGATAAGATTCCCATCGGAACAGACGCGACGTCGGTCGATGCCGAAACGAGTATTGGTGTTGTGTCACCGCACACGGACGTTATAACAATGTATAAATTACCTATATTACTCGCTGAAATTTTCCATTTATTACCCCGTCCCCCTCTCGACTGCTGCTGCGGTATAGATAATCGTCTAGACCTAGTCTCGTCGACTCTTGATTGTGGTCGAAATCGATGGGGAATAACGAAGAAAAAAAATAAGAAGAATAAATAATGTATACATTAAATAATAATAATAATAATACGTATAAAATATAATATAATGATACAATATTCAAAACGTTCAGACAACGTATTTATTTATTTTTCTTAACACGAATATTGTAAGCACGTGGGTAGTGGCTCGCGTATTCTTTGCCAGACTTCCGTGGCGGTCGTGATTCATTTCTCGATATCGGAGATAATTTATTATGCTTGAACAAACCCGGTCCCGATTTCGTTTACCGCGAGGACTTTCGATGTTAGAGTATTTTCCACGTGTGTACAATTATTTTTTAGAAATATCAATCATGCAGATGATCGCGCGAGTGCTGACGAAACTGTGTATATGATATGTAATTTACCAAATAAAACAAAATGAAAAGTCACGCGAATAACACGTATATACGCTTGTTGAAGAAGTGTCTTGATCGTCAATGACGTGGACAGAATATTATTCGGCCGAAAGGGAGGAAGGGGGAGTTATGGAAATCTGATGTGAAGGTATATATTGTATGATAAAAATATTTTACATTTCTTGACACTAGAATTATGTTTCAAGTACATAGTTTTTTTTTAAAAAAAAAATGTATTATAAACTGTGAAATAATTTATATATAATAATTATATATTTACATTATATTAATTATATAATATAACTGTGTATATTATATGACAATATTTGACTTCACTTAATAAGTTGGATTAAAATTTCTTATACCATCAAATTATACCACAACAAATATTTAAAAAGGAGCTAAAATATGTTCCATAGAACAGTTTTTAACGGATCTAATTTAGAAAACTACTCATTTTTTAATGTTCTTACTTTTTTTTCTTTTTTGGCTATTTATAATAATCATTTCAGGTAGGTATCTGATAATGTTGTTAGCAAATTATAAATATCGAAATATATTCAAAAGTACAAAAACAAAATATGACTTAACGCTGTCAACATTAGCAAGTGAATAAAGAATAAACTAATATTTGATTGATTTTGTCCCGTGTAATAATTTAGGTAGTTGAAATTCCAACAAATAGTTTGACAAAAATATTTAAAAAAAATATTTGAACTGTTACTCAAAGTTCTTAAATATTCTGAAGTTATTTAAGAATCCGTATTATTTATTTGCGAATAGTTATTAATAATGAAATAACGAGTGTCTCGTTGAAAAGTAACATCATAAGTTAAAAATTATTTTTTTTTTTTTTTTTTTTTTTTTTTTAATATGGTTTTTAGTGTTGACCTCATTAAAATGTATTTAATATTTTATAAAAAAATGTTTTAAAGATCCTCTATGCCCAATCTACAATCTTTACCGATTCAAGATTATATGTAACCCAATTAAATTAAGAATAATCATATCAATACAAATAAATAACCAAAATACCAAATGAAACAAGTTCATACCTCTTTAAAATCATACAAAACGTCGTAATTTTTTGCAATCGTGGTATCGAATACGTGTAGAATTGCATGCGCAAGGACAGAACACAACAGATCTAGACAAAGAGTCCGACAGTCCATTTTTTTAATTACCGCGGCTGTATGATTTGTTATTATACGAATTGATCGGTGTATCGAAAATCGAATTACAATTACTTCTATACAATTCATCTATACCTATTCAATTACAATGGTAGTACAATGTTTTCAATATATTGTCTATAAACACGTATTATAAAATATATTATTCATATTTGCAGTTTATGTAGAATTTTATAATTATTTTGGCTCTTGATTTTCATGATAATTTTCAAATATAATGGATACGGGTTGAAATTTCGAATGAAACTTGTCAAATAGCTAAAATTTCACGATCGTTATCGTGTTTCGAAAATCATCGTATCGTTACCACGATTGGTAAATTTTGAATGTTTTTTAATTTAACATTATAGATTTTATTGTTATTTATACATTTTGTTCGTGTATTTAAATTTACAATCGAACGATATTTTTCTTAAAAAATAAAAATAATTATAAAAACCGTGTACCTAATTGTTGATCAATTTATTCTAATTCGAAAACTGTTGATTGATCAATTTATCTCAAATTAATATATACTTATATGATAGTATTTATTATATACTCTTAATTAAGTATATTTCGAAATTATTTTTATGAATAATAATTAAGTTCCTTATTCTGCCAGCGCACTTTTATAATTATTTATTATTACAAATACTAACCTACTTGTATATACGATTTTATGTTGTATTATAAACAATTTAAGGGAATTTTACGTGAGTTATTTAAAATGAAAACCTATGTATGTGTAATACGAATATACCTGTGTATATGTACCCACATGGCTTGAAATAATGAACAAATAAAACATGATGTGTCTCATTTATTGACATTGTAATTGCACCTGGATGATATTTTTTTACCCTCTAGAGTTAAGAAGTTCACTTAAGGGTATTAAAATTATTGTTTTGTTATAATCCAAAAAGTATATTTATATATATGTATATGTATAGTATATATGTATATATATAATATATATATATTTTGTATATTCAACTACAAAATAAGTAGTACCATGTAATGATCGCCAAACCGGTCCCAGTCTGCGGGATAACAGAATAATATAGGTTCTTCAACGTGTGTGTAATAATACATATTCTTTATCGTAATGAGATGATGCATACGCACAATATAAAAACCTTAAGCCCCGGATATTTATTAAACATAAAAAATAATAACAATTTTACCCAAAATGCTCAATTAATTGAATTAAACTATCTATATCTGACACAAATAACATACAAATAAATAGTAAATACTACCTACCGATGGCAAAAAAAATCCTTTTTTTTTAGACATGTCCAATTAAAATACGTTTGTTTAAATATTGCTGTCAACAATTCAGTGACACAACATACAATCACATTAGATACACAAGTTCTTTCGGTTAGTGATCATTGTTATTGGTGATAATTGACAAGGAACTATAGAAATAGATTGAATTTATAAGATAAATGTAGGTGTAGAATATTCTATAAGAAATCTTCATGAGACAACGGTCTTTAATAATAATAGGAGACCAAAAACGAACTGAAATCGGTTTACCCATGAATAACTATATTAATAATTGTACAATAACTTATTTATTAAAATTATCAAACATACAGTATTGTATGTAATATAATATAGTGCTGTATTAATTTTGTAATTTAAAGTGCAATAAATACAAAGGTGGCGGAAATAAAAAAAAATCTTAGTAATTTAAGTAGGTAATCTTAAAAACCTTCGATAATCCCGATGAATCAATAATCCGGACGACGTTAGGTTTGAGTTCGTCCGGACTATCGAGGTTCTACTGTATATATTGACTGTTCAAATAAGTTCTGTCAATACGAATAGGCAATAATTTATTCATTTATAAATTATAAGCACTATAATTTCAGAATAAAATTGATTACTCACTGCTATATTTAAAACTGGTATTATATAGAATGTATCATCAATTGTTCTATAAAAAGCTCGCTACAAGAAGCGACGTAACAGAGGGGGATCAGAATGTGCAGTCGTAATCGGGCCTGGACGCCTATGGGGCCCAAGGTGCACGATGTTAGCCCATAAATAGTAAACTATGTAAATAGTATACGAATGTAATTATATAATATTATCAACAAGTGTCGCACATAGGTAAGACGAATGATGACTTATTACACATTCTTCCTTTTCGCTAAAATAACCAATAAATATGTGGTACTCTATATTAACATATTTCCAAACACTTCATCAAATATGTAATTTTCATATAAAATAATTTTCAAAAGGAGTGTTATTCCACATATATCCTTGAATACTAGTACTTGGATGAGGAGACTGATGAATATTTCGCCTACCGAACATATTATATTGTTAGTCAAGAGTCAATACTACAGACCCAAATCTTAAATGTGTCTGAAGTTACACTTATAAAACATTGCATAGAAATGAGGCGCTGAGTTGTAATCGAATTGTGTATGAGTCATAATTATGTAACGGAGTTATATTTTAGTTCACCTAATTATTGATACTATTATACAATTATTAATATAATAATTACTATAATAACAATTATCATTATTAGCTATTAATACTAAAATATCAAAGCAATTCCCAATATTTTATTAGTATATTAGTCACGATGTTAATAAAAATTACTAGAAGAACATTTAGCTAGTATTTCTAATATTACATTTTAATATTTTTTTTAAAATTATATTTGATTATTAAAAAATAGAGTGCTTTCGTACCTGCATTTTACTAAAGAATATTTTACTTAGAATATACTTTAGTTTATTTATTTATGTGTATATGAGTAACGAAAAACCGGATTGTTAACTTATCCGAGTTAAGACTTAATAGAGAATATATTTTAATAACATATATTACCTGTTATTTACAAATGTCATAATTATGATATGAACAGTATTTTAATAAATTTACATTCGATTATTGCATATAATCCAATTCGACATTCTCATTTGTTACTTATACTTATACTTATACTTCTCAAATCATACTTAAATTCAGGATTATTGATTAACTAGTAGCAAGTATTATATTTGAAAATTTAAGTTTTTAAGAGTTAACAAATTTGTAATGATGCAAAAAAAATGTATTATTATCTTGTTAAATTTATAGTGAAAATTATTTAATCTCGTCGTAGGTTTAATATAACTTGATATGTGTCACATATATTTTAACTATGAATCTACATAAACATTTTATATTTACAGCTGAAAATTGTTTTTTAGTTTTATTATATTATATACCTAATCAAATAACTTCACGTAATCAAAATTATTATTTCCAACAAATTATCATCAACAATGAGTCATTTTAAACGCAATTCATTAAATGATATTACATATAATTCAATTAAGTAAAACAGCATTGTAAATTATAGCAAAAAAACTTTTTCAGGACTTCAACTATTGTAAATAAAGATTTTAAAAACTGATTGACGGTTATTATTATTACAGTTTATCATGTATGTCTAGTATTAATATGTAGCACCCTATAAAAGAAACAAATAATAATCAAATAGTGTCTCCGCTGACACATAATAAATCTGATTTCGTTTAAGTAATTTGAAGAAAAAGTAATTAAATCTAAACTAGATGATAATAATTTAATTTATACATATTTATTTTTATATATATATATATATATTTAGCGATACATTTATAATAATTAAGAGTTATGAAAGATTGTTTCGTATTATTTAGATTTCAAAAGATATTTTGTATATTCTGAATCTAACCATAAAACAATTTAATTTGAAAATAAAATAGATAATATTCGCTAATATTGTATCATTATTGTATAATACATCATAAACACTAATACTATAAGGCAGTGCTTCTCAACCTTTTTTGTTATAGGGCCCCCTAAATGTAATGTAAAACTGTCAAGGCTCCCTTCCATGGATATAAAAGCAAAAATAAATAAAAAAAGGTCATCAGTATTATTTTTTTCAATGATATACTAATATACTATACTTACATGCACTAATTTCACAATTTCACACAAATAAATTATTAAAATGTATAGATGTATAAGACTTAAAAACATATATTATAAACAAAAAAAGAATTGGTAAAAAAGGCTAGGTTAATAATAATAATAAATAATAAAAATAAAAAATGTGAATTAATTTTATTAATTTGACGGTTGGGCTTGCATATTTTCGCATAACATATTTATGTCAGGTGTGATATTCGAAACATTCCCGATGTAATAACAATTTTATTATTATTTAATAACAGTAATCTAACATTAGACTTTATCGACAATGATTAATCATATGGTCGGTTATAATGGTTATATAATAACTGAAAAACCAAAAATATTTTAAATAAAAAAAATATTTCAAGGCCCCCCGATCATATAGCCACGGCCCCCAGGTTGAAAAGCACTGCTATAAGGTATTAAGACAATGGGAAAAGTATTCCTCAGCGCTATTTTAATAAGATATTAAAATTATTTATGGTAAAAAATTGAGTTTCGTGTTCTTGGAAGAACACTAGCTGACCCGCGCCAAAATTGTTTCAATTTATAATTATTTGCTGTACAGTGTAGAAAATTGTATTTGTATTAGTTATTTTTACATATTTTTGATATTTTTTTCGATAATAAAATACTTCATAATATTGTTGTCCACCGTAAATTATTAATACACATACATTTCCAATTCATAAACACCGGTTAACTACTTCGCTATAACCGATAACAAAACGTGTTTGCCGACAAGAATATGACACTGTACTTAACTGTAGTAGAATACACACCAGTTACCTACGATTGTTTTTATTGGACTTTAAACTTTTAACGATATAGGTACCTACAAATAATACATTTTCCGAATACTCAATTTATTAGTAAGAGTTAAGTAGTTTATAAGAAAATCGAGCACAGATTCGGTAAAAGAACTGTTTTATACTAATTAGTTATTTTATATGATTTATTATTATTAATAATATAAATGTATGAAAAAACAAAAAAAATTTCATAAAGGCACTGGGTCTAAGTGCTTGAAAATTCGTGATAAAAAATACTTGTGCGAGTTATCCAGTTACCGTAACTGTATTTAGAACTTCAAAATCTTATTTAAAAATATTGTCTGAGTTAAATCGTTTAATTATTACGATTAATACATTTAACTTTTTGCAGATAACAGTTTTATTTTAAAATCGTACAATATACTAATCCAAAATCATAGAAACTTTTAACTATAGTAGGTAAGTGTATACAGTCCATATCACTTTCTTATAACTTTATTGTATGTACGTTAATCATGTTTTATGTATAGGTGAATAAATATATATATTTTTTTTTTTGTGTAAGCGCGTGACCTATTTACCAGAAAATTACTGATACGCAGACCAATTAAAAGTTTTATATTTGAAAGCTTTTATTCAATTTGAATACCTAGTAATTGTATAATATGCACATAGCTTGAAAATAATGTCAATTGTTAAACGTGAACAGTGTATGGATCAAATCGTTTTGGGTGCATTACATAAGTGGTGCTACTGACTATAGTTAGTTAAATTTGACGATAATAATGAAACATTGATTACGATAAATGATCTTTAATGAAGTTACCCATCACAATAATAATATGCAAAACATTTTAATTTAGTCAAATAATATCTTTCGAGTTGACCTTTTTAAATTATTGACTAGCAAATTTTAACATACATACAACAAGCACTTAACATATTATATTATTATATAACATATTTAATTTTTGATAGCTTATAACACTATATCGGCCTAGAAAAACATTTTAATATAGTTGTACATACAGGCTTTATTATGGTTTTATAGATGTTCAATGTGAATTGGTATCAAATTAATTATCATTATACAAAACAATTTAAATAACTTTTGTAGGTAATTATTGGGGTGAAAACATTTGGTACTATTATGGTAATTTCAGGTAATTTTATGGCATATTTGCAAATTTATTTATATATAATAAACCAAAAATTATATTTTACGTGAAGTAAAATTATTCGAAGAGATAAATGTAGATAAATGTAGATTTATGTACGGTATGTTTATGAAATATACTTTGATGGTTCTATTTACTGCAAACAGACCACACTTTCTTAACATTAAAACTAAACATCTAATTACACTTGTATACAATATAGCATTATGATTTATGTAATTTGACTCGATACTGAATATTGATAGTCAATAACATATTTTGAACAAATCAAAGGCCATATCAATCTATTTAAAATGTCTTTTCATTTTTATAATAAAAATATTTATAAAGAGTCAAATTTACTGTTATTTTCAAATCTGTCGTTGCAAGTCAATTATATATTTTTAAGGTCATTTAATTATTAGAATAAATTAGCAACGCTCAAGTATATAATATACAAATATATTATTGATTATTTTTAATATTATATTTTTTACGACGTAATATTTAATTAAAAATATGTATTAAAGTATTTACATATAAATATTATATTTAATTCTATATATATATATATATATATATATAATTTAAATTGACATTTATTATAATTATTTTACTATAAAAAAATTACAGAATACAATTTAAATACATAGCATAGAAACTTGAAAATACGATACTTATTTCAAATTTATTAAGAATGACATCACTATTTTTTTGTTTATATATCCACAAAAAATTTTGATATAGATTTCATATTTTGATTAATTTTTATTTGACATATGTTGGCACATTTTCATTTTTTACCAAATATGTGTTTAACTACGTTTTTTCGTAGTTTTTTTTTTAAAAATGTACAGTATATTAATTCAAATATATTTACTAGTATTAAAAACTATTTATGATATTAATTGTTATCTAAAAATAATTAGTTATTTTCAACAAGCTGACCCACGCCCAATAAAATGTTTTCGCACGGGAGTTATTATGTTATTGTTTAATTGTTTATTATAATTTAGTGTAGAGTTCAGATATTTTAAATAATTTTTAATGAGATCCCGACAAAAATAAAACATGCCATAATATTACGCTGCACCGTTCTTACACATACCATAAGCACCACCTACCATAGCGATAACAAAACGTGTTTGCCGACAACAATATGACACTTCACTTCACCGCAGTTTAATACACACCAGTTGGCTACGATTGTTTTTTTTTCGTCTTCAAACATCGTTTTTAACAAAATACCAACAAATTATACATTTTCCCTGCGAACACTCAATCCATTAGTGAGCATCGAAATACAACCCGTTCAATAGTTTATAAGAAAATCTTACTCAAATGCGTGCACTTTGTATGGTATTACAATATTTTAATAAACCCATACAACTATTAGAAATATATACGTATAAGTAATTCGAGTTGTTAAATCATGGTTAAAAAAATAAGCAGATTCAATGTGAATCAATTTTGTTTGTTATGTATAATGTGTGTAATGTAAACATGTAATATGTTAAACGTACTTTTAAACAAAGTATTTCGTTATTTTTATACACAACTAAGACCATTTAATTAACTGATTATAGTTTATAAATTATAATAAACTAAATTTTATATTTTCATTTATTTATCGAAGGAATGAAAAAAACCGGTCAGGGTTATGGCAATATATAAAAGGGATATTATAAGGTACATTGCTATATTGTTTTACATTTTATTTCATTCGTTCAAATATTTCGATTCGATAAAAATGTCAATTACACGCGCATATGCATACAAATGGTGCCGATATAAAAACGTTCAAATAATTCGAGTATAAAACGATCAAAATAATTATAAATATATGCAGTCTAAGTACTATAACATTTAATTAAGATAAATGAAATTGAGTCATCTTTGGGTCGAATCTCGGGGTAAACTATTAAGTGTTTCAACAAGACTCCGACAAACATAAACTAACTTTTTATTGTCTCCAAAAAATAAAATAGGAAATTCATAGTCAGTTTCTATATAACTCTCTACTTATTTAAAAATGCATTCGAAACCCTTTAAACCTTGGGGGTCTAATAAAAAAAGTGTATGAATGATAATTATACATCTGGCACATCATTAATACGTGTTCATCAAGTTCATTAAATATATAGGTAATTGTAAGGAAGTATTAAGGGATTTTATAATCACATTAATAATATATTTTATGATTTGAGACGATTGGAGACAATGACAATAGTCACCTTTGATGAGACGATTATACTTTGAAATATTAAATTGTTTCTATAACGAACCATAAATTGTTGAGTCATTAAATAATATACCATTATTTCTCAAACAAAATTTGTTTATTCGATAAACTGAAATAAATATTTAAAATTACTTTAAACTGTATCGATCAATAAAATTGCGGTTAACTTATGGTCTTTTTTGCCTTACGGAAATGCGAATTAATGCAATTAAAAAAATATTTATATCCAACAACTAGTAAAATACAGTTAAAATAATATATATTCAAAATATAATGATGGATTAAACTAAATTTTAGTTAATAATATTCGGATTCCTATAATTTTTTTTAGATCTGAAGTTTTAGGTACAAATGTTGGTAATATTGAAATGACGAAAACTACATTTTCAAAAAAATAAAGTCTTATGAAGATATTATAAATATTTCACACTGTTAAGTGGTTTTGTAGAGAAATCGTGTAAATTTAACAATTCTAAAATATTTACGAGGCTCAATGATTTATTCAAAAAAATGCTTGTAAAAAGTAACATTAATGTTTCCAGTACATGATTAATCGTCTAAATATACATGGTTTTCAGCGATTTACATTTCATGTTTCGTGTAACATAAAATATTTTTTCTTCAAACGCTTGAAAATTATTCCGTTTTGTCTATACTTTTATCCAAAATCAATTATTTATCTCAAAATAAACAAAATGTATAACTGAATAATTTAACTATTTCTAACTATATTTTGAAATGCAAATTATTATTACGGGCATTTATTTTGACTAAGATTTTAGTGTATATAATACATGTATGAGTATGAGTTACATACGTCACAACTCTATTAAAATAATACTATTATTTCTTAATCTGCGGCTGTGGTATATACATTTTTCTAGGCTAAAACTTCTTTTACTGTGGATTATTACAAAATCGCTTTTCATTTCGTATTTTCCAATGCCTATATAATAATTCTTTTTTTTTATACATTAAAATCTTTAATTTGTAAATACATAAACAATATAAATCTAATTAAATCATTATAACTTTGCTTAAAATACAATTTAATGCGGTGTTTACTAATCATATGTATAAGCATAGAAAATATATCAGCCATTTAACTAAATGAAAAAATGGGCAAAAAACTGAGTTTGAGTATTGGTTGTAGGCAAAAGACATAATAACAACTAGAAATCACCGCAATTAAAAAAACAAATCTAGACAAAGGCAAGTATAGCCATTATAGTTTTAATAATAAATCGAAATATTAAATACTTTTTCTATATAAACAGAATTTTCATTGTGCTTTTAAATCCTTGAATTACTGACTATCCTAATATAAATACTTACATCTTAAAACTCAAAATAGGCTAAAAATTATTTAAAATTTAATCAAAAATCGCAAGAAAAA
Source organism: Sipha maydis (assembly GCA_034509805.1). Classification (NCBI taxonomy): domain Eukaryota; kingdom Metazoa; phylum Arthropoda; class Insecta; order Hemiptera; family Aphididae; genus Sipha; species Sipha maydis. The sequence continues at coordinate 112,341 of JASXSY010001285.1, read as the reverse complement.
AAATGTCAAAATTAAAGTGTAATATAAGTTAGCTGTATTTCATCTTTATTACGTTTATTAATAAAGGTGGTAATATATGAGTACGAGTTCCGAGTGTTACCGGTTCCAGGATTCCAAGTGGTAAGTCTATTGTTTTGTCAATTATGTACATATACATTTTATTTAAAAACAATCCTGAGCAAAGTGGTATATACAAGGAATGAATACTTTGCAAATATAAAGTAAAACAAGTAGTTTTTATCCATATTCGTGAATATACTTGGTTATATTTTATTTAAAATTTATAAAAAAAAATATAAACTAGACAAAATATTTCTTTTTGCAACTGAATAACTTAGAGATAGCTTAATTATATAATATTTCTTAAAATTAAAGTATAACACAAATGTATTAGTTAAATTAAGTTCTATACATACAGGTATTATGCTATTATATGCCTAAAGACCAAAATCAAACCAACATTTTTCTTTTTTTAGATTCTGAACGGAGTGATGGAAGAATCTATTGGTTTTACAATGATGTGTGTTTTTTTTATTTTTTTTTTTTTTGTGTCTGTCGACACCTTTTTTGGCAGTAAAAATGCTTCGATTTGCTTAAACAGCAACTTTTCTGAAAGGAAAGTGAATGTAGATGGTACTTTGACAAGTCTAAAATCCAACTTTTTCAATACTTTTTAAAAATATTGGAAAAAACGATAAAGAAATTACGAAAAAATGGGAAATTTTACGCAAAATCACGTTTTTACAAATTACATTTTTTTAAAATGCTCTAACTCAAAAACCAAAAATCGCAACAACTTGAAATTTTCATCAAATCTTTATATTGACGTTTTCTATACATGGTTAAGTTTTCAAAGTCTTTTGACATATTTTGACTTATTTATAGACAATTTAAATTTTCGATTTTTGTAAAATTTTTGTTTGTAAACATCTATCAAATTTAATTGGTAGACCGAAAACTCTTGAAAATTTAATACAAGGTTTATAATAAGTTAAACTTATCGTAACTAAAAAATATCGGTGATCGGTTAACTCAATTTTTTTTTATAAGCCCTTAATGCTCAAATTTGTATAAAATGTGTAAAAATCACGAACATTTGCAAGTTATTTTGTAGATAAAAATTTATAAATTTTTTTCTGTTCATACTTAAGGTTCAAAATGTTAACACTAGGTTATCTATAAGCTACTCTTCAAAAATCTTTAAAAAAATTTCTTCCGGACTTGGTGGAAAAAATTTTATGACTGTTTGAAATTTAAATATTTACGAAATTGCATAAAATAGCGATTTATTCTCAAACGATTTTAAATATTTGTTATAATTCAAAAAGTATAAGTCGCAGATTTTTGAAATTTTTACCAGCTGTTAAGATTGGCATTTCCTTTATGTCATATTTTTTTCAAAATATTATATTGATTTTTAAGCCACTTATAGGCATTTTTTTTTTTTATAATCGGTGATAAAAAAAATTAGGCTCGTACAAAATACTTGAAAATTTAATAGAAGATTCCACAGAAGTCCGCTGAGGCCTTCTTTATCTAACTTACACATAGTTAATTTTATGGAAAATGTATTCGCATTGAAATCATTTTTACTTCTATAAAAATAATGCCGAGTATATTTTGATTATATAAACTAATATAGGTAATTTGAAAACAAATTTTAAATGATCCTTGAATAAAATTTAATGAAATAAGAATAAAATAATACTAAATTTAATTTATTAATTAATTCGGTCTGTAGAACAGATATGCGAGTAAATATGATATTAGATAAAGAGTAAACATTCGAGATTTGCCTTATATGGCTTTACAAAACATAAATGAAGTTTAAACCCGATTGATAATTGAGTGAGGTACATTTAAGTATATTTTTAATAAATTAACTTGTAGTTATTTGAAATACTCTGCAACATTTGATGCTTATTAGATCACGAAATAACTAAATAAGGAAAACCAACCTGAAAAATGAATTCATACTGTCATATTCAATAAACCTAAGTTTAAAACACTTGTATAATATGGACTAAATCATTTTGGCTCTATTCCAGTTAAAAAATACGATTGGTTCTTATCTTTTGGAAGATTTGATTTCTTTTTTCGTTTAATATAAATGCAAAGATTATTTTAATTATTGATATTCACAATCATATACCTATATTACCTATTCATAGATAAGTATAACTATCCTGTAATCCTGTATTTTAGTAGTAATTTTATAACTTATGAATATTTTTCAGTTCGGGTTTTTGATAGTCATCTATGAGGATGATTTCCAAATTATGACATAAATTTCGAAAAACCTACCTCCAACGTTCAATAATCGAAACAATTGCTTTGTAAAATCTAATTTTTGAAATGTTCAAAATAGCGATTTTGTTGACTTAATTTTTACAGTTATTATTAAAACAATGTCATATAAGAACAGTTAAACTTTATTAATTAATTTATAACAATATAACTCAAACAATTATTGGACTTTTCTAGAATTCAAACACAGATTTTTAAAGTAATTTCTGAATTAGGTTTAATCGGATGTATTCACTGAGCTTGGAATAATAATACACTAGAATAAATATAAATTAGTTTCAGTTTTAATTCACATGAAATAATCTAGTATTAATCAACAGATAAGTAATTACACTTACACGTTAAAAATAATAAAAATAATAATTTATTATTAGTAAAATTATCTCTTTCGTTTGTAATTAATTTTTGGTCAATGAACATGCTTCGCATCTTAACGTCTATTTGTACGAAAATTGCAAATCCGATTTTATCATCGAAACAAATGTAACAAATAAGTCACTGATTTATAGAATAATTATACTACAATAATATATAATGCTTTATTGTGCTTAATATACATTGTATCAAACAGAACCATGTGGTACCTATATACTATATATATTCATTGTATTTGTCTATCTCTAATTTATACATATTACATATTACATCCACAGATATGATCTCCGAATTTGTTAACCGAACAATTGACTAGAGATGACTAGAAGATATAAATGGTATTGCTATACATCATTATCGGAAATAATTATTTCATTGTTTCCATTTCGTATATTCGAATTTATTATTCACTAAATTATCAAATCATACATAGTTGTATTCATTGAATACGCATTTTTTGTTCGTAAAATAAATGTGTCTATTCATGTATTGAGCAATAACTCATGTCCCAAAAATGATATAGTAATTGTTTTGGAAGCAATGTATTACAATATATACCATGGTTACTGATATACAATTTTTCAAAATTTTGTTTATCGAATTCCAAAAAAATAGTATTTTCATTTCATTATTTTAATTTTTAATTATTGAACCGATAAAAATCATTTTAATTTTATAAGTTAAATTTAATAAGCTACAATATAATAACCACATGGTTATACCTACGTATTTGCATAGGTGTATTATATAGAGGCGGAGCTATTTATAAAAATTCATCGTATATTCAAAATGTAAACGTTTTTTCCTCGTCACATCACAAAATTATACATACAATTTTAATTAATTAAAACAAACGTATACAAATTGTTGTGACTGGGGTATGCCCAAAAAACTGGACACACCTGTAACTCCACCTATATAATAGAATAATAATATAACAAAACACTCAATATGATAAAATTATTTTTTATAATACTATATGATGGTTTGAACTTGATTGTTACTTAGATTGCAACTTAGATGGTTTAGGCATGGGATGAGGCAAGAGGAAACGAATTCAGTAAGAATGGTTATGAAGATGGACGTTGAAGGGAAAAGAGGAAGAGGAAGACCAAAAAATAAATGGTTGGAGACTATGGAGAATGGCATGAGGGCTGTCGGTGTGTGCAGAGGAGATGTGATTGACCGAGTGAAGTGGAGGTGTAGGACAAGGATGGCCGACCTCAAATAGTTGGGAGGAAGGCGAGGCAGAAGAAGAAGAAGACTCAATATGATAAAAATAGGAAACCATCACACATGATAATTTTATATTTTGGAACGGTATACCTACACAGAACAAATATTACCATCATTTTTGATCTATAATATGATAATGCCAATAGTGTCCATAAAAATAAAATCTCGAGTGAAAGTTGAACTATTCATTAATTAATTTTAATCATTATATCGTGTTGAATTTATGTATGATAAATACTACATCGACAGAATTTAATTCAAGTTAAATTGTTATGTTTACAGTGTCATAAAAACCGGGTGTGCAGAATATGCGTGAACACAAGCCCCGGGCTTCATACAATATTATGGGGACTCAAAAAGTCCAATGACTAGCATGAAAATATCAATATATAATTTATTTGAATGAAACCAAAGTTCTTTATTAACTTTATCACTACCGCTTGCCCCATACCCTTCTAGCTTATTGTATTATGTTCTCATGTTTGAATCATATAATAAATATTAAAAAAAATAAATAATATGAAAATATTGTATAGGTACTAGTTGTTTTAAAAATAAAAACAATATTTATTTATTTGTTTATTTTCTTTTGCAACATGTTTTTAATAATTATATATTCTTGTATGCTAGTAATTTTTGCCCAATAACATACCCTACTAAGTATTCTGTATAACAATATTAGAAGATAGCTATATTAAATGTTTTAAAATTATTTTTATATAATAGTTAAGAGTAAATTATTTATTTAAATAATTAAATATTATATTTATTTAGTTATTTAGTATTATATTTTATCTAAACTTTTAAATTGAAAAAAATTTCTCTACCTCTAAAAATTAAAAAAATTTAGTTGAAATTAAAAAATGTACTATGATAAGGGGCCTAAAAATGTTGATTTTCGCTCAGGCTTCGAGTAATCTAGTTATGACACTGTATGTATACATTCATTATATCAATTGTTTTCTCAAATAAAAAAATTAAATGTTCAAAACCCATAAACCTACTGGCTATCTAATGGATGACATTAAATTTCACTAATCCTTTCTTGTGTTCTAATCAAATAAAGTGATTTATCTAGTACATACTAGTATTGTTTATTATCCTGAAATCCATCACATTATTATTATTATTATTATTATTATTATTATCATTATTCGCCTTTACGACTTTGGGACATATTGTAAATATATCTTTTGGTCTTTATGACAATTTTCAACCTGAGTTTACGTTTATATATCGACTAAAATCATTGTGTACTATTGGGCTGGTACAATATTAACTGATAAATAAAATTAAAACGAACGGCATTCATTCAATTCTTATAATAAATTTATAAGTACCTCCAAAGATTTTCTAACTTTATATATCAAAATAAATTTATAATTTCGAAGTAATTTATGGCTTTTGTTAAATTTGATATTTGATTATACCTATACGACTAAACATTAAGATAATATACTATTATGTTTAATGATAATCCAAACCAGATCTGAGCCAGACTATGATAAATAATTTACGTTATCATAAATAATCGAGTATCGTTTAGTAACTAAACTTTAGTTGATTTTCAACGCTCGTTCTCGTTGTGCGATTTTATTTTTACAAATTATTAAACGATATAAAATGTTTGAATTAATTTTTAAAATTGATCAAAGTGAAATGCAAAAAATGTTTAGTGAAAAAGGCAAATGTGTTAAAATAGTTAAAGGTTTTAAAATTAGTTTTAAAAATAATTTATCCTTCAATAAAGAACTGTGAAACTGTACAACAAAATATGTAAAGCCTTTTTAAAAGTAGATGACAACAACAAAGTAGTATTGAACGAAAGTAAGTTGAACCAAAATAATTGAATTCATAATAAACATTTGGATTAGCTTCGCAATATTCTAAATAACTATAATTGTATAGAAATATTTTATGTTATAAATATAACAACAACACTACTTCATTCTATACGAGAGGCAACTAATGTGAACATTCTTGGGAGACAACTTTTATATAATTATGAACTGTCTGGTCATCAGATACAACTCATGTATAGTAACCTCTTTATTTACGATGAGGATGGGAACCAATTTGTATATTTTGGAAGGCAACTATAGTATGCACTGTGCCATAACATATTAATTTTGGCAGAAATTGATAATCACCAATACGGGAACGTTAATTCAAACTATTTAAAATTGTATTTTATCGGATGGAGAAGATTGTTACATAAATCCATAGCAAACATCCCAATTTCGTAGATCAATGTAATTTTTCTCGTTTACAAAATTATTATGGTAATTATATTCGATGTAAGTCTCCAGCAACGTTTATATACAAGCAATTGGAAATTAGCTAATTTAAATAAATTAAATATTAAAACAAGTGGAAATACGTTTATACATCCTACCGATATTTGGTTAGTCCTTTACCCGTTTTTTAGATTTGTTTCTGTTTACTTGACAGGTCGACAATGTCATCAGATCCAATCGAGTTTTAGGTTATAAGTAACAAGTAGGTAGATAATAGGAATGATGTCCGCTGCAGTGGTATATAATATTAATCACTATAAATAAGTCTATGTACATGTATACGGTCAACGGACATAATAAACATATAATATATCCTAACTTATAATCATTAATATTGTGAACTGTTAAGTATTATCAACACTAAATAGTTTAATACCATTGTGAATAAATGTAAACTATTAACTAAGAGATAGAATTTTGAAATATTCAATTTCAATTTTGATTGTTTCCCTGAATCTTAAATTTCATTATACTAGTATTTGGCGTATGACGAAGACTTTTTTACGACTTAATCGTTGGATTGATGTATTTATGGTAATGTATGTTCGTATATTGAATAATGATTGTTGCGACAGTAGAAAATAATGTGTCCAATATTTTAATTTTTAACGATGTTATCTCAACACAGTTATAAAATGTGAAAAATATCGTAATAAAAGTCATAATGGTTTTAATTAAGTATTCAAGTGATTTTTTAAAATACGATTTCAATGAAATAAAATGACCGACTGATTAAATCATTTTTATCGTTTTCAATGCACTTATACGTTTTACACGGCGAAATCCGGATTTTGAACATGTAAGAAATTGAATGAAATCTAACAAGATACAATCGAAATAGTACCGGTTAGAAGAATACCTATAACTCAAAGAATTGATGAATGCAACAATGAACTCAGTATGTTCTATAAACTGCATACGAAGAATAAGTATAGCACTTACTAAGTATGGTATTCGTTGTAAAGGTTTACGCATTACAAAATATATATTGGAGTCAGGGTAAACTATATGTATGTACGCAAAACGAATGTTTAGTCTTGTTATTCAATAATCGCTATTTAAAAAAAGAATAATCAACGTAATTGTAATATTTAACCTATAAAAAAAATGTAGATATCAGTAAATAAAAATAAAATGATGGCGCGGAAATAAAAAAAAGACTTGCATTGGTATTCAATAATGATTAAGTAAATTTTTCGATAGGTTTTATGGATTTTCCGTGCAGTAAACTTAACCAATTTTATAGCTAATAAAATTGCATATTAAAATAATCTTCAATTTTTTAGTATACAACTGAACGTCGTATTCTCAAGGTGTATTGTAAGATTACTCATGATCTCATTATTTAAATAAGATTAAAAAATCAAATATTATTGTTTGGAATTAACTAAATTAAAATTAAAAATGTAATTTCATCATATTGAAAATAAATACCTAAATAGAAGAGGAAAATGTAAAATTAAACAGTATCATTAGTGTACTTGATGTATTTATTATATATTTATATATATATATACATATACATGTTGATCTTCAGCATTATATTTAATCTTAGTTTGTAAATTAAAAAATACATAATTTATTATTAGATATGAATATATATATATACTATTAAATTATAACTACAATTATTTATAATTTGAAAAAACTGTTTTATTTTTTAAATTTTGAATCGATTAGTTTAACAATTTAAATCAATATCTTTTTTTTTTATCTTAAATGTATTTCCTAATTTTTTTAACATAGAATTTAATAGATATGCACATTTATGAATGATAAATTAGATAAACTGCCATGGATGTTCCCCTCCGAAATTTTAACCAATGTAGGAAAAACGTATTACTTATTACTTTTATATAATTTAAAGTTTAATATTATTATTATTTACCAGGATTATTTAAATAATCCACTGTTGATCTATAATGTACTATAAAATTAATTATTACTAAAATTATTATCTTATGAAATAAATACATTTAAAATACGTGGCAGGAAAAATATGAACAACCCTCCCCCCTTCCGGAAAAACATATCTTGGTACACCATTGTGCATAACTAAATGACTTGCTTGTCAAAAATTAAGATAACTCGATATCTTGTATGAATATTATATATTATTAAAATTAAATTATTTGTTTTAAGAACACGTTATGTATTAAATTAATAGGTATTCCATGAAATAATTTAGTTACTTTTAGGATTCAATTTGAATAAGTATAGAATATATAAGTTTTACAGTAATGTATATTTTCGGTTAACACTTTTGTAGATTGTAAATTATGGTGAACTAAAATTCTAATGAGATATTTTATTAAAACAGAAATGAGACGAGTAAAGTAATGTAAAAAAGCACTTGCAATTTTTTTAGTCCATGTATATATTTTTTTCTTTTTTATAAAGAGCTTAACAAAATTTGCAATATATTTACGCAACACTTTCCAAATAATTACAACTTTAAATATAAATTACGTTAATAATTTTATTGCGCACATGTCAAATTTGTTAATACATCATACACTCTTAATGAAAGATTTCAACACCGTTATCTCCCATGATGGACATATAATGATTATTCTTTGATTATAGTTTTGGTGACTAGTCGTACTTTTTTTTGATGTGTGTTCTAGTGTCCTTAACATTAGTGTTAAGTACATGAAATTATACTCTTTTTTTAAAATATTATAGGCTTAATATATGTTTATGTTTTTATATAATTTGAATAATACAAAATTTATAAAGTTTATATATTTTATAAATATATACCTAAGTAAAGTTTTGTATTTATTTGCTTACATTTTAAACTTGGTATATTTACTTCTAAAAAATAATTTATCCTTTAGTTTGTTTACTTTAAATTACTTAAATTTCAAATATTTTCATCATAAGGACACACTAAATCAGTTGATATTATTATTTCAAATAATTGATTTTTATAGTTTATAATATTATTAAAAAAATGAAGTAATCAAATGAAAAAAAAAAAATTTATAGAAGATGACCAATGGACTTTGGTATTTGAGCTATGCCTATGGCATTGGTAAAACGGCTAGAATTGTATACATGTTGGGCAATTATAACAGAGGATAAGTCTTAAAATGTACTTTTTTTAAATTTTTATATTTGGTCACCATAATCATCGTACACTTATTTCCGTTAATTTACTGTGCTAATCGTTTAAATTTTTTAATATATATCATGAGTATTCTTTTAATCTATAGATATACTAGATATCACCATATTCTTAAAATCCTCTAATACTTCAGATATATGATTTTTTGATTTTAATTGATTTTATTGAAAAAAACTACGAAAACATTTAATTTATTGTAATATTATTGAGATACATTTTTTTCTTAAATAAATCTTTCAAATTACCTAAATTTTTATACTTATTTATCTACAAGATACAACACTAAAAAAGTTTTAAAATAAATGGGTAGTTGTTACTCGAACGTAAACATATTATTAAAATTTGAAATTTAATATTAAAACTAGGTATAAAACGGATTTATATTAAGCTTTATGTTTTTTAAAGTCGAAAACTGAATATTTTAAAAGTAATTTATTCACGCCCATTTGATTTTGACAATCCAATCACAACAGACTTATATCACAAAACTGTGTTGATCTATTTGGCAAGGTTGCAGATGCGTCTTGCATACCAACATTTAATTCTTCGCAATCGATACACTATACTAGATTTTTACTAGTTAAAATTAATTGTTAAAAATTCAGAAAGATATTATTTGAGTGGTTAAACAGTTAAAGGTGAATGATGAATCAAAAACTATAAAGAACAATCGCCACAAATAAGTTTGTTTAGTAAACAAAGCAGAAACCCAGAAAAATGAATGCCCTATATGATAAATGTATTCAGATCAATTGTGATCAATAATGATAAAAATAATTATATAGTATTGTTCGTTAATGTATCATTATTATGTTTTAAGGTGTCTATATATTTTAAGACTACGTATATGAGACTTTTATAGGTTATACAGAAATTAAGCCATGTCGTAAGTGAGAAATTTAAATAAATATTGATTTTGAAGTTATGATTTATTAAAGTGACCAAATAATACGCAGACGTGTTAAATATATCTAATCCAATTAATATGTATATTATAATACCTTGAATTGTTTTTAAGATGGCTAGACAAACAAACTTTCTACTCAAAGACTGAAACCAAAAAAGAGTTTGAGAAATTTAAAATAAAACAATAACATTATACAAATGAAAAAAAAAATCATAAATTTAGAAGTTTTTTATCGATTTTTAATGATATAAACAAGGTAAAATACTGTATTTTATCAGTAAAATAGGTTAATTATAAGTTTATTTTATTAACACCACGCGCATACTTATTTAACTATCTAAATAGAATATAATAATTCAACCCAGCTTATATAATAAATACCTAAATATGATGGGCAACTTATTTTTTATTAAATATCATTGTACATTTATAATTATTATACAATATTAATACTTACAGCCATTGAATACTGTTTGTTTGTACGATACAAATTGATAGCACAACGAATACGGACTTCCGACTCCACATTACGAGTTTAATTATTTCCACGTACAATCTTTTGAAATACAAAATAATTGTTCGAGGCCATAAACCTGGGTATTGAAAAATCACATCTCCTCGACGTTATGCACTTTGCATTTTTCTTATTTCGAGAAATATTTTTTGATCGATCAATTGTAGGTCATATACATACATTGTTGGTATTCATAGTCACAATTTTGTCGATTTTCAGGATCCAATCGAAATAACATTAACGATAGCCACATTAATGATTTAACATAGAATTAATATTATATGATATTATTTGATATATAGTATTAAAATAAGAAAAAAGAAATAAAAGAAAAATAATAAAACACTTTGAATAATATTCACAGGTGCGTACAATTTATAACATAGAGTAATAACAGATAAATATTTAAATTTAAAATATGTATCCTCTGAACTATAAACTTAACTTAGTGTTACTAAACTTGGTGTTTTAATTATATTGTACGTAAATACGGAATAAAAAATTAACGATATTCGGCAGACCTTCCATGAGGATACAGACTAACAGGTATCTTGTTACATGCACAACTGAGTTGATACTAGGTGGTAAATTACTCTCTTATAGACTAGTTTTTCTTACTTTTGTTTAACGGCCCAAATTATTTCATTTGGGGGGAAATATGTGTTTTGTGGGAGTGTGCAAGTGTGAGTGTGCGCGTGCGTATGTATGTGTTTGTGTGTGTGTGTGTGTGTGTGTGTGTGTGTGTGTGTGTGTGTGTGTGTATGCGAACGTATATGTTTAATAAAAATGTATGCAAAACGAAATAAATCACAGATAATGACAAAGAATTAAATCCGTTATTCATTAATTTAAGTATAAAATAACCCGCCGACACACACAAAAAATGAGTACCTACACACTATCATAAGTGATGTGGGATTCGTATTTCAGTTTAAAGACAGTGATAAATCAAGGATTTTTTTTTTGTACCATATTAATGATTGTTATTAACACTAAAATAGAATAATAATACAAATTTTTTTTAGAAATAGTGACGTTTTAAAAAACAGTTTTAATTTAAAAAAATATCTTTAAGAGTGTTACAACAACATATCTTTGTTTTTTATAAAACATGTATACATTAAATATGTCTTATAACTTTTACTTATAGAGATGTGAAACATGAACATGAGTACCTAATTCTATTTTTTAACAAATGTATTTATTTTTAAAATTATACAATTTGTTTTAATAACAACAATAAATTTAAATTTTAAATTCTGGATGAAGTGAAGAATTGTATGGTATTACAATGAAGTCTATTTTTTTAGTTTTTTTTCTGTAAGCACTTTTTGGGATAGAAATACTAATCCAAAGATTCAACCACCAATTTTTTAAATTCAAAATCGGCCTGTGGTGGTACTTTAGAGAGGTAATTTTTTCAAAATCTTTATAGTTTATATCATGAGAAAAAATTGCCGAAAACCCAAGTAAAAACGTTAAAAGTGTGCTGTAAACTAGACTTTTACATTTCAGGTCCTAGTTATTTAGTCGTAACTTCAAAAATAATATTGCTATAAACTTTAAACTTATATCCTATATCAAATTAATATTTTCTCATACTTGGCATTTTCAAAAAAATTCAAACCCAATTGGTTTAAATATAAAATATTAAATAAAAATACCTAATTTTTTAATGTCTTTAAGTAATAACTTTTTTTTTTTGGATATTAATAATATTAGTACATAAAAATGAAATATCACTTTACTCATTTACTCATTTACTTCTTACATAAGGATACTAACAAAATTTAAAAAACCGTTGGTTAGGATTTTATTTTTTAAACCTTTAAGTAAATTATTATCTTTACGATTTTAACAGAATTTATTGTTTTTACATCAACTTTCAACTTTAAATGTTTATTATAAATATTAGTTGGTCTAATTATAATGAAAATTTGGATACAGATAGAAAAACATGTTCTAAATATTTCCTTAAAAAAATGTCTTCTTCATTAAACAAGAAAATTTTAAACAGTCTGATTAAAAAAAAAAAAACCTACCGATAATTAAAATAAAAATAGTAAAATATATGAACGATATATTTTTATACTGAATATTTGCTCTAATTCATTTTACTAAGGAATTGAGTTATAATTTCTTTAAAACTTAATATACCTATTACTATTATTCAGACCGAGGCCCAAAGAAATGAAGGAAAAACTTCGGCCACCATTATCTCACCGGTTTTTTTTCTATTAATTTTAATGAAACTATCAGTATTTATATTACATGTTCTTATAAAATCAAACTCAACTATTAATTACTGAATGTGGTTAATAGTATGCTAGACATATTTGAAACACATTACTTCTAAATCTTAATTGTTATAAATTTTAATTTTTTGATGTTTGTTTGAAATAAATAAAGAAAAGAAAAAGTATCCATCACGACATCACAAATTACATCACGCATAGCTATTTAGTTATTTAAAATAAAAACACATAAGTAAACAAAATAATGTCAAAATAGTTTTAAGTACAATTTAGTAGGGGTATTTTATTTAATGGGGAAAGTTTCATAAAAGATATATTTTTTAAACTCATCAACCACACGTTTAACTGTTCATATAATTATTGTAATAATTTTATCTTCTTTATAGAGATTCCATTGGAAATTAATCAGACAACTAGTGGCGGATAAACCTCCTCGGCTCAGTGTTTATGCCTCAATTTTTTTAAAACAACCCAAAGATTGTAATTTGAATGGGCTAACGTCGAAGAGTAATGGGTAATCAGGTATAACCGTCCCGGGAATGAGAAACGGTTCAGAAGTATTATTGATAAATAATTGTTTATCTACATTTTAGATCAAATATTGTATTGTATATAATCTTACAGGTTACAATCTGTAAATTAGGTAAATAAAGTATGAATAGTTTAATTTAATGCAATTATTTCCGAGCTTTCAATTGGGAAAAATTATTTATCAGGTAGTCAAAGTCTGATTTGTATGTGATGCGTTTCTCAATACACGGTATGGACAAAGCGTTGAGTTTTTTTTCCGGTAAATTATCTCATACCTAATTATATTTTTATTTTCTTGCTAACGCGGAAAATGACCTTTCAGCAGTGCAGATTGATACTGCTATAGAAAGAAAAATTCTAAGACCTATGAAAACATTCGAAAATGGTTGCTCCAGTTTCTCGCCAATAAACTGTTCGAAGTTGAAAATTTCAGATTAACGTTTCAAGAATAGGCTCTTGCAAGAAATTTAAATTATTAAATTTTGTATTTTTAAATACCAAAAATGATGAGTACCCCGTTTGAATGTCATTCATTTTTTTTGAGAATAAAAAAATATAACATAAAAAATTTGCCGTCCTAGGCTCGAGCCTCACGAGCCTAGTGATTAATCCGTCACTGCAGATAACCAATGTATTTTTTTTATAATACACTCTTATTTTCATTGTTTATTTTGATATTGTATTTTAGTTTTATTTTTAGAAATAACAATGATTTGAAATTTCAACGTAAATGTATAAAAAAAAAAAAATGTTAACCATAAAAAAAGCTATTAAACGATTTTTCGACTGGAAAGAAGTTTTACCTTTATGAAGAATGAGATTATAATCTTATACTCTGTTAATAATTGAGTAAGCGTTAATTTTGTCAAAAATAAAGTTTTACAATTTATTTTTGAACAAAACGAAAATAAATGTTTAATAATAGGTACTTGTCTGTTTATCAACATTTGGTATGCAGTTCGCAAAAGCACATTCGTTTGAGAAAAACTAACTTCTGAAGTAGATGAATTAAATAAACTTATTCAAATGTGTTCTTCGATTCCATTTTACTTCCACCTATCAATACTTAGAACTAAAAGAGTTCAAATAAATTGTTCTGGCTAAAAATTTTTTCTGGCTTTGTAAACACTTCCATAGTATTCTGATGTCAGGCGGAGAGTTTACTTACGCTTTATCACTGAAGAAATTAAGAAATTGGAAAATCTCAGTTAAATATTTTTCTTTCTTTATAAATAAAAAAAAAAAAAAAACTAGAAAATTACTGTAATGCATTAATAAAAGCTATTGAAAACCCTCAAGAATCTCCTTTGTTTGGTGGATACTTGGTGGATAAGAAAGTATATTAGAAAATGAAATTGAAGAAACGCTGAATCATAAAATAATGATTTAAAAATGAAGCTACAAGACATTTAGTTACCTATTTGAAAAAAAAAAGAAAAATCCCTAAAGAAGTCTCGCCACTTATTTATTTCTGATGTCCATTCTTTTTTTGCTGTGTGATATGATATATTGGAAATTCCAATTTGGAATAGATTAAAACATTTTTAGTAGGCCGACTTGATGCAATGATGAATAGGCAGCATTTAAATCATTGGAACGTTCTTCCTTGCTACCTAACACAATTAAAGATTGTATTTATGTAAAAGTAAATATGTGATCAGTATCAGAATATAATTCACAGACAGCTGTATTGTCATGGTCGAATGAAATATTACCGTTATGATCTAGCGCATGAAAAAGCCACCAATCAAGAATGGTATCAAGGTATTCTTCTTCGGGCAAAAGTTGATCAGAAGCAATTTAACTGATCTCCAACTAATATAATGTATTCATCTTAAACTATTTTATATTAAAAAAATATTTTAACATAAACATATATTGATTTAGTGTTAATAATTTTTAATCTACATTTTATATAAATTAAAAAAGGGAGGCCTTTTTTTACTATGAAAATCTATCAATGGTAACAATAGAAATATAAATTTTTTAGCCTAAAATCTGATAAAATTTAGGCCCTGCCTTTTGCTATTTTCATAATTTCAACATTAAATTCAAACGTAGTTTTTACAATTAGACAAAATTTACATATTTCAAAAAGTTTAATGAAAAATTTTCACTTTGTAGGTAGAAGAAAAATACGACTTTTGGAAGATTTTGTATCCTTGACATAGGCACAATTCGCTAAACTCTTGATTCCCCACTGACTGTAGATGACACCCTGGTATTAACTATCAATAATGTAAAATCTCTAGCTACTAATGCTTAAACAAATTATCCTTGACTTGTTAGTTATTGAAATTATTAAGACTCAGCTAAATTTAAAATATTGAATATAACTAGTACAATATTTTTAATAGAATTCATGAAATGTAATATTGTAATTTTTTAACATTATTATATTGATAATTTACATAAGTTTTAAGAAGCATCATGTATTCAAAAGTGAAAAATCTTCTCCAGAACAGTTTTACATATTCAGGGTTAAAAGCAAGTAATACCAACATTTATAATGCTAAAAAAGATCTTTGAAAATTAAATCTCAAGAAATTAAACACAAAAAATAACCGGATGGGCCTCGCGACTCTTCATAGGATAGGTCATTATTATAATGGATTTGTTAAATTTGAATTCAATGAATTCATTGTATACGAAAAACGATTCTGAACGGACATGATATGTTTGTCTAGAATATAATACAATGTTATTTATAAATATTGTAATAAGTATATTTTATTTTGAAACGAAAAATTTAGAAAAATCGAAAATTTAAATTGTCTATAAAAAAGTCAAAATATGTCAAAATACTTTGAAAACTTGTATAGAGAACGTCAATATAAAGATTTGGTGAAAATTTCAAGTTGTTGCGGTTTTTCGTTTTTGAGTTAGAGCATTTAAAAAAAAAAACCGATATCTTTGTCAGTCTAGAATATTATACATTATATAATATTTTGAAAAAAATATGACATAAAGAAAATGTCAATCTTAACAGCTGGTAAAAATTTCAAAAATCTGCGACTTATGCTTTTTGAATTATAACAAATATTTAAAATCGTTTGAGAATAAATTGCTATTTTATGCAATTTCGTAAATATTTAAATTTCAAACAGTCATACAATTTTTTCCTCTAAGTCCGGTAGAAGTTTTTTTAAATATTTTTGAAGAGTAGCTTATAGATAACCTAGTGTTAAAATTTTAAACCTTAAGTATGAACAGAAAAAATTTTATAAATTTTTATCTACAAAATAACTTGCAAATTATCGTGATTTTTACACATTTTATACAAATTTGAGCTTTAAGGGCTTATAAAAAAACGATATTTTTTAGTTACGATAATTTTAACCTTTTATGAACATTGTATTCAATTTTCAAGAGTTTTCGGTGTGCCAATTAAATTTTATAGATGTTTAAAAACAAAAATTTTACAAAAATCGAAAATTTAAATTGTCTATAAATAAGTCAAAATATGTCAAAATATTTTGAAAACTTAACCATGTATAGAGAACGCCAATATAAAGATTTGGTGAATATTTCAAGTTGTTGCGATTTTTGGTTTTTGAGTTAGAGCATTTTAAAAAAATGTAATTTGTAAAAACGTGATTTTGCGTAACATTTCCCATTTTTTCGTAATTTCTTTATCGTTTTTTCCAATATTTTTAAAAAGTATTGAAAAAGTTGGATTTTAGACTTGCCAAAGTACCATCTACATTCACTTTCCTTTCAGAAAAGTTGCTGTTTAAGCAAATCGAAGCATTTTTACTGCCAAAAAAGGTGTCGTAAGACACAAAAATAAAAAAGAACCGGATGGAACTCGCTCTGCTGTACACTTGGGGTGAAGACTCTTCATAGGATAGGTCATTATAATGGATTTGTTAAATTTGAATTCATTGATAGGTATCATTATATACGAAAAATGATTCTGAACGGAGATGATATGTTTGTCTAGAATATAATACAACGTTATTTATAAATATTGTAATAAGTATATTTTATTTTGAAACGAAAAATTTAGAAAAATCGAAAATTTAAATTGTCTATAAATAAGTCAAAATACTTTGAAATCTTAACCATGTATAGAAAAAGTCAATATAAAGATTTGGTGAAAATTTCAAGTTGTTGCGGTTATTCATTTTTGAGTTAGAGCATTTAAAAAAAAACCGATATCATTTGTCAGTCTAGAATATTATACATAATATTATATTTTACATGTAATTTTATGTCAATATTCGCTGTTCAAACGCTTATAAAAAATAATTGTGCCTATGGATTTTAATAATTTTTGAATGACATTAAGAACTACTTCTGTGGAATCTTCTATTAAATTTTCAAGTATTTTGTACTAGCCAAATTTTTTATTTTTTATTTTTTATCACCGATTATAAAAAAAAAAAAATGTAAAAAAATCGAATATTTTAAATGCCTATAAGTGGCTTAAAAATCAATATAATATTTTGAAAAAAATATGACATAAAGAAAATGCCAATCTTAACAGCTGTTAAAAATTTCAAAAATCTGCGACTTATACTTTATGAATTATAACAAATATTAAAAATCGTTTGAGAATAAATCGCTATTTTATGCAATTTCGTAAATATTTAAATTTCAAACAGTCATAAAATTTTTTCCTCCAGGTCCGGAAGAAATTTTTTTAAAGATTTTTGAAGAGTAGCTTATAGATAACCTAGTGTTAACATTTTGAACCTTAAGTATGAACAGAAAAAAATTTATAAATTTTTATCTACAAAATAACTTGCAAATGTTCGTGATTTTTACACATCTTATACAAATTTGAGCATTAAGGGCTTATAAAAAAAATTTGAGTAAACTGATCACCGATATTTTTTAGTTACGATAATTTTAACTTATTATAAACCTTGTATTAAATTTTCAAGAGTTTTCGGTCAACCAATTAAATTTTATAGATGTTTAAAAACAAAAATTTTACAAAAATCGAAATTTAAATTGTCTATAAATAAGTCAAAATATGTCAAAATATTTTGAAAACTTAACCATGTATAGAGAACGCCAATATAAAGATTTGGTGAATATTTCAAGTTGTTGCGATTTTTGGTTTTTGAGTTAGAGCATTTTAAAAAAATGTAATTTGTAAAAACGTGATTTTGCGTAACATTTCCCATTTTTTCGTAATTTCTTTATCGTTTTTTCCAATATTTTTAAGGGCTTATAAAAAAACGATATTTTTTAGTTACGATAATTTTAACCTTTTATGAACATTGTATTCAATTTTCAAGAGTTTTCGGTGTGCCAATTAAATTTTATAGATGTTTAAAAACAAAAATTTTACAAAAATCGAAAATTTAAATTATCTATAAATAAGCCAAAATACATTGAAAACTTAACCATGTATAGAAAATGTCAATATAAAGATTTGGTGATAATTTCAAGTTGTTGCGATTTTTCGTTTTTGAGTAAGAGCATTTTAAAAGAAACCGATATCTTTGTCAGTCTAGAATATTATACATTATATTATATTTTATATGTAATTTTATGTCAATATTCGCTGTTCAAACGCTTATAAAAAATAATTGTGCCTATGGATTTTAATAATTTTTGAATGACATTAAGAACTACTTCTGTGGAATCTTCTATTACATTTTCAAGTATTTTGTACTAGCCAAATTTTTTATTTTTTATTTTTTATCACCGATTATAAAAAAAAAAAATGTAAAAAAATCGAATATTTTAAATGCCTATAAGTGGCTTAAAAATCAATACTATATTTTGAAAAAAATATGACATAAATGAAATACCAATCTTAATAGCTGGTAGATATTTAAAAAATCTGCGACTTATACTTTTTAAATTATAACAAATATTTAATGTCGTTTGAGACTAAATCGCTACTTTATGCAATTTCGTAAATATTTAAATTTCAAACAGTCATAAAATTTTTTCCTCAAATTCCGGTATAAATTTTTTTAAAGATTTTTGAAGAGTAGTTTATAGATAACCTAGTGTTAAAATTTTGAACCTTAAGTATGAACAGAAATTTTATGAATTTTTATCTACAAAATATCTTGCAAATTTTCGCAATTTTTACATATTTCGTATAAATTGGAACTTTGAGCACTTATAAAAAAAAATTGTGACTTAAGATTTTAAATTTTTTTTATCAGTTAAGGAACAACTTATAAGAAACCTTGTATTAAATTTTTAAGATTTTCTGGCCGGCCAAAAAAATTTTATCGTTATTTTAAAAAAAAAAAATTAAAAAAATTGAAAATTTCAATTGTCTATAAATAGCTCAATAAAAGTCAAAATACTTTGAAAATTTAACGATGTATAGAGAACGCTAATCTTAACATTTGATGAAAATTTCAAGTATTTACATCGATTAGTTTTTGAGTTATAGCAAAATAAAAAATTTGATTTTGTCGAAAACTGGTTTTGCGTAAAAACTCCCGTTTTTCCCTTATTTTTTTAGGGTTTTTCCCGTCGCATATAAAAAATATTGAAAATTTTTACTTTTGACCTTCCAAAGTACCAACTAGATTCACTTTCCTTTCAGAAAAGTCGCTACATAAGCAAATCGAAGCATTTTTACTGCCAAAAAAGGTGTCGTCAGACACAAAAATAAAAAATAAAAATAAAAAAAAAAACACACATCATTGTAAAACCAATAGATTCCATCAGAATCTAAAAATATTATTTTGTATTTCTACCAATTAGTTATAATTAAATAAATAAAATCATAATTAAAGACATCGAAGATAACCAAAAAACAATTATGATCTAAGGTCAGAGTTTTGAATATTTTAATTTTTTAATAGACATTATTATGTGACACATACCATTTTTCGCAATAAAAAGTAAATAGTAGTGTTAATTTAGTATAAGATGGTCTCATTATCTTATAATATAATTTAAATAAAAAAATTTTTTTCTTTAAAAATCTTATAAATTTTTCCTATTTATTTAGTTATAAACAATTTAGCTAGATTTTAATTTTTAAATGAATATATGTCCTATAATAAACACATATAATAATTAATTTATATAACCTTTAACCATAGATGTATGATTTATCAATTGTTTAAAATAGTAAAATACTTTTCCTCAGCATGATTTCAACTTAATTAAAAAAAAGAATAAATGTACAGATAATCAATTATTAAATACATATTTTAGATATTTATTGATACATCAATATTTTCAAATTAGGTATTGAATACAATAATATCTATTAAGGATACAATACCAATTAAAAAATATAGTATTCGTTTTAAATTTTAATACAATTATCTAATGTTCATAAGAAAATAATATATTTTAAAATAATTTGTCTCTAATATCAACTGAATCATACATTAGGGAAACACAATTTAACTTATTCTTCAGATATAATTTATTGTTATAAATTGGTTACAAAAAAAAGAAAATAAATTTCATTACTTATCTTTATTGATTTGCATACTTTCTTTTTTTTAAATTAATAAACTAATTTTTAATAAAACTCAGTATTGACATAATAGCAAGGAGTTTATAATTAATGATTAAAACCTTACACATTTGTTAAATAGCAGGAAATAAAGGCAATTAAATTATACAAAGCAAAGTAAAATTGTTATTTCTGATGGTTTTTGTACTCTTAACATCAATTTATGATATTAACATCATCTTATACTAAATTAATATTTTAAAAAGTAATCAAAATTTAATATAAAAATGAAATAAAGGTAACAATTTAGAAATCATTTTAATTTAATAAAGGAGCAAACTGATCACATATTATAAACATCTAATTTAGGTATACTTAAGTTACTTAAGAAACTGACAGTGAGCGAATTGTTTATATTTCTAATTATACTCATTTGTAAGGCACCAACATTTATTTATTAAACAAACTTTATTTTTCTAATATTTTTTTAATTTTTTTTTTTTTTTTTTTGTGAAAGACAATTATTGATCTTGAAAATGTAAAGACATTTTTAAAATGTCAATATAAATTTATTATTTATTTACTTTATTAAGTACTTTTTGGTCAGTAAAAAAATATTTTATAATACAGTTCTTTTAACATTTTTTTTCCTCTACCATTAAACATATATATTAAAAGTAACATGTATGACCTTTAGCCTTTACTTTATAAATTATAACTTAATGAATGATATAAATATTATATTAGAATTAAATACAAAAAAATGTAGGGAAAAATTAAGTTAACAAACCAAAAATCCCGAATAAATTGTATACATTGAAATTAAGTTTTTTAATTTAGATTAACTAAAAAACTATAAAAAAATAAATAGTAAATTTGTAAAATAAATACAATTTAACAATTTCTTATTGAATTATATGCCTCATATTTATTTTTGAAACATTTTTACACATAAAAAAATAACTCTTAGATTCTAAAATTCAAAATGTTCAAAAATTTTCTGAAGTTTAAATATTTCTTCCCAACAATTTTGAAAATAACTTTAAGAAATTTGATATTGAACTATTAAAGTACCAGTAACAAATAAATATGAATGAAGAATATTTACAATATTATACTGAACTAAAATGTATTTCTAATATAAAACAAACATTACATAATCAACAATTTTTTTTCATATTACCTCAACATTTTAAATCTAAGCAAATAACAGTTAATTGTAAAAATAAATAAGTTTTTAATTTAAAAAAAATAAATGTCTTTGGGATAGAACAAAATTAAAATACAATAGAAAGAATTAGAAGTTAAGAAAGTAAAAAAATTTGAAACACCAAACTTTATAAAATGTTAATACGAAATAATAAATTAAAGTGACAACCAAATAATGAGTATTTGATTTTTGAGATCTAATTTAAATTTATTTATATAGGTTAGTCAACTATTCTAAACAAATTCAACCTGATGGTTCATTCATAATTTAATCACTAACCCTATAGCAATTTTTCAGAAATAATTTATCCAATTGAACTTTATTTATGGAAACCATTACTCACAACTTTACTGTTAACTAAATTATGTTAGTTAATTTAGTTTAACAAAAAAGTTGAACAAGTAATAAATTGCTTATTGTACTTTAAAACTATAAACTAATAACAACGTTAACTAAAATTATGTTTCATCAACAATAGTTCGCAAATAACCAATAAATAGGTATCAAGATTCATTTCCACCATACATGATATAAAGCGATCGGGTGAAACATTCTTGAGAGATATTTATGCCCTGTCACGATTTACGTCCTTTTTTAGTACTTGTCTTACGCTTTGTCCTGAGTCTTGTTGCAGCAGAAGTTGAATTACTTTTTGAATTTGTTTTGTTGGTTTTAGACTTAACTTGTGTTTGATTAGTAGAATGTGATTGTACAGTAAGTGAGAGTTGTGCACTTGTATTCTTTTTTTGAGTGCCCAAATGTTGTTGTACTAAATCAGGCAATATACCTTTTTGAGCTAACATAGTTAAAAACGTACAAATAAATTGATCATAATTATGTGTACGTCGACAATCATCAATTTTATATTTATTACGTTTTTCATTCTCTTCTCGTAAAATGCCTAAAAATAAATTAACAGCTTGGTCAAAATAATTAAAATTAAATATTTTAAATCAAATTACCTTCACTTATGTTAATTTCAATTTCTAAATTTTTTACAAGGGCCAATAAGTCTTTGGGAGAAAAAGTATGGTTAGGTTTAATATTGTTTTCCAATTTTTGATCATTATTATCTTCTTTATCTGAAGAATGACTAGAAGGTGTTTCCCATCCTTTGGGCATAGCTCCTGCTTCTAAACATACACTCTTTATATCTTTTGGATCTCCATCACCTTCTGATCCACCACTTGAAGATTGAACATGTATCACAACAATATTATTTGATTCTGGACATGTCTGAAAAATTATACAATTTCAAATGAAATTATAAAGGCATAACAATTAATAATTATAAACTCTAATTATATACAAATTTAATTTTAGATTTGATTGACTAATTTTAAAACTCTAAAATTATTTATTTTATCATTTTTTAATATTTTAGAACAAGTTTAAAATATATAATACTTTAAATAAAATACAAATGGAATATCATTGTAACATTGCTTTTATAAAAATAATCTACAGGTAGTCATAAAATAAAGAATGTTTCTCAAATAATTATTATTTTATAGTTTATTAATTTACAACTTAATTCATTATAGATATAATAGAGATTTAAATGACATCAAAATCACTGGTAAGTTTAGGTGGTCAGAGCATATGCATACTCTAGAAGTAATGAAAGTAATGAAGTAATGAAGAATATAAAATAATGATAGGCAACCACATAATCAATGTTAATATGCTTAAATTCAGTTCGTTATCATTAAAATAACACTTAATTAAAATAAATGTTAAATAAATAATAAACAAAATTTAGTTTAACATTAATTAATTAATTTGTATTAAATAAAATATGTAAAATTATATAGCCTAATGAGCAAATTTATCTTGTATATTTGATTAAATATCTATTAGGGAAAAGGGATAGACTAAGATCCTTACTCCTTGAGTTAAAATAGCTTGCTTTGTTACTGGAAATCATTACATTATGCAAA
This sequence comes from Sipha maydis, assembly GCA_034509805.1. Taxonomy (NCBI): domain Eukaryota; kingdom Metazoa; phylum Arthropoda; class Insecta; order Hemiptera; family Aphididae; genus Sipha; species Sipha maydis. Next base: position 88,243 of record JASXSY010001285.1, on the reverse strand, counting down.
TGTTGACAAATAAATAATTTGTATGTTTAAATTGAAATACATACTATGACAATTTCAAAATACTTGAAGATTGAAAAAATCTATATCACCTTTTCTTCATTAAAATCTTTTGATGAGCCAGGAACGGGTGAAATTTCTTTTTTAGCACATTTATTTAACAACTGATCACATTCGAAGTTCTTTCTTTTTTTTTCGCAATCATCAACTAAAACGAGTTGTTGTAAAGCTTCTAAAACAATTTGTCTATTTGTCTTGAGCATAGTTAATTTATGGGTAATAGCTAATCGTTTGTCTGGTACAACTGCCATTAAGTTGAAACGTATATCACTGTACTCTGCTGTTGCTCCAAGTCGATCACTTATTACTCTTCTAAACTTTTCAGTCCAATGTTCATCTTCAGCCCATGGTCCATGATCCATAGGAAATGGTTTCAACCCATCTAGTTCATATAAATGACCATTGATTGGCACATAACTCACAAAATGGTATGCCTCACCAGTGAACCTTCCGGTTGTTAAGCCAGGTGCTTTGTCCATACGTGGTCTGCTTTTTGGCATGGCATGTGAATTATGCGCTCGCGCTAATTCTGGAATGTTACCAATGGCCCATCCTTTACTCTCAGGACTCATACCACGGGTGTGTTCCTTAAGACGCCCTAATGTCTCGCCCAGATGTATATCTGAACAATTGAGCAATACAGATAGTAGGGCATGTGTAGCACAGCTGTTAGGTATCATTTGTTGAGCGAAAAACACACTGTTGATAGCATCGTCACTTTTAACGAATATATCTGTCTGGTCAACGATTTTTCTGCGGCTACGGCGCTCTTCGATCCACCGGAACAAAAATATAAAACCATAAACTGGACCGTCCATTGGTTTCTGAAGGTCATAAATCTCTTCTAACTGAACGCCTTTCACTCCAAAATCTTCTAAAAGCAACGTGAACAAACCAGGATCGCTCTCTAATTCCAACCATCCTTGTATGAGCCTATGTAAATCCACTGGCATTTTAAAAAAGTTAACATAACAAACAACAATTTGAATTTTGAATTTCATAGAAATCATTATCATCAAAATACACAAATATTGATAATGCGTAGTTTTGCTCCATGAAATCGTATTACATAGGTTATGGTTTTAAAACTAAAGTTCGTTATTTATAAGCATCTGATGGAATATCTTACAAAACTATTTTTGTTTTTCAGCCGGTTCCATTTACGAATTATTTATCTGCATAGACGTTCGATCACTAGACAAATATATTTTCTTGCAAATTTAAATACTTTGAAAATGTTATAAATGTGTAGTCGTGGTGTTTCTCATTCAAAATGTTCTCCAAGCCATACGCCTTATGTATAATTGTTTTGTTGCTTACATTCATAACTCTAATAAATTCAAAATCAAACAGTAAGTGTGCCCACTGATTTTATTTCATTACAAAATATCAATTTTCTGCTCTAGCTATAAATTCATTTACACTTGATTCAATAACAATATGTAATACTTATTGCAATATTAATGAACAGTATTATCTTTATTATTTTATTATCATTATAGATATTTAATAAATAACTATTTGAAATTTCATTGATTTCCCATATAATTTAATTAAATACCAAATTGTAATTGACAAAAATAAATGCCTTATTTTAAATGGTTTTAATATTATATTACAGCTATGATTTATGAATTATGATTATAAAATAATATAAATTATCATTGGTTGTTCACCTTATTATATCACAAAACTAGTCGTATACAGTATTTTATTATTTTTACATTGTGCATGGATGATATTTACCCCAAGTTAAATATTTAATATTACAAAATATTTTTTTAGATATTTTTTTGATCTCTTAAATTATTTTTTTGTCTCATCCATTTCTATTTTATAAGTTGTTGCTAAAATTATATTTAAATAACATAAATGCTCATAAATTTAAATAAAAATATATTATATTATTATATCTGGATTTCATATTTGTAAACAGGTATAGTATATTCAGTAAATGCTGATGATTCAAAAGAATGTTGTTCTCCAAATGAAAAATCATACTTGTTACCTCCTATATATTGCTATCATGGCAATGAGAAAAGTGTACTAAATGTTTTTCAAACTATTACGGTATGTGCATACTAAACATTTATTGAAAAATTTCTATTAATTCCTGATGATTAAATATTATATATAATTGATTGTGCAGGTGGATTTAACAATTGGCAAAACAGATGACTTCATTATATACCAAGCAGTTGACCAAGATGTAATTGAAGAACAAATGCTCTCTGATGAGTCTATATTGTCATTAAACAAAATAATATCATATTTTTGGAAACAGAAATCTTTCACGTTAAATCCATTTGAAAAATCTTGTTTTAGTATCAAAACCAATGCTGATTTTAAAATTAAAATTCATTCTATTGGTAAGTCATAATATCTATTGTATTTATATGTTTGAAATTAATTTTTATATCTTTATTTAGCAAATACCTATTTTAAGTATTTATTTTTATTTGTATAGCTTTAGATAATTGGAGATTATGTATGTGCATTGTTGGTATTTTCCTATTTGGATACTCATCTCGATTAAGCCATAACTCATTATTCTACTACTTATGCGGAATTACAATTGGTGTCACTGCTTCATTTATAATCATTATATTACTTATTAGTCGTTTAATACCTAAAGTATGTAAATTATATATATATTTTTTTCTTCTTGTTTAATGATTTTTTATTATATTTTTTTATTTAGAAAAAAATGATGATAGGATACTTGGGAGCAAGTTGTATGTTGAGTCTATATGCTATTCAAATGTTGATAGAAAATCTTAATATGATTCTGATATTATACTATAAATACATATTGGGATACATAGTGTTCTCTATGTTGATTAGTTTTGTTGTTTGCTATAGATATGGACCAGTTACAAATCCTAGATCTATTGACCTTATTAGATGGACATTACAGGTAATCACAATATATTTTATTTGTATACTAATTGAAAACCATTAACATTTGTTTCTAATATATTTCAGTTAATTGGTTTGGCTTTAGTTACCTTATGTAGTTTTCATTTGGAAGCCATGGTTTTTATAGATATTTTGAGTATTTTATTCTATTACGCTAAGTTTTCATTACCCTTTCGGTAAGTAAAAATTGATTTATGTAAAATAAAGTGATAATATATATTTGGTTTTATAGATTATTTCATAAAAGTAAACCAAAATTAAAATTGTTATCTGAAGATGAATACATACAACAGTCATTGATTGAAACACCTAAAGCTCTTGAAGAACTACGAAAATATTGTAAAAGTCCTAATTGTGATTCATGGAAGGTTATAAGTAGACTCAAAAACCCTCAACAGTAATATTTTTATATCAGTTAATTTAAGTGTTCATTTCATATTAATTTTGAATAATAATATTTTAGATTTGCTGAGTTTGTTGAATCATCAGTTCATATTAGCACAGAAGCAGTCGAAGAACATGAAAAAGAAATTGAAGATTATGATACCGAGTTTAATGACTCTGAATCGGAAAATGAAAATAGTGATTCTCTTGATGATATCAAAGAAATAGTATATACCAGTGACAGTGAATGAAGTATTTTTATAAAACAATAATATTTGAATTACAATTAATTAAAATAAATTAGAATTAAGTTTTAATTTATAAAGTGTAAATATATTTTTGTTGTTATTATTTTTATATTGGCTTTAATAGTTGAAATTATAAACAACTTTATATTTAGAATCTAAATAATTATTATAATATACGCAGTAGAAAAAATAGTATATAAATTTGACTGTGCAATGAATAATCCTATTGAAAATTCATTTGAGACTAATTTGTTAAATCCAATTAATAATATAAATGATGAAATTAAAACAAACCAAAAAAGAAGTTTTATTGATAATAACATTATTATAGAAGACGACTATGGTCACATAAAAGTAAAATAAATAATTAATGTTCAAGACTCATATTTTTATTTATGTTTCTTAACATTCATTAAGGATGGAAATGGACACAATGTTAAAGTAACTAAGTATACATTATTAAATGAACAAAAAGCATTCATAGAAATCATCAATTATGGTGCTACAGTTATTTCGTGTTGGGTGCCAAATGCAATTGGTGAATTAGAGGATGTTTTACTTGGTTTTGATACACTTGAAGGTGAGCAGTATATTAAGTGAACATTTGTCATAATTTTAATGTATTTCACAGACTATAGATTACGGAATGAACACTCCATCGGTAGTACATTAGGCCGTGTAACTGATTATATAAGTAATGGTAATTTTATTAATGATCATGGTAACATAAATGAACTAAGTAAAAATCATGGAAACCATCATTTCAACGGTGGTATAAAAGGGTTCGATAAGGTCTTGTGGGATGGTTATGTGACAGGCGATGAACTTGTGTTAACATATTCAAGTAGAGATGGTGAAGAAGGCTATCCTGGAACATTACAAGCTCGGATTATTTTCCGTTTTACTTGTAAAAATGAATTAATCGTTAATTATACTGGTATGACATCAAAATCGACTCCTGTCAATATTTCATCAAACATGTTTTTCAATTTGGCTGGACATGTATGTAGAATAAAATATATTATAATTTAGATAATTTAGATAATATATAACTTATTTAAAATTGACTGCTCCATGTGCGGGATCATAACTCTAGAACACTGGAGAGTCTGAAATCTTGAATCATTCAATAATGGTTAACGCTGATAAGTATGTGCCAGTAAAGTTGCCCAACCGAATGCCTGTTGGTTTGCTTAAAAACGTGCACCATACATGTCTTGACTTGCGTGTGCCGAGATTATTAAAAAAAGCTTTTACTTTAGTCCCTGGTAATGGATACAATCACACGTTTAAGTTATTCAAAGGCAAAGAACGAAAAGCATTTAATTTAGCAACTAGGTACTTGCATATTATAAATAAAGAAAATATAACACAGTGTGAATATATAGGCGGTCATATAATTAAAGTATAAAAATTTACTGAAAAATGAAAATTTAATTTATTACTTTAAGACTTTTACACAATAAATAACATATATTTAACTATTTTTCTACATAGTCACCATTCAAATTGATGCATTTTTCCCAACTATGGGGTAACTTGAAAACGCCATCTCGGGAATACGTAGGACATTTTCCATCGAAGTACTCGTAATTGTGTTCATAACCTCCTCCTCATTTTGAAATGTTTTTTTAACAGTTCAAACAAAAAAAAAAAATCTGAAGGTGCCAGATCAAGACTATATGGTAGATGTTGCAATGCTTCCCATTTATATTTTTCAAGTTATAATTTTTCACACTGAATGTGGGGTGGGGTGGCATTGTCATTTAGCAGTTTCATTTTTTCCGAGCGTAATTGCCCACTTTTCTTGTAACAAATGTTTTCCTTCAAATTTTCTAACGTTTCAATATATTGGTCAAAATGTATTATTCCATTTTTTGATGAAAAATTGATGATGCATTATGAATGCAGTTAACGAGTACTTTGATGGAAAATGTGTAGTGTATTTCCAAGATGGTATTTTCAAATTACTCTATCGTTGAGAAAAATGCATCAATTTGAATGGTAATTATGTAGAAAAATAATAAAATATATGTTATTTATCATATACAAATTTTGAAGTAATATATTTTTCATTATTCAGCATATTTTTGTACCTTATTTATCGGACAGCCTACGTAGTACTAGTTTACTCTGTTTGAAATATTTTTTTAGTTTAGTACATTTACCCAGCGGGCGTATGTTGGATATTTACACAGATATGCCATGTATATTTGTAAATACGGCTCAACATTTCCCTAATTATGGTAAAATGTTTCATGAGGAAGAAGTTTTAAAGATAACTGATATAGTAGCACCAAGTGCAAAATTCGGTAGCAATGGAAATGAACAAACTAGTTCTGTCTTGGATGAGTACAAATCCATAAGCAATCTAGAACTGTTTCCAGAAGATGAACAAGATGAAGACTGTATGATGGAAACATCTTCATTACAAAGTAAATTCAATGTCCATGATGAGCCAATTATTGGAAAATCAAAAACTGTGTATACCAAACATTCAGGAATTTGTATTCGTCCACAACTGTTTCCAGATGCTGTTACATACGTAAGTTTATTTAGTGTTATACCAATGATCAAAATTAATATTTATATTTGAAAATGTTCTAGAAAAACTTCAAAAATAGTGTCATTCTAAAACCATCAAATTTGTACAGTCAACAAGTCATTTATAAATTTGGTGTTTTTTCAATTTAAATAAAAATACAAATATTTTTGAATAAAAAAATGTATTGCTTTAATTATAATTGTTTTAAAAAAAAAAATCAGTTGTAACTGACTAAGTAATTGTAAAATAAGAGATAACAATTCATTCTCTGGATGGCTATACATTTTTTCAGTGACTATGTATACTTTTTAGGCTTTTTAAAACCATAAATCAAAATGTATTATACTAAATCAACATTTAGATGAATGAAAATAAATAACTTTGATTATTTATGATATATTTCAGTTTATAAAACAATTAAAAAGTAAAAGTAAATATAACTAAGTTTAGCAATGTTTCAAAAACAATAAATAGTTGTTGGAAAGTTTTTCAGTGGTGCTTTGATTTGTAAACTTTTGATAGGAACCTAAAAGTTGATACTTCTTCATACAACCAGATAGATATCGTTATCACGAACAAAGCACCTCCTATTATGATGTGTGTAAATTTGTTTTCATCATAATATTTTGCCTGAAATAAAATAAATATAGATCCAGATAATTAATAAATATATATAATTTTTTTTTTAAATCATTAAAAATTTGAACTGTTTGATACCAATTTTTTTAGAGTAACATACTGGTAAATTCTATTAGATTATACAATATAATATTCGTTAACCAAGTATAGTTAATAAGTTGATTACTTTTTTAAATATATATCCAAGTAAAATTAAATTAATACTGCTCTAAAAACAATTTATATAATTGATGTCATAAGACATATTTTTACTATGAGTACAGTATTTTAAAGTAATAAAAATATTGAGTTGAATTAATTTAATTTCTTTTTTAATTTTTTCAAAGATTCAAAAAAAGTGGCCCCAACTTTTCTCTATTCTGAATTGTTTTGTTTCACATCAATTTTATTAGAAAGCAGAAAAAATATTTAGCTATGAATTTTGTTGGTATCCAATTGCTTTTAAAAAAATGTAATATATTATTTAAATGAACTAGTATGTTGTTCATCTGATCATCCTAAATAATATACTATTGTTAATAAGTTTCTTACTAATAAAATTAAACTTACCTCAGAATACATTGTACAAATAATTGATAAAATTAAACAACAGATAAATGATTTTTTTGGCAATAATCCTTTCAATGGATTATAACTAGTATCTTTGTATTCCGACAAAATATACTGACCACTAGAAAAGTATAATGTTATAAATATCAATAAGTTTATATTAAATTAATGTTAAATTATTTACCATTGGAAAATTCTAAACATGAAATTACAACAGTTTGCTAAAATAAAACCAACAGCGCCCAATAATGTTGAAAATATCAATGATATAAATAAAAATATCACAGATAATACAACCATTTCCATATTATACCTAAATATTAAAACATTAAAGTATAATATAAATATTCTTATTGTACACAAATATATTTAATGCTAATAACAAAAATAGCAAACAAACTTGTTTAACTCATTGACATTCATAGTAGCAGCAGCATAACATTCAGTAATTCCATTAACGGCTAAAAACAGAATGGCCAAACAATGCAATTGTAATAATACTGGTCCAATTCCAGTAGCTAATGCTGATCCTCCGTATAAAAATAATGCTAATTTAGCATATGCTTGTCCAAAAAATAAAACAATTAGACCGATAGAACTGTTGACACGTAACAAGCATTCCAGAACACTAGTTGCTTCTTTTATACGATTAGAGTCCTAAGACATTGTCATTATTTTTCCATAACAAAAAAATTACATCATCAAAAAGTACCTGTTGCATTTGCTTTTTAATAGGAACTTCTCTTTGAACAAGTTGACTGAAATAAAAGTATGCAGATGTTTCTACAGGCTTAAACAAAAACCTAGCAGCTAATGATCCAAGATTATTGACCACATCATACACCCCTTGTTGGTCAAATTGTAATGTATTGAATAATGTCATTACATAACGCTCGCCATCAGTCAGCAGTTGTTTCATGAATCCTTGTTTCAAAAAGCTCCACAACAATAAAACTAGAGGGAAATCCACACACTCTGACCATTTCTAACAAAAATTGTATTTTAATATAAAATATTGATATAGACATGTAAATAACTTACTTTTCCACTGAAGTTAGGAAAGAACTCCCGCATAGTTTTGAATGGAAAATCTTTATTTTTTTGTTTAGTATAGTACCGAAAGTATATGTAAAATGATATTGTGTATGCTAAAACTGATGCGAGTTGCGCTAATGAAAATGCCAAAACAGCATTTTGACCATTCGAGTACAATACCATTGAAGTATAAACTAATGTACGTACGACAATGTTTATTATTTCCAACACAACCTAAAACCTGTATAGTTTTAGTTATGACCAAATATAGAAAAAACTAAATCAAATGTATAAAACAATCCAATATAACAGAATGGCTTCAAAGATATCTCATTTTTGGTATCCAATAAATTGTTAATAAATACCTGTAATTTAACAAATAGAAATGCCTGTGACACAATATATAACTGCTCACAGCATAATTCGATGATGCAACTAATAAGAATGGACCACACACCGAATTCATAGTAAACTGTTACAGAAACATCAGGTTGGCTTAACAAACGTAGCCAAATATAACCACATACCGCACAAATGACAGTACACATTGGGACTCTAAATTGCAAAAAGAGAACAAAAAAATAGTGGTGTAAATAACATTTGAGTCAGTTTAGTTAGACACACAACTATAGTTAATGGCTTACGAGAGCCAGATAAGATTGATGACTTTGGGCCAATTGTGGTGCAGTGTGTCCGTTAAACAGGCCCGTCGAAAAGCTTCTCTGCTCAGGAACAAAATCGTTGACTCGAGTAACAGCAGACGGACGTTGGTGACACCGATTTCGTTTTGTGAGACGTGCCTTAACACAAAAGCGTTGATGACGAACGTTAGGCAACGAATGGCGATCTGTGGAAGGGTTGTTAGACATTGTTACGGTCATTATGGCGGCAGACGAGTTACGGTCGTGAAGTAAATCAGTTGTCAAGAAACTGACCTGCAATAGTATGTTGAGCGAAGCGTTCTCGACGCTGCTCTTCAAGATGTTTTTTTTCATACTGGCCAATTGACACGAGATGCGCGTTCACGTAGCGCGGAAAACCATCAGTAACGATACTTGAGCATATACTTTAACAACCAACGTTTATGGGTACGCGTCACGGAGTTCGGATTTTCGCAGCTCGACCGATCGGTGCACTCGGTACCCGTTACTTTTGTCACTGATGACCGAAGGGTAACGTAAAATACGGGCAACGCGGCTGGGGACTGACTTCACGCGTACGATCATCTCTCGAATCCTTCCGGTCGAATCGCTTTCGGTGATTACGGAGGTCGGAGAACGTTTGGTGATAAACGTGATAACGAGGCGCGTTCTCTGCGGTGACCGGTAGGTTTTTGAAAATCCCAACGTGCTTCGCGACGCCCGCCAATAGCATTGCTTTATCGCGACCTCTTTGGCTCGCACTCCGTTTGTTTACTCTGCTAAAAAAGTTTATAATGCGGCACGCCGGTCCAGTGGTACAGTGGCGGTTTTAAAGGGGGCGATAGATAGATTGTCTTTCCCAGGCCCTATTATTTGTAAAATTTCGGACTGCACACTTCATTTTATTTTCGCTACCGTCTTAAAAAAAGGAATGTACTACACACATATATGTATATATATAATGTAACGCAATGCATTTCAATAAAACAACAAAATACTTATCTTTTAATAAAAATCATAAAAATTAAATAGGATATATAATAATAAAAACCTTAACTTAACTAGTTAAAACGAAACTTTATTGGTAAACAATGACGGTTCACCAGTCATCGTAGTGCACACACGTTCAATTCGTAGTGCACACTTGTACATTCGTAGTGCACATTGAGTATCGTGGTGCACATAAAAATAGGGCCTGGTCTCTCCTTGGGATTTGGTTTTAAATTTAGTATATCACTAGCCCATTAACACATTATATTTGTTTATTTATATATATATATATATATATATATAAATACTATGGGGTAGGGGCAGTACCGCGTTAATCTATGTTGTCGCACCGGGGCAAATTAAAATATGCCGTCCTAAAGAATATTATAATTAAAAATTGTATTTACCAAACTATTAATTACAGTCAGTAACGTATAAACGGGTAGGATATAAATGTACTATGGAGCAATAAATATTTTAATTGCCAAAAAAAATCGTCAAACTGAAAATATGTTTGCACATCTAACGGTGCAATGTGCCAACTGCCGAGATAAAATATTATTATTTACTTATAACCGACTATTTTCAAGGAAAAAACGTACAGGAATAACGAAAATAGTGTATACAATAACAGTTCAACTAGAACAAATTATTAATTAATTATTGCCTTGTAACATGCAGCGGTAGACTACGGCTTTTTCGTGATATTTATGAACGAAATAATTTGTATTATATTATTATATTATTATATTATATATTTGTATTATACTTGTACAGTCATACAAGAAAAATTATAATTATATATTTTTTATTTTATGTTGATCCTCATAAATTTGTTGCCCGGGGCAATTCCCCCTCCACTTGACCCCCTTTAAACGCGGCTCTGGGTAGGGGAGGGTTGTCTTTATTTTCGTCCCTTCTCTTAAACATTATGTATAACTGTTACTGTCCCGAGGGGCCTTGTCTCCGTTTTAAATTGGACTAAGTTCGGTCTTATTAATTCACTAATAAATATAGATGATTATTTGAGTGTGTGAGTAGTGGCTGGGCCAGGGTGGGCCGCGGCCCACCCTAAAATCTTCTCGGCCCCCCTATAGCCCACTCTGTAAATTCCAAAGTATTTTTGCTTAGAATTACATGTGTTTTTGTTTATTTATGAAACAGATAACATTTCACTGTTATTAATATGCAGCTACCGATGTAGGTATAATGTTTCTATTTTTAAAATTTCTGTTCGAATATCCATCTATACAATCATAATATGATATAATACATATTATGTATACATGGAGATACGGACAACAACTTAATACTTGATACTTTGGCGAAAATAAATAATACATTATTATACTATCAGTAGTTGAGTAGTGAGTTATGGCAACGTTAACGCACCATCATGAGTTTTCGTAATTTATACTATTATAATCTATTTTATCCGTTCTTCGTCTTCTTTAACGTTGTTTATTTAGTGAACATTTTCTTGTTTAAATTTTTTTTAATTTAACTAATGACAATCGAGAGTAGTACATAACTGTCCTTTGTCTATTTATTTAAATATTTCCTCGACATAATTAAAAACATGGAAGAATCAGAATCAGAATTAACAGCAATTAAAACTAAACAAATTCAACCAATAAAATCTTTCTTTTCTACTCAAAAAAAAGTGCTGTTAGATGCAGATATCTTAGAAAATTGCAATAATATTTATATATACCATCCAATCTATATATTTTATACTTTTAATTCTGATATTTTTTTTATTATTTATTCAAGTGATGATAGTACTGATGAAGTCAATATTTCTGATCCATTATGTCATAATGTAGAATTTGTGAACTTGGACAAGCCTCAACGTTTTGGCAAAGTTTCTGGGCCTAATGACATATCCCAAACACTAGATGACGAACCATTTCAACCAAAATTAAAGAATTTTACAAAGACGGTTTATGGTACTGGTCGAACAAAGTAGGCAAGGAGTTTTCAATCGAGCTGGTATGAACATTTTAAGTGAATTAAATACAGTCAAATAGAAAATTTAGTTTATTGTTTTCTATGTAGACATTTTTCTCTAAAATTAAAAAACGATGGTAATTATATGTTCAAAAATACTGGTTATAATAATTGAAAAATTGCTGTCTGTTAGAGGTTTATTAAGACATACAAAAAGTGATGAACATAAAAATTGTATTTTATCGTGGGTTGAATATAAAAAAAATAAATTAAATAAAAGTTCTGTATTGTCACAATTAAGTAACCATCATGCAATCATAGTAAATAAAAACGGAAATTATATGAAATCTATAATAATTTCTTTAAGAATGTTAGCTATACAAGGAATTGCGTTTCGTGGACACTTTGAAAATGAATCTAGTTTGAACAGAGGCAACTTTTTAGAACTAATGAATGTAATTTCTTGTGTTGAAAAGGTGGTAAAAAAAAAAGAATAAGTGCTCCAAAAAATGCTAGGTACCTCCAACATTCAATTCAAAATGAAATAATTCAGATAATGGCTAGTATAGTATTAAATAACATTTCTTCAGAACTAAACGAGTCATCATATTTTGCAATAATGATAGATGACACTAAAAATATTACAAAAACTGAACAACTATCAATTGTTATAAAGTACTACTATAATAGTGAAATTAAAGAAAAATGTTTAGGGTTCACGCCTCTAAAAGATTTTAATGCAATTGCATTATTCAGTCACATAAAAGTCGTTTTAATTAAAACATTAATTAATTAACTTAAGTTTAAATGTGTAGACCAAAAATGATGGGACTAATGTTATGAGAGGTTCAATGAATGGTGTTCAAGCTTTATTTAAAAAAGAAGTTCCTCGGGCAGTTTAGATTCATTGTAATAATCACCGACTTAATTTAGTTATTGTGGATGTTGTAAAAAATGTTGAAGTAGATGATCACTTTTTTAACCTGTTACAAGATATATATACTTTTATAACTAGATCTTCAATCCACTCTAAATTTATTGAATTTCAAAAGCAAATTCTTAAAACTAAACCTATAGAATTTTAGAGATTGTGTGTAACTAGATGGTTCTCTCAGATCCATGCATGCAAGGCTATGGAAGCTACTTTAGAAGTTGTATTATTATTATTACATAACATTTCATATGAAAAAAGTAGACATTCATCGGAAGCTATTGGTTTATTAAAAAGTATAGACTTTAAGTTTATATATTTATTACTATTTTTCAATGACATACTTTCTCAAATAAACTTAGCTACCAAATATTTAAAAAAATCTAAATGTTGATACTGCTAAAGCAATTGTATTAATTAATTCTCTTAAAGAACATTTTGGAGGTTTTAGAAAAGATCAGGGTTATAAAACTACATTATACAATGAATCTAAGGCTAGGTTCACATGGAAAGCGTTAAACGCGCGTTAGCCAAACGCTCGTTTTTAGTCAGTGTTCACATGCATTACAGATTTTACGCGTTAAGCGCGCGTATAAACTATAGTAATAACTATAACTTATTACTATAATCAGTCGTGTTTTAAATTCCGGCGAAGATGGACATAGCAGAAGTTATTTTATATGCTTATGGACCTTATATAGACGAATTCAGCGTCGTAGGGAGGGAAATAGGAAATACTGAGTTCATCCTATTTTAAAAAATAGACTAAGTACAAGCTTGTACATCACGCTGTATTTAAGTTTAAGAAATAAAGTAATACACACCAAGGACTTTCTTTTTTTCCTCTGTATAACCTTCTTCAGAAAAAATGAATACCATTTTTTCCCAGGCATTTCTTTTTATTATTTTATTTGAGTAATCACGACTGGTCATGTCCCAAATTGAGGGCCTTTTTTCGATTTCATCGATGAAAAATTCATTATTGAGTTCTTCTATTGTTGATGAAAAAAGTACGTAAGTCCTTGGAATACACATTGCAACTGAACACGTCAATGCAAACCTGTACAATGTTCAAAACCGCGTCAACTTGCGCTAACGCGCGTTGACAGGTTTTTTGCGTTATCGCAGCGTTGAACGCGCGTCGCCATTCAACGCGCGTTACCATGTGTACAGTTCATAGCAATTGATAATAATTGTAAACGAGCGTTTGGCTTACGCGCGCTTAACGCTCTCCATGTGAACCTAGCCTAAATTAATTGCTAGTAGATTAAATACAAAACATTCTTCTGTAAAAAATAAAAAAAAAAGAACAAAATAATTACCTAAACATTTAGAAAAATATATAATTGAAGGCAATTTAGAAAGTAATACAGTGTTAGATTCTGAAACTGATTTCAAAATTAATATTTATCTGCCTAGTATAGATAAAATAAATGTAGAACTCAAAAGAATATTTTCTAATAATGAAAATTTTTTATTGGGCATTAGTGCACTTGACCCTAAAAACAAAAAAAATTTTGAATGCAGAACTTATTCAACCATTTGCACTAGCTTATTTATGTGATGTTGAAACATTTAATTCAGTATTAAAAATTATTAAAAAAGCAATAAAACATTTTGAAAATAAGTATAATTCTATAAAAAATATTTTTCAATTGCATGCATTTTTATTCAATATAAACTAGCTTTTTCAGAATTATATAAATATTGTACTATTGCAATTACTATACCAGTTTCTTCTGCAGTATGTGAAAGAACATTTTCTTGCATGGAAAGAATTAAGGCATATTTAAGAAATTTCATGTTTCAAATAAACCTTTCCAATATAAGCATTATTTCTATTGAAAAGTCAGAAACTACACTTTTTAACATTGACAGTATAATATATAGATTTGCTGATTCTCATAATAATTGTAGGAAAATATTAAAATAAATATCATTATTATCATCGTAAATTAAATTAAATAATGTTTATTATTTGTAAGTTTGTAATTGTGTGATAATACTTATAAGACTTTAAATTTGTGTTAATTATTTTTTAATTTAATTTTTTTTTTTTTGTATTACACTTTGTATTATTTAAATAAAATATTCAGAATATTTTAAATAAAACATTTTTTATAAGGTTTGAAATTTATGTTTTTTATTTTTTTATTTCATTTATTTTTTATATTAAATGTTATTTATGCATAGAGTGTTGCAAATTGTTGAATATATTACACACACATTGATCATAGACGTTCCAAGTCCAATAACAGTTATTTGTTGTTTTTACACAAAATTCGTACTACGTCCACGGGCGTATGTATCGTCTTGGTATTGAAATATTGCGGTATTGACAGTACGATATTTAAGTACAAGTTATCAACTCAGATTTCGACCAGGATTACATAGAGTTGTTGGTAAACAAACTTTTGGTAATGAAACTCTTTAAAACCCGGAAAATGCTATTATGCTATTTAATAACAATACAAGTTGTAATTATCTTATTACTTATGGATTAATAATAAAGTAATATTTTAATTATTTAATTAAAATAACTGCTGATATGTAATTTTTTTCAGTTAATTAATTAAATTGTTTCAACTAAAATAAGCTCTTCAATCGAAAATAAATTTCAATTCGTAGAATTTTGTACTATCAAAAAAACTTTCATAATTATTACAAATTTTTTTTTTTTTTTTTTTTTTTTTTTTTTTTTTAAAGGCTTCAACAACAATGGTAATTAGCCTATATTAGTTAGTTAATAAGTTACAAAAAATTTTGAATATGTACAGTTTAAAATAATATATTACAATTTATTAAATAATTCGTTTTTGCGAAAAAAGTTACATATGTTCTTTGTATTATCTTCGTTGAGGGCTTGTTGGATTGTAGTAGGGTTGTTAAGTATTTTTCGCGATATTGAGAAATTTGGGCATTCGATCATGATGTGGAGTATTGTTAAGTTGACTCTGCATGTTTCGCAAGTGGGTCTTGGTTCTTTGCTGATAAGGTAGGAATGAGTTAGATGAGTGTGTCCTATTCTAGCTCGGGTGATGACTACTTCCTCTCTTCTCGAAATGTTCAAAGTATTTTTCCATTGATTGACATGTGGTTTTATGTTTCTTAATTTGTTTGTAAGCGGTACTTCAGTCCAATATTTTTGCCAGACGTCTAATATTTTATTTTTTAAGTTTTGAGTTGCATCAGAAGTGGTGATTTTGTTAATTTTAGTAGAGGAAAGAGATATTGTTGCTTCATTGGCCTTGGAGTCTGCTATTTCGTTCCCAGTGATCCCTACGTGTGATGGGACCCACATGAATGAAATATCTTTTTTTGTTGTAGATAGCATATTCTGAATTGAGTGTACTAGTTCGTTCTTGGGATAGGGGTTTGTAACTGATGTGATTGCACTAAAGGAGTCACTGATAATGATGATGTTATCTGTGTTTAATGCGAGTCCAGTCTTAACTGCTTCGTATATGGCGTATGTTTCAGCTGTATAAATACTTGCGTTATGTGGTAGAGAGAATATATAACTTTCATTTTCGATGATTACTGCAAATCCAGTGTTATTACAAATTATACTCTAACCTAATACAATAATAATAACATTTTCATCTGCTATAAATCATTATCGCTTCTTTGGACTTTTTTATTTTTACTGGAAAATATGTAAATTTATTTTTACTTCGATAAAATAATAATTTTAATAATTAATTAATTACAATAATGGTGTTATAATAATAATTTTGTGCGCGGACTAATCAACTCAGTTATCTTCACGAAATACGTGGTAGTAGGAGATAAAGAAAAAGTGAAATACATAGGTAATTGCTATTATTTAAACATAAAATTATTATATAAAATCTGATGGATATAGATATTAGACAATTACAGTTTCGATGTGAAAGTAAGTATGTACAGATTATATGCCCCTTAAGCCGCGTCCACACCAAGAAACATTTGTTGGAAACATATTATGTTTCCGACAGTGTCGCCGACAAATTTTATGAACATTTTTCTAAAATATTGTCGCCAACAAAATTTTGTTACCGGCTGAGTAGCGGTAAACTTCAAAGGATGTTTATCTACATTGTCGTCGACAATGTATCTGCACGTCCAGACCAGTCGACTTGACTATTGTCAACTAATAAAATGTATTCAATTTTTATATTTTTTTGTATGAAATTGTATTATTTTGTGTTCAGTCAGTCAAAAGCTTTGACGTGAATTGAAGTGATCTGTTTATTTTAGTAATTTTATTCATTTATTTATTATTTAAAATTATTCTTTAAAACACTATGGAGTTTACTAAAGAACAAATGTGTCAGTTAATTGATTTATATCATGAAAGGGCAATATTATGGGACCAAACACTGTCGGATTATAAAAATAGGTATAAAAAAATGACGCGTGGAGTGAAATTTCGTGGTGTTGACAAAGCAGAGATTGAAAAATGTTTTATACATTTGTTAATCTGGTCTGGACGCGTGTGATTTTAATTTACGTCGAAAACATTGTCGGAAACATTTTGTCATATTTTGTCGACAACAATGTCGGCGAAAAATGTTTCTTGGTCTGGACGCGCCTTTATAACCAATGGTTTGTCCCCAATAAACGATGTAAAATTGCTTAAAAATAGTACATTATTTCGGGACACAGTCTATTTGTCCCCATTAAGCGGTTGTTCTCTTTATACGGTGTCCCATTAAGCGGATTCGATCGTACATACATATAGTAAATATGAAAATTAATTAACTTGACCTTTATTCATTAAAACATACAATAACATACACATAATTTAAGATAACAATTATACAAAACGAAATACATATTTTCACGTCTACATGTAATAATTATAGTAATCTTTAGGTTTTATTACTATTTAGGTATTCCACTTCACACAATTTGTAGGAATTAATAATGAACGTACAAATTACTGTTTCTGATTCTATTTATGTATGCGCTGATATTAGCTACAGTATGGAATATTGGCTTATTCATGTTTAATTTTCATATAATATAATTAACCTATTTCTGTAGAGTCTTGAGAATACTGTAACATATTTAATGAGTATACAAGGAATAGTATTTTTTTCATTTGTAGATAACAATCAGAAAGAAACGCAAGAAAATGTTTAAAAGATTTTTAAAAAAATATCAGAGAAACTTTGAAACCAATATTACATTTATTGGCTGAGTAATTTAGGCTAACCTAACCCCTAAAACCTTCCTGTATTCGTGCCTGGTAATATTCATCCTTCAACTCTTTACCTCCGCAAAAAGACAATACAAATATACAGTTGTTTCAAAACTCATTTTAGAGAATCTTTTTATTGAACGAACGAGGTAGAGTTCTAATATAACAATTATTTAATTAGATTATTAATGATGATTGATTTTGAATCTCTCATTTGACACTCAGTACGTACTGCCTTTGTGGCGGATTGTATACTTTATTATTTTTTTATTAATAGATAAATACATTGTACATAACATTAATTTTGTTAAATGACATTTCGTTATTTAATTTTATATTTACACGGAACATTTTTTCTGAACAAATAATTTTATAAATGTTTATAAAGTGTTTATTACCAGAAAGGGTAATGCAGAATTTAAATAGTCGCTCTCCCTGAAAGTCTAAGAAAAAACCTAAAATATTTATTGCTATTGCTGTCTAAATCCTTTAAAGTCAATAATTAAAAAATATCTATACCACTATACAGAGTGGGCGTTTCACTAGTAATATTAAATAATTGTTTTTAATTAGACGATGAATATTTTTTTCTAATTGAATAGATTTCTACAAAATATAATTTAAAATTATGATAAGCATAATTTTATAGTATTTTTGAGAAAATTATTAATAGAAAATTTAAATAGGTAACTACACAAATAACCAGGGTTGTATTTTAATTTTTTAGGTTTTAGTAAAAACTTAAATGAACAATAAGACAGTGATATTTTAGAAGTATTGTAATAATAAGCAATAATAATAAAAATAATTAATATCAATAAAATATAATCGATAGATCTTGCTTATTCTAAACACAAAACATTTAGATAAGAAATACAATAATAAATTATAATAATATTATTTGTACAGCTATTACTTGTATGGCTAAATGGTTATTGGTTATACACTTGATAATTTGTGTTTTGTGATCTGAACAAACACACATATCACCAAACTATTTACAATGTAAAATACATTAAAAACCTATATTATATAGGTACACATGCTTAAAATTCTAATAATATTATTTATTTTTAAAATAAATTAATTTTTGGTGACAATGACAACATTTAAAAAAACTCGATTAAACATTTATGAAGTTGTTAACACATTTATCAGTTAGTTTAAAATTTTTAATTTTTTTTTTGTTAGATAGTAATATAATTTATATGTAATTTACTTATGTACTCGTAGGTACATTAACACATACACATTAAACATATGCCATATGCCGTTCACGTATTAATTTTAATTAATACTAATTTTTAAATTATATTTTAAATACAAAATACACGAATTACTTAATTTTAAACATAGGTTTTTTTTTTTTTTTTTGATACCTAATGATACTCTTTGACCTTCTCGAAAAAAATAACAAATAATAGTATTAATTAAATGTTTTCGCGTTTATTTTAATAACATATAACTACTACTTCGTACTTTTAACAAATCTTAACTATTTAATTACAGACAAACATTTTAACTATTATCCACTTAATTATTGTAAGATATAATCTTAATATGTATAGATTGCACGGATATTTTACTGAATAGGTAATTGTAATTACTATGTAGGTATAACTACCTTTCAATTTTTTTTATTTTTATTTATTAGAATATATGCCATACGGCTTTTGAAAAAAGTATTAACAATACACTAACAATATTTAAATTTTGCACAAATAACGGAACAGGATACTAATTAAATTTAAATGTTAACTACTTATAAAATTAACGCCTAGATTAATTGAACAAAGAATAGAACTATGTTTAAAGTTAAATAGCATGTAAAAAGAGATGTAGAAGTTGGCCAACGTACAAAAAAACTATAGATTATTATTGATAATCGACATCATCCTGGATAGAGGGGCATTTTCCCAAGATTTGTACGACTTGGTGGTATGTAAAAAAATTCCTTGGACCAGGTGCAACCAGAAACACGAATGTCAAGTCGTTTTAATAAACGGAGTGTATCAATAGTTCCTTCTATAAATCCATTAATGAAACGACATTAGGAAATATTACGGCATTCAGTTTACGATATGATGTTGAGAATGACGTTGATTTGACTATAGTCGTGATGGGGAGGGGGAGGAATAGCTGAGGCGGTTGTTAGCAAAATTCAGAAAACGGTTCTAAACATTATCAAGACATTACATGTCACATAAGGTATAAGGGGATCATCAACGGCACTTTATTCTAATAGCGTCTCTAGGAGTTATAAAGGACTGAAAGACATTTGGAGTAGTTAAAGTTAAGTGTATGACGCCTAATAAAACCAAAAACATGGAGCGCTTTCCGAACAATATAATCAATTTGAGTTCGAAAATCTAGTGAAGTGACATAGAAGGCACCCAAATCTTTACTTTCAGTAACGTGTAGAAAGTGAACCCGTCTAGACAATAATCATAACTTATAAATTATTTGGTGCTATGATAAGTCATTACTTTACATTTGTTGGTATTAAATAATTTAATTTATTTTCAAAATAAAGACTTTACAATTCTATGAAATATCTCAATGATGAATCGAAAAATTATTCTGAAATAAAGGCGACGTACATGTAAGATATTAAAAATAAAAAAAGAACCGGATGGGCCTCGCTCTGCTGTACAGTTAGGGGTGGAGTGCACCTCGCTTATAGGATAGGTCATTATTATAATGGATTTGTTAAATTTGAATGCAATGATAGATATCATTGTATACGAATAACGATTCTGAACGGAGTTCATATGTTTGTCTAGGATATAATACATTGTTATTTATAAACATTGGAAAAAGTATATTTTATTTTGAAACGATAAATATTTTTTTCAATTAGGATGGGTTGGCAGTTGCATACAGCGATATAGTTTGTCAGTCTAGAACATTCTACATTTTATTATATTTTACATGTAATTTTTTGTCAATATTCGCTGTTCAAACGCTTATAAAAAAAAATTGTGCCTATGGATTTTAATAATTTTTGAATGACATTAAAAACTACTTGTGTGGAACCTTCGATTAAATTTTCAAGTATTTTGTAGTAGCCAAATTTTTTTTATCTCCGATTATAAAAATAAAATGTAAAAAATTCGAATATTTTAAATGCCTATAAGTGGCTTAAAAATCAATATAATATTTTGAAAAAAATATTGCATAAAATAAATACCAATCTTAACAGCTGGTAGAAATTTCAAAAATCTGCGACTTATACTTTTTGAATTATAAAAAATATTTAAAATCGTTTGAGAATAAATCGCTATTTTATGCAATTTCGTAAATATTTAAATTTCAAACAGTCATAAAATTTTTTCCTCAAATTCCGGTAGAAATTTTTTTAAAGATTTTTGAAGAGTAGCTTATAGATAACCTAGTGTTAAAATTTTGAACCTTAAGTATGAACAGAAAAAATTTTATGAATTTTTATCTACAAAATAACTTGCAAATGTTCGTGATTTTTACACATCTTATACAAATTTGAGCATTAAGGGCTTATAAAAAAAAATTGTGACTTACGATTTTAGATTTTTTTTTATCAGTTAAGGAACAACTTATAAGAAACCTTGTATTAAATTTTCAAGATTTTCTGGGCTGCCAAAAAAATTTTATCGTTATTTAAAAAAAAAATACTTAAAAAAATTGAAAATTTCAATTGTCTATAAATAGCTCAATAAAAGTCAAAATACTTTGAAAATTTAATGGTGTATAGAAAACGCTAATCTAAACATTTGGTGAAAATTTCAAGTATTTACATTGATTAGTTTTTGAATTATAGCAAAATAAAAAATTTGATTATGTCGAAAACTGGTTTTGCGTAAAAACTCCCGTTTTTCCCAAATTTTTTTATGGTTTTTCCCGTCGCATTTAAAAAATATTGGACATTTTTTACTTTTGACCCCCCCAAAGTACCAAATAGATTCACTTTCCTTTCAGAAAAGTTGCTACATAAGGCAATCGAAGCATTTTTACTGCCCCAAAACGTGTCGACAGACACAAAAAAAAAAAAAAAAAACACACATCATTGTAAAATCAATACATTCTTCACTCCGTTCAGAATCTAAAATAAAAATAGAATATAGTATTTATAATAGACCATCGATTAACTTCGTCGATATTTCATTATAATGATTAATAATGTTTAAAATGTTAAATGTTAATGAAACGTATCATACTATATATGTATATATAATATATAATATACATGTATAAGCAATACGTGTTAATATCATAAACGTTCACACGATAGATGCCGGGTGTGCCCAGGCACCTTCCGAAATATTGTATATAGTTTAAGTCTAAGAATAAAGGCTCCGTATTTTAATTGATGTTGATCAAATTAAATGTAATTTATTCTAAAATATTTGGTTAACAAAAATTATGTTTCGTAATAGAAAAAGTAAAATTCAGTTTCTTAAATTTTCAGATACAAATTTATTATGATAATATAACAGTTACAAATGACCAGTGTTGGGAAATATCTAGATAAATGTATCTAGATAAGTTATCTAGATAAAAATTATTTATATTTTATCTTATCTAGATAAATTTATACTCAGTTATCTTTATCTTTATCTAGATAAAAATCTTGTTATCTATGAGTACCAATCTAGATAATTTATTTAAATAGAATAAAAATAAAATTTGAAAATTTTAAATGTTTTTATATTTTCATTTTTACATTTTTCTGTAAATCATATACCTATTACACAGATAATAACTGACAAGATAACAATTTTCTTATGAAGTTTATTTTAAAAAAAATAACTCTTTATATAATATGTTTATTTTCAACATTTTTGAAATTTGTTAAAAAAAAAGACAGAAATGTATTGTTATTTTTCAAATATAAGATTTTTTTATTATTAAGTTAGAGAATGATTTGTCATCTTCTTATGAAGTTTATTTCAAAAAAAAATATTTTATATTTTATGTTTATTAATGTTTGAAATGAGTTTAAAAAATGATATTTATTTAAAATGTTTTTAATTATGAATTTTTTACCTAATATCTGTAGGCTGTAGTATCCTGAATATTTTCAAAATCAAACATGAAATTATCTCATATTTATCTAGATAAAAATGTACTTATTTTTATCTTTATCTAGATGAAATTTAGTATAACTATCTTTATCTGTATCTAGATAAGAATTAGTAGAGTCATCTTTATCTTTATCTAGATAAATTATTAGTTATCTATTCCCAACACTGCAAATGACTACTAAAGTACAAATGATCATTATTTGAAGCTGTATGAGAAAAATATACGAGATTCAAGGAAAACATATTCATTGGGATTAATATAATATTATACAAAAAAATTTAAGTTGTTTATTTAATTATTTATATGTTAGCGGCAATGTGTACAATATTGGAATTTTATAAAATTTCTAGAAACTCTATATAATATCAACTACAGTCGACAATTTATAAAATTGTTTAAAATACCTAAGCATTATATGAAATTCCACACAATGTATAGGCAATGTATTAAATCCATGTTATCAGTACTAATATTTGACAATATACCTTCACATAATATAAATCTATAAGTAATCTGTACTATCGATAAGTTTAATGGAGTAAATCATTATACCAAGGTGGATATATAGAAGTGTAAACACTTCCTATATTGTACCATTATGATATTGGGCCGAAAAAAGTACACCACTTGTAACTGCCACTGGGAGCGCTGACTACCCGACGAGGGCTCAAAACTACTACAGTTTTTATGGCACGTAATGCATTTTAGCATTTATTTTGCTTAATATTTAGTATATTTAGGATTTACAAAGGCTATGGACTTCATGCCATAATATAATTCATGATAAAATATATATATATATATATATATATAAATAATCGTTAATAATCTATCGGCTCGTGGAATTTTTAAATTCCAAGTATCAATCATGTTCTAAAAAGTAATGAATTAAGTATTTACCCTATACAAGAAACGTTCCATATTCTTTACACTAAAAAATCACTCAACATTTAATCCAAATTTAAGTAAACGTGAATCTATAAGATATGATCTAAACGTCAATTATAATAAAAAAAAGGTATTAGTCAGAAATTCGTAGACTATTTAGGACATACATATTTTAATTATCTAATAATTTTAAGAAGTATCTTAGAGTAAATAATAATATTAATATAAATAAATCTTTTTATATCTGAATTGTAAACTTAAGTAGCTAATTTATATTTTTGTAATTATTACAATATACCTAGTATATTGTATTTTTGTTATCTTTGTAATTTTAATTAGTGAGTGATCTAGAAAAAATAACTTGCTACCTTCAACTCAAGATTTGCTTAAAGAAGGTAGTTAAAACAAATTGTTTTCAGTATACTTGTACTTTTATTTGTATTATTTAATTTTAATACATTGTTTTTTTAGAAAAAAAAAAAATTATGAATTGTTCATTGAACATACATAATAATATAATAATTAATAGGTAATTATTAATTAGTTTAAGAAATATCTACCTCGGGTGGATGAAATACTGAAGGCAGTTTTATTCCCTGCTCTTTATAAATTTGATTTTGTTTGGGTAACCCAGAGTTACACCCTGACACAAAACACTTTAGAGGCATAATTGATATATTAAAATAAAATTTTAATTTCAAACAACAATTGTACAGAAACTAAAAGCAATACGTTTTTAGGTACTTAAATGAATAACTTCAGAAAGAGTACACTTGTTTAATAAGATGTGAATACTGTTATTATACGCATCAATTTAATAGATATTTCTATTGAGTAATAATATTTTAAATATATATATAGTAATTAATAATATTAGTAATAATATTTTAGTAATACCTAGTATTTTCAATATTATTCCATACATAGAATTATTCTATTAATTTTTCGTTATTATAAGTACAATATATTTTTACAAAAATAAACATATCATGGCAAAGAGACTAAGGATAGGTAGCAAATCAAGGAAATAATAAATTAGCCATTACTTTAATTTATATTTAATATGAAAATGGTTACAATAAATAGTAATTTTTAATTAAAACACAAGTAGGCAGCATGTCTATATCTGCTCTACAAAAAACTATTTCCCTCAAAATATGCGGGTAATTAACAATAATTGTATTATTGAAGATAGATTTTTATTAATAAAAATCCATCTAAGTTACTCATTATTTAAATTTAATTCATAAATCATATTTGTATGGCTTTGCATACATATCGTGCATCATATTTTCGTATAGGAATATTAACATTTTGAGCCTTCATCGGGTACGCAGCGCTCCCGATGGAAATCACAAGTGGTGTACATTTTTCAATCAATTTATTATCGAAGTGTTTACACCTATATATATCCACCTTGCATTATACTATATTATTAGTCCGTGATTTCGACTGCTGACAGATAACAGCGATAATTATTTCATTTGCCACGAAGCAAAAGAATCTGGACAAGTCTTTATTAAATGTTTATATTCAGTGAGGTAAATGGGGGGGATATGGGTATGTATCTCCCTACAGAGCCTTTTCTTAAGAAAAATATTAATTAATTCCGGTAAGCACTTGGCTTTTAAGATTTTCATTTAATTTTAAGAAATAAAGACTTATGGACATTATCATAGTTAAAAGATAAAACTAACAAAAGTTTAAAATTAATGTCTATTGTTAATTTTTTATAATTTTTAATCGGCTAGGTCATAGTGTATTCTATTGACTACATTATATGTTTTTATTGATAGAAACACATAATACTATTTTAAATATAATTTATTCTTAGGTATAAGGTCCATTTTTGAACATTTTTACTAACCTTGAGCAACACCAATTAATGTCCTATTATTAGTTATATAATAAGAGCAATAAAAGTTAAAATTATTACCTATTATAATTATTGTCTTAAAATTGTAATTTTCTTAAATAAACGATACCTAATAGGTCTAATAAAATATTTTATTAAATTAAAAATGAAAAGGCAGTCAGACACCTTTTTTTAATTTTTTTAAAAAAAAGTTAAAGAAACTGATCAAGTCGTTTAAGAAGTCAGTTTAAAAAAATATCATTCAGAAGCATACTAACCTAGCAAATTGGTAAGAAAGTTAAACTGTTTTCTGAAATAGTTAAAATGTTCATATATTTATGCATTTCTAATTTCTATGTACTCATTATGACATATCCACATCAATTTATAAGTATATAGTTAACAGTAAATAGTGAATATTGTAATCTATGAAACTTAATGATTAAAAGAGGGTGTGGGGGGGGCATAGCCCTCCAATGTAACGATAAAATATAAACTTATATCTCATCCCAAAACCAATTCCTAATTACACCACTGTTCATATTCAACAAGATGTTAAAATAACCGATTAAGTGTTTAAAAAATAAAATTCATTGTAATTCAAAATGTCATCCTAATTTACAGTGTTGTAATATATCAGTGTAATGTAAATTAAATTAGTACTTTGTAAGAAATATTTTTTTGTGTGCTAATAAAACTAATTGTCTTTATTATGATAAAAGAAAATTGATTTTATCTTTTTAGTACGTCTACTCATGTCAGTAATTTTTTTGGATTTTTCCTAGTGATTTCCCTATTCTACAGATTGCCAATTTGTTGTTTGTCATTTTATGAAATGCCTAGTTATTATACAAAATATTTAGTTAATGTATGTAAAAAAATATATATTATACAATTCTTTAAAAATCACCAGGTATTATACGATAAAACTCAACTCGTATAAAACTCCTAGGAATTTTATATATTAAATATTTTATACACATTGCTGCTAACATATATATTATAATTTATTAAATATACCTACACGATGCGTTAAGATAGAGCCCAAAAATATTGTAGACACCCTTGAAATACAGGTCTGGGTACGCCTATGATTAATGAGCTATGGATATGTTGTGATTGTTTTCGTAAAATATAAGAAATATTTTAGATTATACTGTTAGGTTTTATTTTATTATTGTTTTCGGCAGATGATGGATCGTATGGACATATTTTTCACTTTATAAATCGCTACAGCTGCTTCGCCTCTCATCAAAGACGAATTTGAAATTTGGCACCCGGATGCTAAAGTTTTCCCCTCCACCACAAAAATTATTTAACTTTTTCTACTGAGCGCGTCAGAGCTTACCTTCCAGTAACCACCCATAGACTGTATAACAGCCTTTACGTTATCGTTATCTTTTCAAGCGCTTTCTAACTTATTTGTTACATTTTTGTTTTTAATGTTTTCACTTTTTGTATTCTCTGGTGAACTAGTTCCCATTGACAATTTAACCAAAAATTTCCATTAAACAGTTTTAAGTTGTTGGAAAAATAGAGCACAGTTTAAACTTTAAACATTATGTTATCTTTATAAATTAGTGACAAATATAAAATAGGTTTATTTATTATTCATTATTATTACAAAACAATATTTACAATTTACATGTTTTTTTTTATGAGTTTTAAAAATTAACCAATTTATATTATTGTTCATCGACATAAAATGGGCTATGTAAAAATCTGTTGCCGTCCTGGGCGATCGCCTCCTCTAACCCCATCCCCCTAAATACGTCACTGCCTCTCATACATTTCAGCTAAAGAGAAAAAGATTACTGTGTCCGTGCAGTATGTTATGCCATATTGCCAGTGAGGAGTGAGCTTTCAACTTTTTTGCACATGACACTTTATAGATATTGGTTGTGTTTAATTAAACACGTATTACGCAGTATGTATACAATGTATAATACGCCTAATATGATACCTAAAAAAGAGGTATTGATTATAGCTCGAGTAATTTAGTTTAGAGACTATATTAAGTACTTGAAAACAATAAAAAGAAAAATAATTACCTACCTAAATTAAATTAAGCTAATTGATCATAAAAAGCAGTTCAATAAAATTTTAAAACGTAAATAATATTAAATATTTATACGTGAAAGGTGAAATATCTATACACAAATAATTAATATAATAATGTTGAATAATATACCTAAAAAATATTGATAGTAATTTAGATAATATTAAATTTAGCATGGCATATTTTTCTAAAGAACGTTAAGTGATTCACTGTACAGAAAATTGCACACTATTTCGAGAATCGATAGGGTTAATGGTAAAACAATTAAACGTAAAGTAATTCTTATAATAACGTATAATAATATGATTCTTGAAAATGTAGTTTTAAACAAGTTCCCCGACTCCTGTTGTCATGTGTAATATATGAACGATCAGCACCTACGCGTCATATGCGTTAATATTGCAATGTATATATGCAGTGGCATATTTGAGAGAGGCGATAGGGACAACCACCTCCCCTCCGAGAATTTTTTTTGAATAGGAAATAACTTATATAACTAATGGGCATTTTATTAAAAAATAAAAATTCAAAAAAAATTGTATCAGTAATAACAAATTGGTAAACATTTACGTATATTTTCTTCTATAAAATATAAATAAAGATTTTGTTTTGTAAAAATGTTGTTTTTTTTTCATATTAGTTTAGTTTAACTTATTACTCTACATACTTAAGTAGGCGCATATGTGAAATATAAAATTCATTATGTCCAGGTAAGTTTGTGTGATTGGTTAGGTAAATTATTTTACCCCCTCCCCCCTCCCCCCTGAGATGAACTCTCAAATACCCCACTGCATATACGCCAATATAAATTCGTAATATTGAATCAAAATTCAAAAGTATTGAAATGCTCTATATTGAATTGTATATAATAACATACCATTGTTTAATATTATCATATATTGGTATGCTTGCAAAATATTAATGTATATAACCGCCACCGTCACCGAGGCAGTATGTGTGCACCTTACGCGGTTATTAGATACAACTTATAATATTCTATTGTATATTGCACGGTGTACGTTAACTGTTTAAATACACGGAAATGGAACGTGTGTAAATATATATTTAGTTTATTTGTATTTCGGCTAAAGAGGATTACACATTTTGTTAATCGTGTTTTGGAGTTTGTGGCGTAATTGGCGTGCTAAAATAAAGATTACAACTGTAGTGTCAGTGAAAATATTGGAACTAAATACGCGAGATTAATTATTATACAATCCAATAAATTAAATTTTACAGTATAAGAATGGAATAATATTATATTATTTTGAATTGTTACAATTAAAAGCTGTAGAAACTATGCATGTCATATTGTTAGTAATATCATTGATTATATATACTAGTAATAGTAACTCAATATTGGTATTTATAATCAATGGTAATATATATATACTTTTTTTAATGATATAAACGAATCCAAGTATTTATTTTTTCTATGTTTTTAGACATCCGTGTGTTCACACGTTTAGTTCTATGCGATATATACTGTATAACAGTGGTTCTCAACCTTTTTTGTAGGACGACTCACTAATTTAGATCCATGAAAATGGCGACACACTTGAAACGACTGATAGATTTTCGAAACGTTAAAAATTACAAACTATTGTAAATTAACACATGTATACGTTGGAATTTTAAAAATAAAAAAAAAATAATTAATTAACTTTAAATTAACTTAATTCTATTTTAAACAGTTCAAATAAAATACTATAGATAAGTATCATAAAAAACAATATTAGTATATAAAGAAATTATTGTGAGACTTGTGATCGGCAAATTAAACATAGGTCTTCGAATTGTAGGCGAATGGTTGACAAACTTAAGTCATAATTTACTTTCAATATCTTTTAATGTAAGCTATTTTTTGCTTTTTGTTATTTATAATATCGAAAATGCTGATTCATTTATGCAACTTCATTTAAGTTAAATTATGTTGAAAAAGGAAATACAATTTGTAATACTTTCTTGCTCGTTCCGGCATAATTTTTTTGCAGAAAAATCCAAAATGAATCATTTTGAAACGTATACAATTTTGAAATTAACGTTGTATTTGATGGTATTTTTAATAAATGAGATACAAATCAATAAGAATATCTTCATAATTGCTTTCTAATTTGTGTTTTTTTTATTATTTCATCATAATACAGTAACTATATCAAAAGCTATAATTGCAATTAATTATATTTTGGTAACATACACCACGGTAGTACGTGACACACTAATGTGTCGCGACACACCGGTTGAGAACCACGGCTGTATAATATGGAGTCATACAGGTATGATGTGCGCTTAACTGCTCGCAATATATTGAGAAAAGTCCAATTGTTACAGATGTTGTCTATTTGCTAGTATATTTTCGTATCTATATATGTTTTGAAAAGCTCTACAGTTCATAGAGAAGTGTTTTAGTTCTATTCCGACGTTTATTATTTAGGTAAAAATATATAAATACCTATATAAGATTCAAAATGTCTGAGCGCAGTTTTTAAAACGGACTTTTTGTCTTTTTTCCATTCTTGGTATTCTACATGCTTATCAACTGATTATTTCTATTTCTTTTATTTAATTTAAGTCAAGATAATGAAATAAATAGTCTTAAAACTCTAGAGTCTAGACCATTGAAGTATAAACTTACTGGAGCAACTTTTTCGTTTATATTATATAAAAATGAATACAATTTGAAAACCGCAAAACATATATATAATACTTCTCTTAATATTTCATAATTTTACAGCGAATGTTGTTTGATACAATTTTTGATTTTTTTAAATTTTAGTTAAATAAACAAACGATTTGAATCCGTTCACATACAATGAACTGTATTTTTACCCATTCAATGTGTGAAAATTCAAACTTTGATAAGAACAAGTCTATACAGCTACCGTTACAATATATACATTAAAACGCATCTAGTTTCACTGATTAGGTTTAGGGCCAGGTTAAACCATACATATAGTTGTGTAGGACATCGCAAGACAAGCGAAACAGAGATGTTCGAAATAATAAAGAAGAAAAAAGTGACCTCGCCGGTGTTGACTTTGGATTGTTCAAGTTTGGCATCTGTATGATGCAAACGCGCGCGACCGAAGTGAACAAATGACACTGATGTGAACAAATGATAAAACGTGAAAAATCTCTGGGCCCGAAATCAAATGGTTCTTAAAAAACGTTCGTCATTTAAAAGTATATTTCGTTTCACAGCCTTCAAGAAACTACGTGAAAATTCGAAAATTATCTTCTCTTTCAATTGTACAAGTTTTAGGAAAATATTTCCTTTTTATTTGGACAATAAAACATCAACTTAAATAAAATAACTTTATTATTTATACGCGTTAGAATTATACAAACCGGTACTGCATGTCTGTTCAAGATGTTAATTCGTACCGAAAGTAATGGAAAAAAAAAAAATTAAAAACCGGGTTTTAATAAGCCTATATGGGAATGCTGAATAAAATAAGTACATCAATGAAGGTCGAAAATAATATGTAAATAACATTACTTTTCGCATCGCTCGACGGCGCTACCTTCACATTGTTAATACCTAATGAATTGGGCACAAGGATAGTTCATGCAATCGACGAAATGAACAATATAACATTGATCCGGCAACAAAATACTTATATCATTTAATGGTTTTAGACACAATATTAAAATGACCGTTTACTTGTATTGATAATCATTCTTAATAGGTAAGTACCATGAACAGCTCTGATATATTTTAAGTACACATAAGACAACGGCACAGGTGTATAATATTGATTCCCGTGATTATAAACGTGTAATTGATTCTAGAAATAATGCCTTAAAAATTTAAAATCATTGTTCAATGGATTTGAAACGATACGTAATCGTTTAAACGGGACTGACCGGTCCGGACCGAACCGATCTGATTATATTTTAGAAACTGGACCATTCAAAGCACTAGTAGGTACTTACTTACTAGTATCATTGATTGTAAATATTTATAATTATTTATAATTAATGCTAGTATTATTAAAAGTAAAGGAACCGATATTTAGTACCTATGTCTTGTTAAATAAATTTGAATTTACATTACCGTTTTGTACATAGTATAACATAATTAACTAAATGATATACGTACATAGGTACACATAGGTACATATTACATACTATATAGTAGGTAATAAAATATATTGCTGCAACTTGTATAATGTATCGGTTTTTTCGCAGATTGCATAATGTTAAATTTGTTTTCCGCGATTTACCATTTCCCATTCGTTATACGATAGTGAACGTCCGCCGATTAAATTATCTAGTGCAGCGGTTCCCAACCTTTTCAGTCGGCGATGCCCTTTTATTTGTACAAATTTTGTTAGATGTCTTTTTATGAATATCACGAGGAACGTGATAAAAGTTTTCATTCATAAGTGATTTAAATAATTTTATTGAACATATTATTAACAAATTATGATTTTATAGTTGAAAGTAAAAAAAAAAAAAAAAATAATGCTTTAATAGTGAAAAACTAATAATAATAATTATTACTAGTTTTTCATTATTAAAGCAATTATTATTAATTATTAATGAGATATTTGAGGCTGCTTATTTTTGGAAAGTTTGACAAAATCTGGTTCAATTTGAGACAACTGGATACGGAGGTCTTGTTCTACGTTAAGGTGGTTGCAGTATTTGGTTTTAGTAGCCGTATAGCCCGACAATCCTGCCTCGCACAAATAGATATACTATATTTAATATTAGATATGCAGATAGTATACTAAGTAATTTTTTACATTAAACAATTTTTTGTCTTCTCAACTACAATAAATTGTACATTTTTAATATATAATTTAATTATTTTTTTCATTCTTCGATGAACCGTGGTGCCCCTTAAATGAGTTCACGGTGCCCTAAGGGCACCGCGGTGCACAAGTTGGGAACCGCTGATCTAGTGGAATCCTGGGGTGTCTTTATGAGAGGCTGATAGTCCCCCCTCCACCCCGTAAGTTAAAACTACTTGCATAGTAATTGGTGAGATTTATGATTTTTATTAAATTACTTAACATTTTTTTTATATCAACGGAGTGCGGATACCTTGTTATCATAAATACTTATTCGTGGTATTAGAATACATATATATACGTATATGCAATAGACTCGTAGAATAATCCTTGGATAATAAGTGAAATGGGCTAAAGTAGATTAACAGGTTTTGGCGTTTTTGCATATTCACAGGCAGTTTGCATTAAATGTAACAAAAATAATAAATTACTTTACTGAAAACATCGTCGATTTTGTTTTATATACCAATACAATTAGAAGGTTATTAAACACTAGATCCCACTTATTACACCCTGTACTAAAATCCCTATTTCCACTTCGTAACAAAATACTTATCAATAAGTCAATGGTAAGACAAATTTGGTCATATAATGTCCGAATATGAAGTTGTGCCAAACCAACGTAACTAAAAACAATCAAAGCGTTTCAATCAATATTTCTTCACGAAGACTTAATTATTGAACTAGTTGTTAATTTAGTTAAAACCCCTTGTAAAAAAATCCACTCCAAACACTTTAATCACAACCTACACACTGTCTCAATCCCTGGTAACCTTAAAAAACGTCGGTTTCGTGATCTTTTAGATTAAAATCATCGTCAGTTCGTCAAAAGGGTCCTATCTGATCGGTTTAGCAGAACACAACAACCAGTCTTATTATTGTCTTCTACTACCAACACGTTCTCACCCAGGTACAACATGCTCGAGACTCGGTATTTAATCCATTTCCAAAAATATAATCCGTTTATAATTTGCGGGTTTATCCAGTATAAATGATAAGATATCTCCCATCAAAGAATATATTCTCCGTAGGAAGTCTGTCGAAATTGAGACGTGTCTTGATGCTGTTATAAGATGAGTGGTTACGTTAAATAAGGGGAAGTAGTGACGTTGAGTCGGTTACGTAAACGAACGAAAAAAAATATTTGGCCGCGGCGGCTGAAGCTGTTCTAGAATCCCCCTTTTCACTCTTCTCGCTGGCCACCCCTGGTATAGACTATGATAATATACAATAATTTACAACAATGTATTCGATTTTTGGTGAAAATTGACTAAAAAATAAGAAATAACGTAACAGCTTTAGAAATTGTCGAGATCGAATCGATTAGGTACCTAACGGTTACAAAACCGGGAAATATTCTATATTTAATAAAATACGGGGAAAAATGTCCTTTGCAGATAAGTGTTTTCGTTACGTCCGTTCGAAAAAAATCTATTTTTATTCATATTTTTTTGTTTCTATTCAAACAAAAGTATTATTTTCCAAAATGTACTTCCAACTCGATTATTCGTTCGATCACGGGCCATAACGTTTAATTCATATTTCACATTTGAAAAATTCAATTCATCTCTAGGTTATATCACTCCCGATTCCAACCTTCTCCTCAACTCTCGGTCAACCTCTATTATCCAGTCCATCATCAACTTCATCTTTACTGCTGGCTTCCTAATCTAATTATATTAAAAAAATAATGTAAATATTTTATTATATTAATTGTATTGCTACGTTTCTAAATAAAAGCAAAAAAAAAAAAAATTCAATTTTAGTTACAATGTTAATTTTCTATGTGTTCCAAATATCTGTAACTAGGGACGGTAATATCACGCATCATTCTACTACACATTTTAGTTATTTCTTATTAATTATCTATACTTCGATCTCAGATATTAAATGATGAAATAAAATAAAATAATTTAATTGCAGACTACAAGATTTCCACCATCAGAAAAAAAAAAAAAAAATAATAAATTAATATATATAAATCGTTTTTCACCTATATTTTATGTAGATATTATTTTGTAGTCTTCAATCTGCAGAGAAATACCGGAGAATAATTATTTGTCACCCTATGTAAAATAATAATTTTTCACCCTTGATTCAAGACTTAAAAATTAATATATATTTTTTTTTTATATTTATTAGGTAATATGCAATCTGTATAATTGAGCACAATAAGCACATCTGAGTAGCGTACATAAAAATAAAATAAAACAGACGAGAAAGATGTGATT
The DNA here is from genome assembly GCA_034509805.1 of Sipha maydis. Classification (NCBI taxonomy): domain Eukaryota; kingdom Metazoa; phylum Arthropoda; class Insecta; order Hemiptera; family Aphididae; genus Sipha; species Sipha maydis. Next base: position 53,277 of record JASXSY010001285.1, on the reverse strand, counting down.
AAAGGAGCCACCCATTAGTGACACTTTATCTGCTAAAGAAACATCGTTATATTATTTATTTATTTTTTTTGCTAATTTAATTTAAATTAAGAAGGCAACGACACCATGTTCTTTTCAACCTGCGTTGGGGATTCTCTGAAAGGGTTGGGATGTAGAGGCCTTTTACGAGTGGATTGTACTGATTTGAAAGTTTGTGGTGAAATATATTGTAGAAAGATTTGGGAGCATTAGTAATTTTGCGGAGTGTTATATTTTGGAATGTTTGTATTTTGTTAGTATTTGATTTTTTGGCTGCTCCCCAAAGTTGCAGTCCAATAGTCCAAATAGGTTTGAGTAAAGCGATTTGAGAACATGGGAGCGTAAATTTAGTAGCAGTTTTTTAGTTTTTATATGACTATTCCATGTTAAGCGTTTGTCGAGATGAAGACCTAAATATTTGACCGCGACAGATGTGGGGATTAGATTATTATTTATGAAAACGTTAGGGCATTGTCCTAGTTTTAGTGTGAATGTAATGTGGACTGATTTTGTGCTGTTTATTTTAAATCTCCATCTTTTGTACCAGCCCGCCATTAGGTCAAGATGGAGTTGAAGAGCAGCTGAAGCTATATTTGGGTTTTCGTGCATTGATAAAATGGCTTTGTTGTCTGCATAATCCGCTACTAGAGTATCGATAAAATGGCTTTGACGTTTGCATAATCCGCTACTAGAGTATCGGGGAGTGTTGGTTGATCGGAATCGAATATATTAAATAAAATAAGGGATAATATACCACCCTGTAGAAATCCTGCTTTAATTGATAAATTAAAATAATTTAACGATTTTATTAATAGATAAATTGCTGAAGGAAGGCATTTCCGGAGTTTAAACAGTTAACAAAAATTATTATAATCATTAAAAACAATTAATAAAAAATAAGAAAAGGCAATTTTCATTAGAATCCTGTCAACTTAGTTTGAATAAAATTAAATTTGTTTACCATATCATCATCATAATTTGTATGAGTAATTTAACATGATTTTCAATCATAACACAGTGCCAGAACCAAGGTATATGCTGCTCATAGATTGTTTTCATGAAAATAAAGATAATTTAATCAATAATAAATTATAGATGTATAATACAATAAAATATAGCATTTGTTTTCTTCTAAAACAATGAATTTAATCAAGTATAAAGTTAGTTTACATATATGTTAAATATATTAATAATTCTGTGTAAAATATAATGGCGATAGAATATAATAATGTAACAGTAATGTACCTTAAAAAATTATACATAAATTAATATTTCTAAAAATTACCTACATAAAAAGAAAATCAATCAAATGTATTACATTTTGTCAGACATATTTGCTTTGCAATCATATTATTCATATTTTTTCAAAATACATATGAAGTTATCTTTTTAATAAACAGCATTCATTATATTGTATTTGTTACAAATAAAAATTAAGATAAAAATGTCCAACACCATATTATAAATTCACTTTTTAAACCCATAATTGTGAGATGTATCTTGAATATATTATGAGTTGAAATAACAGTATTTAGAAAATATCATAACAAAATCAATACTCAATAATAATTATGCATAAAGATTGTAAGAAAAATCTAAAAAAAAATATTTAAATTTCATAGTAAGTAATCAACAAATGTTTTAAGCACTCATAAAATGAAAACAGTTTAAAACCAATACATTTAATTTAAAGAGAGAAGTATCAATAGCTTAAAAATACAAATATTTGGTATTGTTTTAGAATTTTTTTTTTAATTTAATAATAATTACACTAAAAAATCTATTTTGTTGTTCTCATATTTTTAAAATTAATTTTAACCAAGAAATGAGTATAATAATCAAGCGTATAAAACTTGTGAGATTTCAGATGTAATACAAAATTATATGTGAAGCTATGTTATTAAAAATGCTTCACATTAATTGTTTGAAAAAAATATAATCAAAACAATATTTTTTTACAAATACTATAATAATAATAATAATAATAATAATGTTTTTAGCTTAACACAAGATCAAATATTATATGCTTGATAATTATACACACTAGCTTGGTTAACTCTAAAAGCTACTTATTAATACAAAAGTTTTAATATAAACTAGTATAAAAAAGAATAAGTATATATTTACAAGGAGATAATGGCTGTATTGGTTATAGAAGATTTCCAAATTCTAATACTGTACTTGTACTAATGGTACATAAAAACAGCATTTATGTGAAAATTATACTTAATCATCATGCCTAGCATAATATTTAAACATTAATTAAACAAACCATTTAAATTGAATAATCAGATCATAAATTATTAAAAGTAATTCATTTCAAAAGCCCTTTAGCTTTGTAAACATCCCTCAACAGTGACTTCAAATACTTAATTTCTCTTGCAAGTTCTTTAGCTTCATCCTTAAGTGTATCATTTTTCTGCAAAAGTTGTTTCTCTTCCATTACAGATTCCTTAACTTCAGCCTTCTTCTTCATCCTGTATCTTGTAGCCGCATTTTTATTTTGTTCTTTTTTACGCAATCGCTTTTCTTCACTCGGTGCCTTTGGTGAATAAGGTTTAGCCCGTTTTGATGGTATTTCACTGTAAGAGTCAGTGTGGCTGCTAGCGTCTGATGACATAAAGTCTGATAAAGTATCTTCATCAACTACCAACTGACTGAGTTCTTCTGGTTGCATATCATCCAACATAGACATTAAGACATCTGTATCTTTAGGACTTTCTGGGGGTGTTAATGAAGCTGGTGGGACATAGTTAAATTTTGGCTGAACAGGAGTTTGTTGGCAATACATAGGTGCATACTGTTGGGTTGGGTATGGTTGGTATTGAATAGCTTTGTTTGATGGAACAAATTTCTGATATTCAATTGGTTTCATTTCAACGTGATTTGGAGAAGTGTTTGTCATGAAGTCATCAAATATTGGCAAGTCAATGAATTTTTCTTCATTTAACCAATCTGTGATAGTTTCAGATTCTGAAAAATGCACAAATTATTTTAAATTTAAATTTTTATTAACAAGTAACATTTTCATAAACAGTAAAATATAAGAGAATGACAATTATTTAAGTTTTCAAAAGCATATAGTAGATTTCACCAACAAAACATTTTAATATTTTTTGTTTTAATTATTTTATAGTATTTAGCTATTTATGTAATAATGTTTACACTGTCCAGAACAAAAATGTTGCTTTAATTATCAAATTAAGCAAATAATGGGAGTTAAAAAATATATACATTTATTTTTATTTTTAGCATGACTGTTATGATTGTGATTAGATTCATATAAATTCTAAGTATAACGCAAGTATCGATCCATTGAAACTATCACAGTAATATACCATACTCAACCGTACACCATTAAATTATCTTAAGATAAATATTGACCTTTTATGAAGTACATTAGTGACCCAAATAGACCCGATGGATAAATCATAAAATCAACTGCTTATCTAAATAGTTGCTCTGACTTATAATAGTGGTTATTATAATAATACAAATCGTCTGGATGTCAATCTAACATTAACCGAAAAGGGCCAACACACAGCGATAAACTGTAATTATTTTAATTGTTACAAGTCCTCGGAGTAGCAAAATTATTGATATATTTATGTGTGTATTTTTGTACTCGCGTACCGTAAAAATAAACGAATTTCAAAAAGAACAAAGAAGAATTATCACGATATATAATTCGATTTTAATTTTTCATTATTCATATCACTAGACAGTCAATATGTCAAAGAAATTTGCAAATAAATAGACCAAAATATATATCTAGTATTATATAATAAATATCAACGTCCTTATTTGATTATTTAGCATGCATGCACAAAACATAAGAATAAGTTATTTTAAATTATCCAAATTCCATGATACATACAAGCCGAATAAAATAATTTACATTGTTATTAAATTGATGTATAGAACACAATTGATTCTTAGATTAAAAAAATAGTAATAAATAGTAAACCTTGGGCTTGAATGATTAACGTCTTGCAAATATTTTAATAGAAAAATAATAACTAACCGTAAATGTGTCAAACAAAAAACATTTTCAATTAAATAATTTTCTAGAACAATTATTAGTTAACATTGTTTGAAATAAAAGACTATTTAATTTGAGAATTATCATGTTTTCAGAAATGGGATGTATAAAGTATAATAAAATCAGCAATTACGGAGAAAATAATTATTAAAATAAATATTATCAGTTTATATACGCTAGACAAGTTTGTAGAAAAAATGTGTATTATTTAATGAAAAAAAAATAAAAAAATTATAACATTATACGGCCTATTGTAACTAATCAAATGTAACTATGAAGCGGAGGACAACAACAACTGTTACAAAAATCATATATGCATACATAAATTGAATAGACACCATCGTTTTAAAAATACAAAATAAGGCACAATCCTTTTTATGGGAAACTTTAAAACTAAGTTATGACACTACCCTCGTCTTACCACTATCCCTGAAACATTGTTATCAATATCTCTAATTCATTAATATACAACATTATATTTTAATGTATCTTATTTTCAATCGACCAAAAACCAAAATAATAAATGTGTTATACGTCGATAATCGCCCGCATGATATACTAAATACAATATTAAACTAAAAATTCATACGAGGTTAGTAGCATGTAACGTGTAGCGACTATGACGAGATCTCTCTAGTCTGATATTATTTTTGCAATAACACCCTTTGACCTAGATAAAAGTTAATGTCTATTAAAATTGGGTCAACTAGAAAACTTAATGATAGCAATTATATAATATATGCTCAAAATTTTTAATTGAATCCGTGTCGCATGTTAATATGATTTAATTTGTACAGATGTCTCATAAAAAAGCTGGAGTTAAATTGATTGATTTTATTTTTTCAAACATTTGTAATTGCATTTCACTCAAAATTGTATAAATTATACAGTACATTTTAACACATCATTATATATACATATACAAACATCAAATGACAAATATTATTAAATTAGCAATAAATGAAAAATAAGATATTAATATTTTAAAGTATTGTATTGATAGCGAAGTAAAGATGTTAAATCGCGACGATTTTATAATAACTTTTGAAAAAAACGAAAACAAGCTAGATAATTGAATGTTAAACAATCAATTATAACGTTTAGTGTCCATTTTTTCAAGTTTTAATAAAACCATTACACACGTACATAATATATAGAATTTAATTTGAAACTAAAATATGAAAAAAATAAGAAATCGATTCGATCATTATTTAAAGATTAAAACTTCAATATTTTCACTAATAAGAAAAATCCAGAGTTAGAACAAGACAAATGTATCACATCTTATTCGTACGTTTGAATGGAGATAAAATAATATTTTCATCAGAAAAAAATTATACAATTACAGCTAATAATAATTAAATATTTAGTATGCTCATCAATTAATCATATATATATATATATATATCAACAAATATATTATATTTCTAGATTAATATTGAATCTAACCCATCAAAATTTTCAATAACATTATGTAGAAAATTGATTAGCCCGAACATATGATTTAAATCAATATTGAATACAATACGATTGGTTATATTTGTTATTTCTTATATAATAAAAATAATATTATCCTTTAACGTACCAGAGGAGCACCAAAAAGATGAAATCATTCCGGTAGCCATGTGCTGAGTTAACATCAGCCTTGGCGTGTTTTGACACGAAACCAAATATCTATTATGGAATGTATGCAAGTATCTATGGGTAAAATAATTCACAGAGAAAAGTTGCCTACGGTGTAAAATAATATATATATTTTTAAATATAAAATAATGAAAACTAGAAAAAAAATTAAACAAAACAACTATATCTATACGATAATACAAGATGCTAATATAGCAATGATATATAGATATATTTATAATAATAACAAAGTTAAAATAAAACAAACAGTAGTAATAGACTTTGATATTTGGTTTCACTTGGGAAGGCGCGCAAAATGTTTTTTGCTTTTTTACCGTTCACCTTCTCTTTACCAATTTTTGCGAGTTGAATATAATTTGCCTGCTCCAGGTGTAATGATAGATGAACTTCATAATCACACAACTATGTGATGTGCCACGACCTACCATGTGAACGAAAATACATCTATTAAACAACGTGCGTAAACTTTCAACGAACAACTGGTTGGTTGCACCGCGCGAGAAGTTAGTTGAACACTGCTGCGAGACACGCCACCGCTCTACTTCGTCTATCGCACATAAAGACTCCCGAACAACAAATCTCCCTTCTCCTCGATTTGCAATTTTTTTTTCACCATAATTAATAATATTTCTTTACTCCTAACACAACATGTTTACGAGATTGAGCGCGCGTGCGCATGCCAGTTAACGTTTTAATTTTTTCTCTATTTCGAGCATATTAGCACATTATTAATATAAGAATAATACACACATACACATAAGGATATATATATATATATATATATATTCATGCGAGCAAGGTGAACCACTGGAATAGTGGTTCACGCACTGATCACATGCTATGCTTCCTAGTTGGCAATAATCAAATATCATTAATGTTTGAAGCTAGTCATTTTAGAAATAATAATATTAAAGTAGCAGTAATTGTAATATTAGTAGTTAATGTAGTATTAGTAGTAACAGTAGTAGTAGTATAAGTTATAATAGTAAGAGACAAGAGTTGTACATTAGAGTACAATAATTAGTAAGACATATGTTTTTGTCATTATTGATTTATTTGTTCTCGTTATATTCACACACAAAATACCTTTATATTTTTCATTTTTAATATCAATTATAAGTAAATCCAAGAGGTATAAAGTTTGGGAGATGTTAAGACAAAGATAAACATAAAACGCGTTGGTAGACAAAATAATCTCAGAAAAGTTTTTTGATGTGGCCTTGCCTATCTACATTTTGATAACTATTACATTAGATGGGATGAATATTAGAATCAATGTTTTTACAACTAGCATCACTATTTTATATAGTAACATAGATAAATTAAAATAAAGACTAAAGATCAACATTATAAATAAATAATTTAAATTCAATATACTGTTAAACTAAAATATTATGTTCAACATCAATAACTTATAAGTATGATACACCACATAGAAAATTACATTTAAAAGCAACGGTGAAGAAGTCATCTCGTCTTAAACACAGATAATATAATATAAATACTATTCTTAATACTTCTATACTTATTGTGAATATATGGCTAGAATTAAGGTTATTACATAAATCAAAGAGAACAATATTACATTAAGCATTTTCAATATACTTTCTATTTTACATGTATTTTCACTAATTTATAACTTCTTTAAAGATGAAACATATAAAAAAGCTTCTAAAAAGACATTGATAGAATTGTACTAGGTAATCTATATAAAAAGTTATAGTACTTCAAGGTTAACCATATAATCACAATTAAGTATGAAGAGTATTTCCACCTTACTACCCAAGTGTAAAATGGATTAGACTTCATAGAAGTTTTGCTCTTTATTTATTTATTTTTGCTATAGGGAAAATTACCAAAATATTGGTTAATATGAAACATCACTGTTCAAATTAAACCTAATTTCAATAAGATAATTAAAAAACAAATATTTGATACAAAAATTTATTTTTTTAACAAATTACATAAATTAAAATATTAAACTTAAAACAAATTATGTAAAAGAAAGGTAATTATTTTTTACTAAAGCCACATTTGAAAATGTTTTATAAATTTATTTAATGATTTATTATAAGTTATATGTTTTATATTCTTACTCTAAGGTCTTATCAGTTAATAACAAAAAAAAAAAAAAAAAAAATGTAAGGCTAAGCATTTAGATAATGTAATACTGTTAAGGTGTAAATAAAAATATTAATTAAATATAATACAATTTATAAGTTGAAGTTAAAATTTGAATTTATCTTACTGTAAACTTATCAATTTAGATTTAGAATAATTTGACTGATTCTTAATACATGTTTAATTTGAAAAACTAATTTAAATATATATTAATTTTCTTATACACAAAATAATTATCTTTAAATGATTTTACACTTTTTTTTTTATTTTACTTATTTTTATGTGGATACCTAATTCATTTTTTATAGATTCATTTCCTCCATTAAAATCTATAATTTATCTGAATTTTTACATTACAATGGAATACTAAATATTTTAATTTTAAGATTTTTAAACTATATTTTTTGTTACATAAACATAAAATATAGATTAAATTAAATATGAGTTAGTAGGTAATTTATTGTGGTAATGATAACTTATAAAATATAAAACTGAATTTAAATAATTCAAAATATACTTTTGTGATTGTTGTTTAAGTAATACAAATTGTTTGAAATTACAAAATGAAATAATAAAATTGATTTCGTTGTAATTTAAATTTAATTAATTATCGACAAATAAGTAATACTAACTCAATTTATATTTTTTTCATAAAATAATGTGTAATAATAAATAATAAATAAAAAAAAAAAAATTGTATACCTATACATTAATCAGAGATGAAATGTTTTGAACATATGATTCACATCTGTATTAAACATTTTAGGTAATTTATAGTAAACAAAAGTTCATTATCAAACCAAACAAAATTTATTGACTACTCAGTAAATATTTAGACTAATGTAAATTAAATTATAACGTATATGAATTTACCTGAAACCATCTCAGAAATGGTCGCACAAGGGTATAGTGTATCATACATTATAAGCTTGTTACAATGACTATTCCCAAATTCTAAATGAGATGCTGTTATTAGTAAATTGATATGTAAATGCAAGTTAGATAACATACATGCTATAACAGTTAAAAAGTGACTAAACACTCCACAATAATTGCGTCAGTGTTTAGCCAGCCCTATATTGAACACTAGATACTAGATTAGAACTTAGGATACTTCAAAGCTGCTGTAGAGTGTAGCCCAATGAATATTTTTGATCAGAAACCATAAAATCACGCCTGTTATCTATAATTTTTCAAACACATTGTATAGCTTTTTAAGGATTAGTAATAATTAATCTATATGTTATTGATAATTACGTGCTTCAGAACTAACAATAACAATTAATAGGAAATTCATGAATTTTTAATTAAGATACCTTAAAACAGGTAAACTTAAGGCATTTGTATTTGAAAAACTTATGTTCAGAAATTTTTAAAATTTTGGATTTTAATTAAGAAGATAATGAAGTTTCATAATATCGAAGAACAATTTTGATATCTTCATTTTGAAAATATACTTATATAAAACAACAGTGATTTTGTTTTAAAATAGATGCTTCTCAAATATAGTTACAAAACATGATCATATTTTGTCATTCCAATATAATTTAACAAAACAAACAAATACCTACCATCATTTTTACTATACATCTTGTCTAAGTGTTCTAATAATTTTCCAGCCATATCACTCCTTGTTAATTTATCCCATTCTGTATCATTTAAATCACATATTGCCTTTGGTGTTAAAACACTTGTTGGCTCGTTGCTTAAAAGCAACGAGCAGCTTGGTTGTAGTATCTGAGACATCCCTAATTTCTTGCAATGTACTTTGTATATTATTGAATAATATAAATTGTATGTTGTTGATGATTTGTGTAGCTGATAATTTCTTGATGGCGATACCATCTTTGTAAAAGGTGGCCATATTGGCACTGAAAAAATAATAATAAAAAACAAATCATAATATATCTTCAGTACAATAGGCAATCTTTTCACCAATTAATGATTATCTATGCTTTAATAATCCTTAATTGGTAAGTATTTATAATATTGTTACTTTAATATTAATTTCAAACCATATAAAATTATTTGCTTATTAATGGGTAGTTAAGGTAAGGGTTCATGAAAATTCGTAAAAAAGCCAATTTTAACATGTATACCAATCAAATAATATTTTCTTATGTACCTTTGACTTTAATTAAATGAATTAAGTTAATTTTCTTAAATGAATAAAGTGAGATTTTTTTTTACTATTTTTTTTAAGATAACTACAGGGATCACAATTAAAGCATTTGATCTTTAAATTTATTTTAGATAAAAATTAATTTTTTAACTTTATATTTATGTTTATTGCATGTGAAATTTTAAATCTCAATATTTTAACAATTTTATAAAATTCAGCATGAATACATAATTATTTATTTAATATTTTAATGATAAACATAAAATTACATAGTATTATATGTATATTTATAAATTAGCTTCTACATACAAATTTAAGAACTGTCTATAAATAGTATCAGATAAACTTAGAAATATACTAAATTTTACACCTTGCGTCCTTAAATAATTTTAATACCCAAGATGATGTTTATTTGGTAACATGATAAAATATTTTTCATAAGCCAACATTTATAATATAAAGATATATTATCTAAGTAATTTTTCTGTAACAAAACTAAATGAAATTATTAAAAATTTGAAATATTTTTCATTTTACTTCTTGGAATAATATTTTGAACATTGTAAATATATATTTTTAATTAGTAACCATATACATTTATCTAATGCTACTTTAATTAAATAATTTGATAATACTAAAAAATGCTTTTAATAAAATTTAACATACATTACATTATGAAGATAAACAATCTAAATGTAATGTATTTAATCATTTTTAAAAACAAAACAGTACTCTATAATCTGAGTAAAAGTGAATGACATACTATACATGTTTATTATTTTATATAAGAAAACTAACCTTTAATTCTTTTAATTACAAATTAAATTCACAAATTCTATTTTATCTCCAAAGATAAAAACTAAAAGTCAAGAGGTAAACATAAAATAGTAATACAAAGTTTTTTTCTTCTAATTATTAGAAAATACAGCATCACTTTATTATACATAATTCTCAATTAAAATCAGTGCACGAAATTTTAAAACAAAAATCAATATTTAAGTAACCGAAAACTAAATGTTTGCAAAGAATTAATATTGAAACTATTCAAACACAGTTATTTTCAGAGCTGCAGTATTGCTGTTGTATTTATCTACATATTATTATAAAAATTTCAAAAATAGATAAGAAGCTTTTAGCTTAGACATTTAAAATATGTAAAACAATATTATTGAAGTCAAATTAAATACTTGATGAAGTAATGGACTGTGTGAAAGTTATCAGATAAAACTGGTTTAGGAGTATATAATTTTGTGGACCTTCTTAAAATCAAATGGGCCAAGCAATAACAAAAAACAGGAGGATTAGAGAGAATAGTTTCCAACAAGAACAATTGATTTACAATAAAAAGCATTACTATAAATAACAGGCAAATAACGAAATTGGACAGGTACAAGAAATATTAATTAAACAGTATGGTGCATCAATTTCATCACCTCTACGCGTCATCTAGATATAGTGTCTATCGATACCTATATAATATGAATGATAAAACACTTGAGATGCGCAACACAAACATTGCTGTACATTGACAAAGACGTTATTATTATTTTTTCAATAATAACCAATGAGTGCACCACGGGAAGCAGCCGCTGTCACGCGAACCAAACAGATAAGCCGCGACAATGAAACGTGTGGACACAATAGTGGTGGCAACAGCAGCGTTTACGTGGGATCGTCTCCATTGCCCGTACAGCAGATGCTACATGTTATCCACTCACCTAGCTGATTAGGCATATTGGAATATCTCACCTTGCAATCGGAGACATGATCATTTTGTCGGTCTGGAGCACACGCCGTGTGCGGGCTAAGCGGTGTCGGTCAGGTTTAGTTCATTGTGATGGTGTCATGCGCGGCGCTGTGGAAAACTTAACTTGGCTGTTGACTGACACGCTTCGCTCTGAGAAATGCGAAACAAATTATTTTCACACGATTAGATAGAGGAAACGAGCACCACGATCTACGGGGTCAAAAGTGAAAGCACACATACGTAGAACACGGTGGCGGTGGCGGTAGTGATGGTTGTGTTGTCGTATGTTGCGGTACAGTAGATCTGTTATTATTGTTGTAAATAGCGACTTAACGGGAAACGCGTTCTTGTTAAACAACTGTCGGAAGAAACGGAGTCGTCGAATATAGTAATGGCGGTGGTGGTGGCGGTGGCGATAATGACTGGTGAGCGTCGACCGATTTTAGTAGGTATGCCCTGTGGTAGTGGTTTGCAGCGGTACCCAGGTGGTTTTCACGGTTGTCGGTAGGGTGGAAAGGAGAGGGGAACCGTGCCGCCAACCCAACGATCACGATTGCCGCCGTCGCGGTCGTCCCCCAGGCCTGCTCATTCACGTGTCCGTCGGTCAACAGGTTCCGCCAATGTTTTCCAATGCATTTCACCCGAAATTTTTTGATTGGAAATGTCCGCGATCCTTTTGACAGCGACGAGCTTAAGTCGAGCTCAGGTCGACATGACGATGGCTAGTGGACGCACTGCGTTTACGGTCGTCCTGCACAACAGCAGCACCGTCCGCGTGATAACCCGGCGGCGTTCCGATCATAGATAAAATAATGTTCCGATACGTTTTCCTATGAATCGTTTCGTTGCACATTGGATGAGCCGTTGAATCGTACGGTGAATATTATTTGTATTATTATAATATGTCGAGGAGACGTTGGAAAAAAAATGATGCATCACTGTCTACGAAGGGGGGAGTGAATTATACAAACAAGAGTTCTTATTAATCGCTTCGGATTTATAAAAAAAAATAATATAATGTAATATTTATTATATGATCAAATTACGTTATCATCATTCATATTACGGTTTGTAAACGAATTTTCCTCTCCGCTAACTGCGCTTATCGTTAATTAAAACTGTTATCAGCCGCAGGCTCGTTCTTCGAACAATAATCTATCGCTCGTTGGTTAATGTGCAATGTTATGCTCGTTTCACGTATGTTTTATTCGATATTTACGGTTTGGAAAAATGGAAATATACAACCGTGTCTTGTAAGACCGCTTTGGACTTTGTTATATTCGTGTGATTTAGGCTTTTCAATAGGTTTATCGATACTTCGCTTTAATTTCAAAAGTTTATTGAACCGGTCGCTAAAAATAATATAAACGAGTGCGAATTGATTTAAGCGCTCTCGAGTCTCTCCTACTCCCTTCAATACATTGTACTGATCGAGTCTTCGTCACAATCGTTTGTCCTTGATTATAGTTCTAACAACATAATTCAATTTTTATAATACAACAAACTATACGAGATAGTTAGGAAAGTCGTATAAATGTAATATTATTACTAATTTTCGAATATCATGCGTACCTACAAAGCATAACAAATATACATAACATTATATTTATATCACGTATAGATAATAATAAAAAAAGAAAAAATAGGTAAAGAACGTTTAGAACTAGGCAACACGCATCGCGGCGCGAACGTGCAAATGACGTGCAGTTTTTTTATAACTCAAGCTGCTGGAGATGCCAACTTTCATTATTTATATATAGTAAATATACGATATATATTAAATTCCATGTGTTACAGCGATATATAATTTAAATAGCCGCGACCTTTGTTGAACTGTTAATGAACTAAAATAATATCATACTTATCGGATATAATATTTATCTATGTAATATTAACTTCTATGGTAATTGTATTCAAAATGAGTATTCCTTGTGACATTTTTCCGAGAACGTGCATTTTCATTTAAAAAATAATTTCGTTTTAGTACTAAAATCAATTTTTAAGGCAAAAAATAAACGAGTTAATCAAACATGATATGATTACGTAATAATACATTCATACATATGTACATATATCATGTAAGTAATTAATATGTATTACTTGGGGTTTATAACATTGGTGTTCACTCTGGCTGCATACGAACTGAGTCATTGTATAACCTTTTTTGATGAATTGAGTCCCGGGTTGTTTTAGGGTAAATACCAATTGAGTCCAGTGAAATTTTAGGTATATTACTAATTGAGTCCATGTTTAAATACTAACCGAGTCCCGTCAAATGAAAAAAAAAAAATTTTCTTCCCATTTTTACAGACTTAGGAATGTCTGTAACAAAAAATTCTACAGGTATGGTTAAAAATGTTTTTTTTTTTTTAAATATTTTATAATATAAATATATAATAATGTAGGGGTATAATATAATATGAATAATTTGTGTATAATTAAATAATTGTAGATAATGATAAAATAACATTTTTATATTGGTAAGAATTTATGGGATATTCATTGTACATATTCAAATCTACTTATTGTGTTCGATTGAAACAGCTGCATTTGATGGCTGATTTCTTTTTCTTTTATACAATTTCTTGAATTAATTATATGAACACTTCTAATTTTAGATTCTAAACGGAGTGATGGAATCTATTGGTTTTACAATGATGTGTGTTTTATTTTTATTTTTTATTTTTAATTTTTTTATTTTAATTTTTTTTTTTATTTAATTTTTTTTTTTTTTTTGTGTCTGACGACACCTTTTTTGGCAGTAAAAATGCTTCGATTTGCTTATGTAGCAACTTTTCTGAAAGGAAAGCGAATCTAGTTGGTACATTGGGAAGTCAAAAGTAAAAAATTTTCAATATTTTTTAAATTCGACGGGAAAAACCCTAAAAAAATAAGGGAAAAACGGGAGTTTTTACGCAAAACCAGTTTTCGACAAAATCAAATTTTTTATTTTGCTATAAATCAAAAACTAATCTATGTAAATACTTGAAATTTTCACCAAATGTTTAGATTAGCGTTCTCTATACACCGTTAAATTTTCAAAGTATTTTGACTTTTATTGAGCTATTTATAGACAATTGAAATTTTCAATTTCTGGTTTTTGGTTCTACCGAGCCTCTATTAGGTATCGAACACATGCCGTATACACTGGTTCATACTTGAAAGCCACCCCAATGAAATGTATCGAATCAAACCATATAAATGTGAAACAAGTCTTATGAGAGTGCCATGTGGTTATATTGTTATCAATATTATCACTTATCTTAAAAATGTTATTCGACCTACAGAATATAACTTAAAATCTTTAAGTATAATTTTTGTTCAAATCACCATATCCAATTTTTCTTTTTCAAGACATTTTCTATTCTGACTAATCATATTAACCCTAGTGAATGACTTGAGCTTTAATTTCATAAAATAATAAAATCATGTAACTTATGTAGTAGATAAATGTTAATGCATGATATTGGTCGGTTAGTTATTTAAAATTGCAACAATAACCTTTCAATACTTTACTAAATTTTTTAATTCATAACTAATTATAAAAATATTATTGATTAGTAATTAGTGTATAATAATGGCGTAGGGAAATTGGCGCGCCCATCGCCCAGTGCACTCATAAGTACACTGCAGTAGCCCTACCATGACCTTGAGTGGTTGTGGTAGTCTGGTCCTCCAGGTTGGGGGTTATGCGCAGGGCTAACAACCCTGCCATGTGAAATCAACCTTGTTCAGGATACAACAATAAACTTGCCTCGGATATGTGGAGCTTTGGAGAACAAGACTGGAAAACGGAAACCTGGCTTATCTTTTGGAACTTGGAACATTCGCACACTTTTCAAACCTGGAGCAGCACAATGCTTAGTCAAAGAAATCGGGAGATATAATTTAGGAGTGGTAGCCTTGCAGGAAATTAGGTGGAATGACAAAGGAACTTTGGATCTTCAAGACACGACTATTTTCTACGGAGAATGTAATGATCGAAGACAATTTGGAACGGGTTTTGCTGTACACAAAAGTATAGTTCCTTTGGTAACAGAATTTAAAAGTACTAACCCCAGGATATTAACATTGACAATTAAAGGGAAATTTTTTGATATCACTTTCCTGAATGGACACGCACCTACGGAGGAAAAAACACCAGAGGAAAAGGACGAATTTTATGAGAATCTAGAACAAACCCTAAATGAAATCCCCCGAAATAGAATCAGGATAGTCTTAGGCGATTTTAATGCCAAATTGGGAAAGGAAAACATATTCAGAACAACCATTGGTAATCATAGCATGCATGACATAACTAGTGAAAACGGACTTAGACTTATCGACTTTGCGAGTGGGGGAGGACTTGTTGTGAAAAGCACAATGTTACCACGCAAAGATATCTACAAGGGGACTTGGAAAGCGCCTAATGGTATATACACTAATCAAATAGACCATGTTATGATTAACACAAGGTTTAAAAACTGTATACATGAGGTGAAAACAGTCAGAGGAGCTGACTGTGATTCGGACCACTACCTGGTAAAAGGAAAGCTAAATGTGAAACTTAAAAAATTGGTAGTTAGGAAAGGTAAAATTGTGGACAGATATGAAGTAAATAAATTTAAGGACAAAACTGTATGTGATCTTTTCAAACAACGGGTGAATGAAGCAATGTCTAACTTACACATAAATCAATTGGATACGATTGATGGCAAATGGAAGGCAATAAAAGAAACCTTAAAAGTGGTTACAGATACGACGATAGGGAAACAAAAAAAAGTGAAGAAACCTTGGTTCAACACTTCTTGTGAGGAAGCACTTAACAGAAGGAAAGAAGCTAGACTACAATGGATCAATGACCCCTCCAATAGAGAGAAGGAATCTACGTATAAAGAACGCCAAAAAGAGGCAAGTAATATATTTAGATTCGAAAAACGTAAATTCATGAAAGATATACTGTGGGAAGCCGAGACCAACCACAGAGTTAACAAAACTCGTGAACTGTATCAGAAGATAAACGCACTTAGGGGTGGATACAAAAAACATGAAAGATTCTTAAAAAATGAGGATGGCTCTATAATCACGGAACAAGACAAGATTCTAGAAAAACGGAGAGAGTATTTTGACCAACTACTTAACTGTGAGAACCCTCCCGAAACTTTTACATGGATATCACCAGACCCTAACGACAGTGAATGCCCACCTCCTAGTAGGATAGAAATAGTAAACCAATTAAATAGACTAAAAAACAATAAAACACCGGGAGAAGATGGAATCCAGGGAGAAATTCTAAAAATTCTGGATGAGGTTGCAATAAATAGAATACATGATATCATCGAAAATTTATGGTCCGAAGAACAACTACCCAAAGACTGGGGTACAGCGTTAATCTGTCCGATTTATAAAAAAGGAGACCCCCCAAAAATGCAGTAACTACAGAGGTATTGCTTTATTAGACACGGCATATAAAGTCTTATCATATTGTCTACTAGATAGAGTAGTACCTAAGGCCGAAAATATAATAGGTGACTACCAGGGTGGGTTTAGGACCAATAGATCCACAACTGACCAAATGTTCATTCTAAGACAAATCATCCAAAAACGTTTGGAATTTGACAAGGATGTACACGTGTTATTTGTGGATTTCAGAAAAGCTTATGACTCTATACATAGAGAAAGTCTTTTAAATATTCTCAAAGATTTCAAATTCCCCAGAAAAATTATTAATCTCATTGGAGCCAGTCTCAATCATACTGATATACAAGTCAAGATAGGTAACGTAACATCACAGCCAACCAGAGTAACGACAGGACTTCGGCAAGGGGATGCTTTGTCTCCAGTGCTGTTTAATTTAGTACTGGAGAGGATAATACGTGAGATGAACACTTCTGAAGGAGTTAAATTAGGACAGATCAGAATTGGAATGCTAGCATATGCGGATGATATCGCTCTTCTTGGTGAAGATTTAGATATGATAAAGAGATTAGGAAGTAATCTAATAAATACGGCAAAAAAAGTGGGCCTAACCGTTAATGAGGAAAAAACAGAGTACCTTGTGGCTAGCCGAAGAAATAGAAATCACGGTCTGGAACAATATATCAAAATAAAAGAGCTCAAGTTCAAAAGAGTGTCTCAATTCAAGTATCTAGGGTCGATGATAACGGAGGATAACGACATCAAGACAGAGGTGTCAACTAGGATACAACTAGCGAATAGAGGATATTATGGACTTGAAAAAGTCTTAAAATCGAAGGCCTTATCCAAAGCCCTAAAAATCAAAATATACATGACTCTACTAAGACCAATTGTTCTATATGGCTCAGAAACTTGGGCGTTGAGAAAAACAGAAGAATCAAGATTAATGATATTCGAGAGAAAAGTCCTACGGAAAATTTTTGGCCCCATATACGATAGACAAACGAATGAATGGAGAAAACTTCATAACGTGGAACTCCAAGAGCTTTTCCAGAGGCCGAATATAGTTAGAGAGATAACAAAGCGGAAACTAAGTTAGGCAGGACATGCTTGGCGCAAACAGGGTACTTTAGTAAAATGGGTGATCGAAGAAGAACCTAATGGAAAAAGACCACTAGGCAGACCAAAGTTAAGATGGGAAGATGGTGTGAAGAGAGAAGTGGAAAAGATAGAGCCTGGTGTCAAATGGAGAGAAGTAGCGGAGGACAGGAATAGGTGGCAAAGTTTAGCGTTTTCAGGATGGTCTTAAGGGCCGTAACTAAAGAGAGAGAGAGAGAATTAGTGTATAATACTGCACCTGAAATAAGAATAGAAATGGTAATCGAGATGATAAATATTGTATCATTACTATTAGCATTGATTATAAATACTAGTATATTTATGTAGTACTAGTATTTATAATCAATACTATTAGTTATCTATAATATATTATATAAGCTATATAAAGTTTTGTGTTGCACTATTGCTCTTAGATGTGATTAGTTACTGTGTAGATGTGTATAAAATAATTTAATAGAATTGATTTAAATTTTTAATAGATACTTATAAGTTTTAAATCTGTACGCTAATTCTTCCTACCTATTAGTTTAAATTAATGCCAATAACAATATATTAATGAATCTTCTCTATCCCAAGGAAGTAAGTAAGCATCGCAAAAATATTTCGATGATTTACAATATTATTATAATTTACCTACACATTTAATACTTCTTTATCACATTGAAATAGTTGAGGTAGTTCACTAAATGAAAACTTAATTAAAATGAAACATTTAGGGGGAAGAGTACCTAACTAAAAAATTATAAATTGCAAGATTTTTTCTGTACCTAATCTTAAGTACTTAAACATTTGAAATTTTTGTGATACTATTCAGGTTTTTTAGTATTTTAAATTAATTTTATATTATTAAAATGTATAATGAAAAAATATGGAAAAAAAAAATACACTGTCAATTACTGCTACCCATGTAAGGTAACTAAATTGATTTTTTACCAGTCAAATTAATTAATTAATTTTTTTCAACTGAACATCACCGTTCACTTTATGACATATAGGTGTTTACTTTCAGAATTGACTAGCCTATTTCCTATACGATTACATAAATATGTTAATTTATTATAGGCGTTGGCGGTATTCAGATATTGCTCTACATCTTGGCTCTAACCAACCATAGTACAACTATATTCGTGAACATATTTTGTAATGGTATTATAGTATATTATATTCCATTATTAATTACAAAATTATATTTTTTTATTAAATAGCAATATTGTACCAGTTTTCGTGTATTTTAAATTTTAAATTTTTAAGTTTTTGACTTTTGACTCGACAATACATAATTTCTACCCAGAGTCATGCCTAGGGAGTGCGAGAGGTGTGTATGCATTGAATGCACTTTTTCATAATCTAAGTAATATAACAGAAAATTAACTATATAATTTAATCAGGGCCCAATTTAGGCATTTTTAGGCAAAATATAAGATGTGACCCCATGTCAACACTCAGTGGCGTATTTACGGGGGGGGGGGGGATTTGGGGGATAGATCCACCTCTTGACCTTTTTTTTGTATAGATAGTATATAGGTAGTTGTCTCATTTTCTGTATTTCTCAAAAATGATATTACTTTTAAGTATGTCTGCTTAGAAAAAAAGATTTTAAGAATGTATTTAATGTATATACGTATATGTATTTATGTCACATACTGTCAACAGTAGCGTATTTATGCACCTCTTCTGCACATGAGTCGTACAAAACAATTTTATAATTACAATGTACATCTAAATTTTTTCAAACAAAATTACAATGTTATAAGTACATTTTTATCCTTATAGATTTCTATGACGTATTTAAGGAGGCAGAGGGGGTAAATTTTAAAGAGCATTTTGATATAATATGATATCTAGGTAATTGTATACGTTGAGGGAGTTTTTTTTTTAAACGTCACTTAACCTATAACATTGAGATTTTTTTGTAAAAATAATAATAAATATACCTACTATAATTATGTAATACGTCTTTAATTCATTAAATGGGTTTTTTACGTATATATTTTAGATTATGAGTGTTGCGATAAATGCATTGGATTCACTAACATATATATTTTTAACAAATACACCTATTACTAGAGAAATTTAGATTGGGAAAAAGAGTGTTTCTTTTTTTTACTCGAAGCACAAAATTCCTAAATATTTTGCTGTGGTTTAATATGATAGCTATTATTTATTTATATAGCTATATTTAGATACTATTATCTTAATTTTTCATATACGAGGTATTTGTACCATATTTTTCATATTTTTTCATATTTGTATTGTACAACGTTAAAATTTAAAAATATCTTTGTATTATGCAAATAATATAAACAAATCAACATCAATAAGAGTGAGTGATAGGAGATGTATATTATAAAAATACTTGTATGTACAATAGGAATCTAAGCCTTCTCAATAGCCCATATTGAGTAAACCAATTAGCACTTATGTTTAACTGTCTAGGTCATAATTAATTAGGCTTAAAAATATCACAAATTATTTTTAATATAAATAGGTTCTAATTACAAGCATTATCTTGAGATTAAAGTTTTAGTAATTGTATACATTTTTATATTATTATACAAGTATGAAGAAACAATTCAAATAATTCAAAAACATGAGTGCCTAAAGCTTTATTAATTATAAGTATTACATAGTAAAAATTGATTTCACAAATTAGAGTTCCTACAACATTTCGAACAGTTCAATAAACCCAGTGTTGCAACCAGGATTCATTTTCAAGGGATGGAGGTTTTGACCCTCAATCTGTTTCCCTAGTTGCGTCACTGAATAGACCTAATTTTAATATTTATAAAAAAAAATGCAGTTCTGAAGATCTTAAGAGAATTTAACTACAGAATTACTGAATTTACGTTATATATATATATATATATATATATATATTTAAACATAGAAAATTAAAAACACTATAAAAAAATGAAAAAAGGATATAAGATTAAATGTTTTTATCGAATGGGTTACAATTAAGTTCTCGAAAATTGTGGATACTCTTAATTGAGAAATTAATTTTCTTTATGTATTTATTACAATTTTTTAAAACTTTTCCACAAAATGTCCACGATTTTTCAACACGCCTGAGTACAGTTTGTTAAGTTGTTTTTGGAATTTCTTGAAAATTTGGTAATTTGTAACACCAACATTATTCAAACGTTTTAACTTATGTCTTAAAGTTTTTGGGTATATTTTTCATATTTTTAGCAATAGGTACACACATTTGTAAAGAAAATAAAATATTAAGATTTTTTTTATGAAATAGTATTCTAATTATGAAACATATATTAAAAAATATTTAGTTTCATGTCGGATACTGGTAATTTTAATAATAATGTGTTTAATTCGTGTAGTAAGTAAAACATTCAATGCTTATTACATATAGTTAATATTACATATAATACATATAATACACAACTATGACATATTAATAGTCATATATTACATGATCTTCAAGCAACATGCTTGTTTATAATTATTTTTAAATCCGAATAAAATATAAAACTATACAACATGAATAATATTTATATATATTTCACTTTTTTATCTAAAATTATTGGCAAGATTACATGGGAATAGATCATTTTGTATTCTACATTTGTTGTATATATACTGAAAGTTACAAAACAATAAATGGATCCGATTAAATATAAATATTTTTTATGAATATATTTATTGGAACTAGTATTATTTGAAGAACATCTGTTTTAATTGTTATGCATTAATTTTAATCAAATAACCATCATAGGTTATTTAAGTTATTGATTAATAATTAATGTTACTGTCTTATGAATCCATACAATTTAAAAAATATAATTATACATACATTATGTCTTGACTCTTGATACCTACGAAACTATTTTAATTCACAAAAAAAAAATTATTTATAATCACTATAATCAAAAGCTATAGCATGATTAAAAATTATTTAAAATTTATTAAACAAATATTATTATACAGACATTTGAAGACGTATTTAAATATTTCATTAACATTTAAGATCTTATGTATTTAATGTCAACTTAAGTTTGATTTTTTTTTTAACCAAATCTAATTTTCACGCTGCTGAAGAGGAAATCAGAATTAAAATGTTTAAGAGACATTCACTGACATTGCATGAAAAATAAATTCTTAAATATCCATAAGACCACACTACTTCAACGATTGTTAAATATTTCAGATTTCTAAATATGAGTTTCACATTTATTACTTCCTACAGTGGTATTATGTTTAAAACTAAATTTAAATGATGAAATTTAGGAAAACTTGCTTATGTAATCAAAATGTTAGTACAACAAATTAAACTTGAATTATGTTTGATTTTTATTTAAATGCATATGTTAACACATTTCCTATTACAACATGGTTGCTTTAATCCGGCCACAGGCTAATCTGAAAATACACGGTAAACCAAACGGGCTTGAAAATTATTGCATTGTAATATTTTAATATGTACATGTGTTTAAAAAAAATAATTCAATATTTTAAATGAATATGTAGGGGTGTCATATTACATTCATAAATAATAACAATTTTAATTTTAATAATTTTTTTTTTTAATTATTTACAGATTAAAATTTATTTCAAAATTTTTTTTTGTTTTGTTTAAGTCGAGTAATTTGAACAAATCGGTAATTGGATTGATCCATTTTCCCAATCTCGTCCGGATTATTGCAATCTTGTTACAATGTTTACAAATTGTGAATAATAATTATAATTTATGCAAGAATATCTGACCAAATTGTTTAAACATTAGTTGTACGTATTTGATTGACTTTTGTATTGTAATTGTGTGGTAATTATTTTTTATTAATGATTTTAAAATATTTTTTTTTATTTTACTTAAAAGTTAAGTTCTGATAACTAGAAATTCTAATTGTAAATTTAATTAAATTAGGTCTAATGGAATTTAAAAAGTTTTTTTTAGTGTAATTGAATAATTGTAATAATAATAATACAATATTAACTTATACCTATGTCTTATTTTTATTTTACATTTAAGGCGTTATTTATTAGTTAAAAAGAACGATGCCTGAATAGTTGACGCAATAACATACATGATATTAAATTGCTAAATACACATTTTACGGCGTAATAAATAGGTTGATAAATTAAATAATAATTTATTTAATTTAATCAGAGGTACAAAATAAAGAGAATAAATCTTGAACATATTTTCCTTAAAAAATATCTTAAACTGTTAGTTTCATAAATAACTCTCAATTATGACATATTTTCTGAAAATTAACCAAAATCATATGAAAATATGCGAAATGCAATTTTTTAGTAGCTATTTTGTTTAATATACAATTGAAAATTCAATACTTTTAAAGCTCCTAATACATTATAAAAATATTTTCCTAATTCATAATAATATTTATAGAAAAATTCATTGATGATTTTGATGCTTAAGTGTAAACCATTTGTACTTTTAATTTAATTTAAATTAACAACAAAATATTATTAATCTTTACTATAATCATAAATATATTTCGTCAATATTATTTTATACCAATATAATACTTTTCTCTTTGTGACAATACATTAATAACTTATTTATAAATAATTTACTTTATTTCTGTAAATTATGGTTTGTATTTAGTAGTAAAATATGCATTCAAAATAGATATCGAGATCATAATTCAGTTCACCATTAAGTATTTTTTCTTGTGTTTTTGAGAGTGTAATAAATACGGTTAATAAATGAGACATAACCTATCTTATAAAAACCATCAAAGTTATAGTCACATATAATAATAATCATTATAATAATAAATTAATTTGAACTATATTTTAATTGTAATTTAAATTATAGTTAAATAAGTCAACTAATTATATTTTATTATTTTAATCAAATTAGATAAATATACATTAAGTTATGGTCATTTGTAAGGTATAAGAGTAATGATAGTAAAGAGTTTTTTCTTCTGCATTAAATTATGAAGATATTTATTGAATCACTCTGTATATTTATATACTTTTGTCAGTAAAACAAACTGTTCCGAAATAATAACATTAATAGTGTGATCTTCCGTAAAATATTTTATTTTTATAAGTTATGATAATTATCCTAATGATGATATAAAGATTAAGGAACACAATATTTTAATTATGTATATTATTATCGCTAACTATTTAACTAAGTTTTTATTTTAATTTCCCCGCTACAATAATTGTAGTAGCGCACGGTGCACTTTGTTTCATTGAATATGTATTCAAACTTCTCAACAATTCGACATTTTATTACAAAGACATTCATGATGAGTATAATTATTTTTGTATAAAATTAAAATTCATATTTTTTGTATCATTGTATCATCGGTACATTAAAAATGAACGCAACAATAGTAAATTAATAAAACAATATGAATTAACTAATATAAGGAATATCATTAAAGACTAATTATTTGTTGTTAGCACATAGGGACATATGCATAGCTCTGTTGTATAAAAATAGTATAGTGGTATAATAATATTTTGTTAAATTATTACTGTTTGATTGATTACTGTGTGATTGGTTTTAAAAATAATTAAATTTAAATCATTTATTAGAAAACAATCTCAAGTAGAATTGTGTTTTTCATCATTTTTGATAACCAACAATACATAAGTTAATATAATCAATAAAATAAAAAAAAAAACAATCAATTATGACGTTACTATTTACATAGATATTTATAGTTAAACACCTATAGTTTAAAAAATATTAATTTGTTAACTCAATTGTGATTATAATTCTATGTGAGCATACTACTCATACAGTAAATATAACTTAATATTATAAAATATTATTTTCAACGAGTATCTACTAGTTAGTTATCCATTACAAACATTGTATAATCCATTTATTAACCATTTCTAGAATTTCAGTTTCTTTGTACCTACCTTGGAAAGAATTTCATGCTCGATTGGAAAACCCAATGAAACGGAACGGAAACATCAAAACAACCTTCAACTTGATAAGTTGTTATAAATGAGAAGGTTATTAAAGTGACTCTTTTAACCAAAAAATAATTTAAAAAATAATCGACATGAGTAAATCACATAATAAAACACGTCTATAATTACAAATTCTATCATACAAAATTGCCATAATTTATCTTTATTATTTTATTACACCAATGAATTATTTAATAATTTGCTTATGATTGTATTCAACACCGCAATAAAACTTCTTCAATTGACATTAATACTTTTGGGCCATGCAATGGTGTTAAAATGGATTGAATGTTTATGAAATATAGTATAAAATTATAACTTTTCCTAATTATCATAAAATTATTATAATGTTCAATATTCCATACCAGTATATAATGAGCATTCATCTTAAAATAAATCACACGTTAGTTTTGGGTGTTTGTAGTACCTATGTATAGTAATTAACCAAATAATAGTAAATAGTAATTAATATAGTAATTAACCAAATTTTAAATTATTAGTTGCGATTTTATTGAATTTGTATACATCCAAAGATGAATTTTCAATTTTAAAATTCCAAACCTTTCGTACTCTATAAATACAATAATACACCAGGGTAAGCATTTATTTATTTGTATGTATAAACTATTTGATTATTTTTATATTATTTTAAATCGTCACAAGTATAAAAAATTCAAACTACATCTAATACATTTGATGGGAAGCTCAATTAAGCAGTCAATAAATCATCTAGTACATAATACTAAATCAAATATATTGGTATTTTGTTCTTTTATATTAAGGAAACTTAGTTTTGAAATTAATAATTATAAATTAAAATAAATTTGGAGCTTATTGGATTTATTTATTTTGTAAAATTATCATACAAAAACTTATATTAAATTAATTTAAATCATTAGATTTAAAAATAATCACAACTAATAGAATAATAAACTACTTCTGGACCTTTTTTCATTTTTCATTTATTTGCACTGACATCCATAAAAATTGGGACAACATTTTTTGAATAATAATCGTATATTATTATACAAGCTAGAGAAGCCTATTTATTTTTATTTATTTTTTATTGGTTTAGGCCTTTAAATTAGATGCTTAGTTGGTTTTAAATAATATGAACGCAACAATAAAATCAATACATAAAATTTGAAGTATTCGTGTGACAGACGACTGTACATCAATATTTGTTAAATTGATACATGACATCTTCATACATAAATATAATATACATTTTTAATCAAATTTAACATTTTTGAAGGTTCAAAATTCATATAAAACTGTTTAATACATTATTGATCCAATATATTAGATAATATATGATTGATTATTTAGTAAAATATATGATTATACGTACTTGTATTTTTATAATCCATAGATATAATAAGATTATTTTAAAGGAATAAAAATCGGTGATGTAAATAAATTGTATTTGTATTGTTGAATAATAAAAAAAAGCCGTTTAAAATTATTTGAGTATTATAATTGTATAGAATAGACATAGTGTATTTAATAATATAGACAATAGTTGATGAATTTTTCAATGGTTTTAATTATAATTACCAGTTAAACGATAATCTTTTCAATTACTCTAATAATACAATTATTTAGACTTGATACTTGGAATATTAAAAAAGAATAATTTAATTTTCAATAAAGAAAAATAATTTATGTATCAATATTGAAATTGTCCTAAGAGCCAAATACAGTTATATATTACAGTTTTAGTTATATATTCATAAGTTAATACATTTTAACAGAGGTATTAATAATGAAAAATGATTAATAGCGAAAAAAAGTTAATTGTAGTACTATTGTACCAAAACCAAAAACAGAAAATCTAGGTAAATCTAGGTATCATAACAAGCAAACAAACGTTTTACAAAATTCATTTTGAAAGACGATAGCAATAAATTCCTATGTAATAGTATATTAGTTGTTAGTATTCATTAACTTGAAAAGAAAAGTTTTTAGTAAAAATTAAAATTTAGATTCAAACGTAATAATGCAGTTTCTAAAATTAGACAAATATAATAATTTAAAAGTACTAGTACAAGTGCAAATACTAAACATTATCGAACATAGAAAACAATCGTAATAGTATGTACTTATACTCTTCTAGATAAATTAATAACATTGAATAAAAGCTATATTTTATCACAGTTAAAAACCGTGTAAGTTTATAAATGTATAATAATACAGTACAGATAAGACATTTTTGCTAAAGGTGGGTGTACAAGTAAATAATATTCGTTAAAAGTATTCCATCACTAAGCTTAATATTAATCTACTTAATAAATAAGTATAACTATAAAGAAGGAATTCCACAATGATTTAACCAATTTAACTTATTATTACAATTACAAATCATTTACTATACGAGTACTTCATTGTATACTCAAATAAAATTTGGCTTCTAAAAGTCGACTCTCTATGACGTTTCTTATATGTTGATAAATATATTTTTTAAAGGTCAACATTTTATTTCAAAGTTTATTTTATTACAATGTAAATTTTTAACTATGACAATCATGATTTATTAAAATACAGTGAAATCCGTCTAAGGTGGACATCAAGTAAACCGGAAGCTAGAACCTTTTAATAGAAATTTTATTTTACACTATCACAAATAATATTGCTGATTGTGTATATAAGTACTCTATAAGCCGGAATCTATTCCAAAAGTTTTAAACGGATCATTTCATTAAATTTCATTTGATTTCGACTTTTCGCCTTTCAGTGTACGTCGTATAAATATTTTGGATATGAGTAGGTGATCGTTTACAATCATGTTCGTTAATATATATATATATATATATATATATATATATATATATATATATATACAATAAAAACATAAAATTATCTGTTGTTTTTCTAACTTGATCGAAAAACATAAGTAAAATAATATTGAGTAAACACTAAATATAAACGTAAAAATAATATTTTTCTTCTCGTTTTTATTGCGTTCCACGTATGAACATAAACATAAAATAAATAATATAAAATTGAAAAAAGCTCTTTAAATTTAAAAAAGCAAACTGAATTAAAGAATCTGATATTAATTTTCTCCGTTCAACTCGACGTTAAAAATACTTCTTCTCCTTATTTGCCTTTCTCCTAACTATTTGGGGTTGGCCACCCTTGTCCTAAAACTCCACTCGTCTCGATTTTCTACATCCCCTACGCATACAACAACAGCTCTCATATAATTCTCAATCGTATCCAACCATCTCTTTTTTGATATTCCTCTTCCTCTTTTTCCTTTAGCGTTTATTTTCATAACCACACTTATTGCTTTTATTTCCTCTCGCCTCATCACATATCTAAACCATCTTAGTCTGTTTTTTCTCTTCTTGTCCACTATCAACGCTACACCAATACTACCTCTCAAATATTCGTTCCTAATTCTATCTTCTCTTGTCACTCCACTCATCCATTCTCATTTCCGTAGCACTCATACTCTGTTATATTCTGTCAACCGCCCAATACTCTGAACCATATAGTATAGCTGATCTCACTACACTCCTGTAAAATTCACTTTTCAATCGCATTAGATTTCTGTTATAGCATAAAATGCCCGGCAGTCTCTCCAATCCGACTAACCGCCCTTAATTATATATTTTACATCCATACCAAAGTCCTTCTCCTCAAATGAGATCTCAATCTTGAATAAAACAATCGTAATAATAATAATAATAGTAATAATATATCGAGAAGGAATCTGGCTGTATTTGAAACTCAACGAGATGATTGCGACGACCTGTCAAAAATATTTAGTATGTAATAAAGAAAGGTATAATATGATTTATACAAAACAATATTCAAATTGTAGTTTGTAGTAATATAAATAAAAAGATTCTTTTTCGTTGATTTCAAACATATAGAATATAGATTATTCGTTAATATTAGACTATAGGAAATTCATATTTGATTGTTTTTGAGACTATATTTTTAACGTTTGAATAATTCTTATATACATTTATAATACATATAAATATAATGTGGTGTTAATATCAATATTGGAATTATAAATATACAAATTATTTGTTATAATTTAAACATATTTAATGTTTTCTTATCAAAATGATTTACAAATACACAATACCGAAATACGAGTATACTCGTATTTAATGTACGAAATATAAATCATCAAAAATAATACGAGCTTATTTTCAACTAACAATATAATTATAACTTATAAGCATAAATAATGTAAATTTTCAGCTAATTTCGTTCCTTAATATTATGTTTAATTAAGCTTAGGTTAGTTTTTTTTTTAAATCTTCAAATCAATACTAAATGTATTGATTTGAAGATTAAAAAAAGAGTATGGGTTAACCACCATAAATTCGATATTAAGTTATGGGTTTTTAAGCAACCAGATACCACATGTGTGCCATTTATACATTTATAATACTTGTATATCTTACTACGTAGACTAATAATATACAGTGGACAGAATAATATTATACTTTACTGCTGGACCAGTTGTCTGGATTTTCTTTTCTTTTTAGTTTATGTCTGTCCAATACATGCCCAAGGTCGTTAACTAGGGCTTCTCAAAAAATATTATACATTCTTTTTATAATTGTCTTAAGAAATAAAACCAAAATCAATATAATATGTCATACTATTAAGTATTTATCATAATTTATTTCATTGTTTGCATTATTACAATTATACAACAAACTAATTGAATTAATGAAAAAAAAAGTTAAATTTATTTTACGTTTAGGACGCCCTTTACAAACGCAAATCGGTGAATCGAGACGGTTGTGTTTTTCGCATAATTAGATTGTTGTGTTAGTTTTCGGCTATAAAACCAGTAAATCTAAACCTGAAATTTAAACAATAGATTGCATTTTTTTAAATGTGTGTAGAGCTTACTTATTATTATGGGGAAAAATATTTTTATTTTTGATACATTTTATAAAATCAAAACTTAGTCCATGTATTGATAAAAATTGAAAAAAATGTATAGATAATTAATAATTATAATTATATTATTATAATTACAAAAATTATATTATATAAAGATATTAAAAACTTTCTTAAATTAAAAATATACAGACAAATTAATTTTATAGTGTTAAACTTTTTAAATTCATAAATATTTGGTAAAAAATATTAATACTTAACAGTTACACAAAAAATATAAAACTAAATTTCCTATTTCGAATTACTAATCGAATCATAATATTATTTTTTTCATCTTATTGAAGTTAATTTTTACTAAAATTAGAATTCTTTTTTCGTAATTCATTTTTAAATAACGGGTTTATTAAAATAACAATTAATTTATAATCAAATATATTATTACAGCTTATATGCTTACTTCTATCTAATATTATATTTTTAGTTTTATAGAAAATCTAACACAAATAAAGAATAATAAAGAATTTAAATAAAGTTTGGACAGCTAAATATAGCCTATTAAACTTTACCTATTGTACAAAAAATTGTGGTTTCAACCTTTATTTAATAGTGATTACATATGTTATAAAATTTTAATATCATAAATAGCTATAATATTTGCTGACATGGTGAAACTGTATTTAATTTATAATATGACATAAGGACCTAAATGCCCTTTTAAAATTAAATGTATTTGCATTACTTTTGCATTTGAACTATTTAATCCATAATTATCATTATTTATAAGCTTATTTTTTACAGATATTTTAATCTAACCTAAAAAATACAATTGCCATATAGGTATTTTGTACTTGCATTTAATTAAATAGTTCAATCTATACCTTTTATTTAGTTTTAAATATAGATAAATTAAAAGTTTATGGTTATTACTAAACCATTTAAAGAAATATATCATGTCGTTTTGTAATTCGCGGACCACGAGCAGTAGAATAAAGTGTACATTTCATAGAACTGACATTGTAGAGTCTAGGTCAATATTAGATGTAGGTAATTGAGTTATCAAACTAGACGATGGGGAATAGTATCTATTATATAACGATAGCCTTTTCTTAATTTTAAAATCATGAATAGATATCAAAATATAGTGTTTGTAGTCTATTTATCGTTTTAAAACTACTATATTAAATTTGCTTTATGTTCCAACATAAATAGTATTCTCACCTTTAAAATTGATAATATGTTACATTTCAATATTATATAGACACTTTAGATGTCAAATATTAACCATAACCCTCACTTATTACCTTTTTACCTAACAGTTAGTTCTATAAAAGTAAATTTGCTACGCTATGCATTTGTGAAAATGCTACATTTGTAGGTAAACAGATACTTAAAATGTCTTCTTTATATGTATTAATTATTACGTATCAATCATATGTATCATATGAATTAGTACATTATTTAACACATGTAAATTTATTAATAAATAACGAGACAGTTAATATTTATTGTGATTTATAGTATAAGTTAAGCTATACACACACACATGTAATTAAAATACAAAAATATTAATATATAAGTGTTAGTGGTATTGCTAAAAGTATTAGTATATTCATTTATATGGGTATGTTTATGTTACGCCCAATTTTTAAAATTGTTTATTTCATGAAATCGGTAGAAAAATTGACTATTTCATGAAATCTCGAATTACATAATACTGATAATTTCGTGATATCGGCAAAATTCTTCTTAAAAAAATAATACAGTATAATTGAATGTGTTATATTCTTGATCTCGCATAAAAAAACTTGAGTAGTGGAAGTATAATAAAATCAAATTTTAATAACTAATTATGTGTATAAATTAGTAATACATTTACACTAAAAAATAAAAAACATAATTATGAAGTTATATTATATTATAAAAATAGATTCATGCTTTTTGGCAAATACGACCGGGGTGACACACTGAATTACACATCATGTTATTTTTTTAACATGTTCACCATTTTTTTGATGTGCAATTCGTACGATATATTAAAACGACAATGAGTGCGCGTACTAAGTATGACATGATAAATGTATTGTCAAATTCATGCAATTGGTAAAAAAAGTCTATTTAATTCATGAAATCAGAAATCAAACACTGCTGATTTCGTTCATTTGATATTCAAATTAGGTACCAGTTTCACATATTTGGCAACAGCGTTGCTGATTTCATGAAATCGACAATTTCATAAATTTGGCGTATAATATATATAATTTATAACTTGTTAATTTATAATGTATATTAGAATGCTTCATTTTTTTTTTTTTTGTTTAAAAATAATTATTTTATTTTATATAAATAATAAAATATAATGTATGTGTGTATCTTCTTTAATTTATGTTTATAAAATGTCATATTTAATGTATAGTTATAAAATTGATGTTATTGATATAACTAAGAATACGAAATAACCATGAATATATTTTTTATAAATCATCTCTAAATATTTTCAAACGTACTATAAACATAAAATATTACGTAAGTATTAAGTCAAGAGACCTCCTCAGCTCCTTGTAACTCTCCAACATTTTTACTAATTAAGACCATTATACAGTTAACTTTATTGTAACCTTTCTTATCACCGCCCCATCATTGTCAACACCTTCCAATTTACTCATAACTTTGTATGAATTGTAAATACTCAATAAATGACTTTCTTTAAAAAACAAAAAAAAGATGTTATAATTCATGTGATAAATGTTATGTTTTAAATCTTAAATGAATTGGATTGGTAAGTATACGATTTAATTAACAGATTGGACGTTGAATTTTAATAGTATAAAAAAGTATACCTAAGCTCATATTTTATTGTTTGAAAAAAAAAATGTAATAGATTTTTTAAGAAACAAATATAATCATGTATGTTAAAATGGGACCACTATACTCGTACATGAAAATCAAATGACGGGTTCCGTGGCAAAATTAAAACGGTTCACCGATATAGTTTTATTACATTTAGCGAATTTCTTAAAAATAAAATGAAATCGTCTTGTTGCTGGACCGTAGATGCGTTATTGTAGTAATTATTTTTGAAAAACATAGATCAATTATCATCATGGACTCATGAAATAATACAATTATGTTTTTTGTGTAGTATAATACCGTATCGTGGCCGTACCAATCGATAAGAATTACAATTCATTAATTATCACACCGTAATAGTTACGATATTATAATGTGTACGATGTACGCTTCGTACATTTCTATTTCATTGGTTACAACTATAATAATATGTCATATTATTCATCGACTGCTGCAGGTGCTTCTTAAACGTTTGGTCGTACATAGGATTATTCTATTTAAGGTTGGGACGCGTTTCACAAAAACACTTTTGATCTTACGGAGCACGGTACTTGATGCATGATCCATATTCATTGCGTCTGTTCGTACGTCTGCACAAGCAGTATTGAACGTGGATTTCAGGAAGCAGCATTTATCTCGCGCCGTCATAAACCGTTCGCATGTGCGCGCGTACGTTCGCAACTATTCGTGTAAACCGGTTCGTGGTCGAGGAATCGTCGTCCAGGACGTCAAAGCAGATAATAATATTGAAAATAAAAATAAGATTAAAGCCCGATTTACACTGTTCCGGCACGGCACGGACCGTCACAGCACGTACATGCACGACAAAATATTATACTATTAATTTATATGAGATAATTCATATTGATGCGACCGGCACCGCACCGTTACGTTACAGCACGGACCGACTAAACATAATCGGAAAGAATGTTTGGACGGTGCGGTACGTGACGGTCCGTGTCGGCACGTCGAGTGTTGGTGCAGTGTGAACACAAATATTATTATTAACACAGTAAATGAAATACAAATTAATTCAAATATAATTATTATTATAATATAATATAGGTATTATAATATAATTAATTCAAATAAAAATTACAATAAAAAAATAAAATATATTTTTTAAAATATCGTGGACCCAAATTTTTTTTTTTTTGATTAGACTTTTATTGAACACTCTCTGAACTATATTCTTCTTCGTATAATAAAATTGCTATAATAGCTAAATCTGACGTTGAGAAATTACGAAACATATTAAAATTCTTTAAATATTACTGAATATTTATTAACACTTAATCACACATCAATAACTGAACACTAAAAACTACACTGAATGACTGAACTACACTAAACGACTACCTGCGTATGTATATGAATATTATTTTATAATATTATTTGGACGATTTTTCGTGCCTGTACGTGCTGTGACGGTCCGTGCCGTGCCGGAACAGTGTGAATCGGGCTTAATAACACATACTGCAGTATTATGTCCAACGAGGGAGGTGTGATCACTTATGTATAATACTGCCTTACAAAGGAAAAACATACGGTTTTCCTTTTGCTTATCCTGCTATTCGTCCGCGAGTCGGTTGCAGCAGTATAAGTTTAACAATTATACTTATGTAATATACCTAGGTAAATCACATGAAAATAACACAACCAAAATAACAAAAAGTGTTTAGAAAATGATTTGTTATCTATTATA
This sequence comes from Sipha maydis, assembly GCA_034509805.1. Lineage (NCBI taxonomy): Eukaryota > Metazoa > Arthropoda > Insecta > Hemiptera > Aphididae > Sipha > Sipha maydis. Next base: position 18,716 of record JASXSY010001285.1, on the reverse strand, counting down.
TCGCTATTTGTAATATAAGAATGTAAAATCAATAAACATTTATAAAGGTTAATGAGGAGGGATTTGAATTCCCTAACCTATTCTCCGGAGTACGTCTATACTTCAATATATTATGTATAATATAGATAGCCAATCAGACAAACTTACATTTTTAATTAAGTTTTATTGGCCTATGAATTATATTGTTTCTATGATGTTTATGTGTAGTATATTATATACGAGTATACACACACACACTTATATCTAAACGTTTTCGATCAACAATTCAATTTAATCACAATTCACGATAATTGGACCTAAAACAATTTAGCTATAATTTAATTTTCACGGAAATTTCATCAAAAATAATTTTATTACTTTAAAATTTATACCTCGTATATTACACAGATTAACGATTTGTTTAAATAAATTAATATAAATTGATAATTTTTTGTCCGGAAGAAATACAGTTAAAAGAGGTACATAATGATTATTATACAGACTACGTAAAGAAAATAATTAAGTAAAGAACTTGGAACAATATTCGAAAGTTTCATCCATGTAAACAATATCAGCTTGACATAGTGTTTTTAAATCTGTATAACATAAAAATATCATTGGATATAAATTCACATCGTTGAATAACAAAACTTGCTCATTAATGTCAGTTTTCAAGTTTAATGAGTTAAATGTTCCTTGTCATTCATCAATCGTTTTTGGTAAGGTAAGTTGCAATTTTCTACTTGCGTTATATATATATTTCGGCGAATGAGTATTATTATTATTAGTTACGTTATCAAATTGAGATATATATGTTAGTAATATTTTGCTTAGTTTCATACTCAAATTTTCCTGGGGTTTTCTTTTGCATTTATTAGAATACAATTTTCGTTCTACATTAGGTTGTCCATATCCATTATGATTATTAATCTTCCCATTTACCACGGCAATATTTTTTAATGAAGTATTTTTGCAGGGCAAGTTTTATTAGTACTGCGCCATCGAATTATACCATTATTTGCCTGGTAAAATTTACTGTAGGAATAATCTTCAAAAATTAACAAATATTTTTCTCTCGTGTTTTTGATTATACTTCCAATATCCATTGCAATTTTAATAAACCAAAACAAATTTATACATGTGAAAACTTAACTCGCGGTAAATTTTGGACTGACATGATAATTACACATCTAACATAATATAATTTTCAATTATTATTAATCGGAATATCCGATTGATAAAATGAACCAGTTTTAACAAATTGATATAGCAAATTACATAATACTATTTGCTATCGATCGTGGTCCAGTTTACATAAGTTTTTTTTTCAGTTACTTTTGCCGTAAATTACATACGCCTATTATTGTACACTAAGCGCATAAACAATTTTATTTTTGATAATGTAGACCATAAGGCATAACAATGGTTAACGGCCACTCACCACCTAATTTTTTTAAGGGGGTCGATGGGCTCCCTTGATTCATAACGTGTGCGTTACTGCAACTTTAACTGTACAACGCTAAAAAAATAAATTAATATTTCGGGATAGATAAAATAAAGGGGGCGTGGTTTCAGATTAAAAAATGTATTATAAAACTGATCGTTAATGGACAGTGTTTTTTAATTAGAACACCATATTTTCAATTCAACCGATTTGTCTATACTAAATGTCTCATATTATTTAGTAATAATCTCAATTTTGTAGATAATTTTGACAGTTCTGGCCTATATGGTCTCTCGGAAATCGATGGCACATATGTTTAGTGTTAGTTTAACAACATTTATTTTTCAATATTTATTTATACCAATACCATGAATTTTTTGAAGTACAAAATAGCATAATGTTACAATTGTCAGTGTGTTTAAAATTATTACTAGATGTTGAGGTACAAAAATAATTTTACCATAACTTTACTTGAACATAAATATTGTGATTTTCTCATTAAATAATTCTTAGATACTGAACGGAGTGATGGAATCTATTGGTTTTACAATGATGTATATTTATTTTTTTATTTTTTTATTTTTATTTTAGTGTCTGACGACACCTTTTTTGGCGGTAAAAATGCTTCGATTTGCTTATGTAGCAACTTTTCTGAAAGAAAAGTGAATGTAGATGGTACTTTGACTAGTCTAAAATCCAACTTTTTCAATAGTTTTTAAAAAAATCGCAAAAAACGATAAAAAAGTTACAAAAAAACGGGAAATTTTACGCAAAATCACGTTTTTACAAATTACATTTTTTTAAAATGCTCTAACTCAAAAACCAAAAATCGCAACAACTTGAAATTTTCATCAAATCTTTATATTGACGTTTTCTATACATGGTTGAGTTTTCAAAGTATTTTGACATATTTTGACTTATTTATAGACAATTTAAATTTTTGATTTTTGTAAAATTTTTGTTTTTAAACATCTATCAAATTTAATTGGTTGACCGAAAACTCTTGAAAATTTAATACAAGGTTTATAATAAGTTAGACTTATCGTAATTAAAAAATATCGGTGATCGTTTTACTCAAATTTTTTTTATAAGCCCTTAAAGCTCAAATTTGTATAAAATGTGTAAAAATCACGATAATCTGCAAGTTATTTTGTAGATAAAAATTCATAAAATTTTTTCTGTTCATACTTAAGGTTTAAAATTTTAACACTAGGTTATCTATAAGCTACTCTTCAAAAATATTTAAAAAAACTTCTACCGGACTCAGAGGAAAAAATTTTATGACTGTTTGAAATTTAAATATTTACGAAATTGCATAAAATAGCAATTTATTCTCAAACGATTTTAAATATTTGTTATAATTCAAAAAGTATAAGTCGCAGATTTTTTAAATTTTTACCAGCTGTTAAGATTGGCATTTTCTTTATGACATTTTTTTTTTTAAATATTATATTTATTTTTAAGCCACTTATAGGCATTTAAAATATTCGATTTTTGTATTTTTTTTTTTTATAATCGGTGATAAAAAAAATTTGGCTCGTACAAAATATTTGAAAATGTAATAGAAGATTTAGAACAATTTTTTTTTATAAGCGTTTGAACAGCGAATATTGACATAAAATTACATGTAAAATATAATATAATGTATAATATTCTAGACTGACAAATAATATCTGTTTTTTTAAAATGCTCTAACTCAAAAACGAAAAACCGCAACAACTTGAAATTTTCACCAAATAATTATATTGACGTTTTCTATACATGGTTTTCAAAGTATTTTGAAATATTTTGACTTATTTAAAAACAATTTAAATTTTCGATTTTTCTAAATTCTTCGTTTCAAAATAAAATATACTTATTACAATATTTATAAATAACAATGTATTATATTCTAGACAAACATATCATCTCCGTTCAGATTCGTTTTTCGTATACAATGATACCTATCATTGAATTCATATTTAACAAATCCATTGTAATGACCTATCCTATGAAGAGTCGCACTTCACCCCCAAGTGTAAAGCAGAGCGAGGCCCATCCGGTTCTTTTTTTTTTTGTAAATTAAGATTACGTTAATTAATCATAAGTAAAAATATTTTAACTTTCGAATTATAAAATCATTAATAATTTAAAACTTATTAAGCTTAAATAATGATGTTATTAAATTAAGGAACATATAGTCAACGCAAAAACTTTTATATAAATAAGTCATTTTTAATTTAAGTTTCTAATTTATTTTTACAAGTACTAATAAAGTTATATTAATTGAAATAGATTACATATGGTATGAATATATTTATATATATGTATAATAGTTAATAAGGAATCATAAATGTATAATATTTTATTGCATTGGTCTTTTATTTTTCATAGTTAAGTTTAAAAATAAAGAACAAGTTATAATATTAATGTTTGAAATATTAAAAATATATTAGATACGTTCCGTTTAAAAACCTGTAAAAAAATATTGATTTATTTTACACAAAAAAAAAAAGTTGAATAATGAAAATGAAATATGTGCGATACTATTTTTATGTTATGGCAAATTTACACAAAGGCTATATTTTTTTTAGTTACTTTTTTAAAAATTGAAAATTTTAGATAATTTTATTTTATTAAAAAAGTGAAATCACATAATAAAATCAAATAATTAATATTACTCTTTTTTGTAGTTTAGTGTAGACGTAAAGTGGGATGCAGTGGCGTCATTATGTGGTGACATTGGTGACACAATTATATGCAGTCATAACACGACAAACGACACTACGGCGGACCTGATGACCTATAGCCTAAGCTAAACCATAATTTATATTGTTTTTATGATGAAGATAATTTATAGCAATTTTAAGTATAGTTATATAAATTTAATTTATTTCTTTTGGGTACTATTATATTTGGTTTGCAATTCGCTAAAAATTAAATATTATTATTATATATTTAATAAATTATCAATTATTTTTATAAAAATTAATTGAAAACATATAAAAAGGATAAATCGATTAGTTTTTTTTTTAATAAATGATCCTGATCATAGAAGATTCGTACTTTTGAGAAATGGCACATTAAAAACCCATTGTTTATAATTATAACTGTGTACAAATATTTAATCTAAAGTTTCATTATAAAAACAATTAAAATATTTTGTTTCAATGGTATGAATAACATAAAAGGCTAACTTTAACAACCGATTGTCGGTGCTTAAAAACGTTTTGAAGTCGAGCACATTCCACCTCCTGCTCATCACCAACTAACTACCTACTTCGTAATATTCAAACAAATAAATGCTCATCCCCCACGCCAATAAACATACATAAACACACATGAATGTGTATACATATACACAGACATGCCGTAGGTCAATTTTACATTGTTAATCCGGTTTAGAATTCAGATGGAAATCGAGCGCAATTTAACCATGTGTATGTGTGTTTGTGCGTGTGTGTGTGTGTGTGTGTGTGTGTGTGTGTGTGTGTGTGTGTGTGTGTATGTGTGTACGGTGTGTATATATAATCCTTAGGAAATATCCAGGAAAACGAGGACGGCAAAAATAAAAATATGTATATATATAAAAGTCGTTTAAACGTCGGCGTAATAAAAAAATGATAATTTTTGGACCATTCTTTTTTCATTTTATACAAGTAAAAAACTATATACATATATATTTTTTTTTTTTTATTATTCCTCCCGACGTACTGTTCGGGTTGCTAAAATATTGATTGTCGGATAGCTGCTCCGCTCCGTTGCTGAGGACCGCGCGGCGGCGAGAGTGAGTGTAGGACGCTTTTTTTTAAACATCGTTCTCCAACACACACACACACACACACACACACACACACACACACACACACACACACACACACACATACAACACACGCGCGCGCGTACGTCGCAACGCGCACAGGGTTCGTCTGGGACGTACATTTGGCAACGCCGCCGGGTTGTTCGGCTGCGGCGGCGGCGTCGCTCCCTCTAGCGCGCGCCATACGACCGTCTCGTCGTCTCGCGTACTGGTATTTTTTTTCTCTATTCCGTCCCGTCTTTGCCGCCCGCCGCCGCCGCCGCCGCCGCAGCCGACACCGCCTCCGCGCGACCGCGCCACTCATTCCGGTTCTATACCGCGCGCGCGCTCGTTCGCCGGGTTTTTTTCTGTCGCCCCTTACCGCTCCACCGCCTCTTCCCCCCGACGTTTATTATGTACGCCGTCGACCAGTCGCACACGCACCGCCGTCTCCCCCGAATGTATAGTATCCGCCGCAGCCGGTGTTTACGGTCCCACCGTTCGCGAGTGTAGTTCAAAGTTTTACGGATCCCGCATAGCTTTTTATCGCATCTTCCCCGATACCACCGCCGCCGTCGTGGTTTGTCCTGTTCAAAGACGATCACCTTTTGGGATAGGAAATCAAAATCAAAACAAGATTATTTTGACATTATTGCCGCGCGACAAACTATTTGCTCATCATATCCGTTCGTCGTATACTTATTGTAATACTACGCGTGCCGCTCACCGTATCATCACGAGTCATGAGGACTCCCGCTGACGTCCACAAGATTACCGGCTACATTACTACTTGGTAATATCAATATAATATAATAAAATATTTTTACTCTGATGTAACGAAAGTAAGCGCGTACCGAAATTCAAAATCTTTTAACTCACACGATGATAGTAAATTTATCCTTTTTCAAATTCCCACACACAGTGTTAACGTGCTAACGGTGTGCGGTAACACTGCGCGCGCGCCGTTTTCTCTCGCAACTGTTACTGCGTTTGTGCGGTTGCAGTGTCAACTGACAACAGTTCGTTGTGAGGTTCGTAGTTTTATTGTCGGTTTTAATTCCATTTTCAAACATTTTTTTATTCGTTTTCTTTTCCGTTCGAAAAGCGCGTGTGATATTTTTCTGCAGGCGTCTATCTGATGGACACCGATAGTGATGGTAAAATGGAAAGCGACGATGAGTCCTTTTTCGTTAAGGACATGAGAAGACTCAGCTTTGATGGTGACAAAAGTACTCCAGTAAAAGTAATCACTACCTGCGCGTCTCCTGATGGCTGTCAATTGTTTTCGCCTTTGCTTGGAGTCAACTCTTCTACACCTTTCCTCAAACCTCCAGTCTTACGCAAGGTGCGTCCTAGGATTCTATCACCATCAACTGATGCCAATAGCTCCGAAACTATTCGTACCAACAAGTTACGCATGTCAGTCAATCCTTTTACACCGACTGGCATCGCTATATTAAAAAATAAACATCGCAAGAAACTTTGTTCAGAGCAAAACGGTAGCTTCACTGATAGTGTAGATCCCAGTCCTTATTTTACTCCACCCGACAACATGTTTTCAACCCCAATTGATCAGTCCATTAGAGATCTTATAAATGAAGGAGAAGTAACGAATGTCAGTATATATGAGTTACAAACCTCCCGTTTCAACGAAGAATTCAGAATGGATAGTTTTATTGCTACTGGTACTTTTGGTGAGGTATTCAAGTGTACAAATTTAATAGATGGAATGACTTATGCTATTAAAAAAACCAAGAAAACAATATACAATAGTCAAGAGCATTTCATTCGTAAAGAAGTATATGCGCATTCGGTGATTGGAAGACATCCAAATATTGTGTCATATTTCACGGCATGGCATGAGAGAGGCCACATTTATATTCAAACAGAATTTTGTAATGGTGGAACTCTAGAACATATGATCCATGAATCTGATCATGTATTCTGTGATAGTGCTTTAAGAAGATTGTTGTGTCATGTGTGTAAAGGTCTAGCTCATATTCATTCATACAAGCTTGCTCATTTGGACATAAAAGCAGCAAATATATTGGTATGTCTTACAGATGGTACATCTTTATTTGCTGAAGATCTAGACGATGATGAAATAGTTGATAAAGATATTGTGTATAAGATTGGCGATTTTGGTCATACAATATGTATTGAAGATGTTCGAACTATTGAAGATGGAGACTGTCGGTATTTACCTAAAGAATTATTACGTGATGATTATTCTCAGTTACAGAAAGCTGATGTATTTTCAACTGCGTTAACTGTATATGAGGCGGCAACTAAAAAACATTTACCTAAAAATGGACCTGAATGGCACCGCTTAAGGGATGGTGAATTTTCACTGCCAAAAACTCCTGTTGTTAGTACTGGACTAGAAAAAATGCTGAAAAAAATGGTTGATTTAATGCCTGCCAATAGGCCTAATGCTTCTACAGTTGTCAATATGTTGCTTGACAGAGGAATGGCTGCTGTAAAACAACAACAGAATGAATTTGAAGTGTGGAAATTAAGTTCTAATTTTCTTACACCATGCTATTCTGTTGAAACACAAACACCAATAAGAATAACTACTGGACATAGAAGATATGAAAACTCAAAACTTTACCACCGTACTTATAAAGACCGAATTAAAAGATTAGTTGGAAAAAACATGAACAGATCACGTAGTGCTCTTACTTTCTCAACTAAGTCACAATGTTATTAATTTAATTTACTATTATTTGTGTTTTTGTGTTCTTTATTTCTCTCTTCAATAGAAGAAATTTTTTGAGAAGCATTAGCATACATTAAGAAATATTTAAGTATTAGTTGTTCCCTTTGATTTTTTTTTTATGATTATTATTTAGTTTCATATCATTATTGATTATTTATCCACTGTGATAATTTATGGAAATTGTTTTCAAATGTATTAAGTACCTAACTAATGTAATTAAAAAAATAAGTATATTAAGTCCAAAAATTACAAAGGATTTTAAAGCCTAACTACTTATACTTAATTATAAACTATATACCTATGTATCATAACTTTTTGATTTAATTACTATATATTTATTCATTACTTAAATTATTATTTTCATGAAAAAATTGTTAAGATCAACTGTTAAATAAAAATTGCCATTAAAAATAAATAAAATAGAAATGACTAATTATTATTTTATTTGTATTTATAATAATTGTATTGTGATATTGTTTTGATCTTAGATATCTATATATATATATTAATATATATATGTATTAATTTATACTTAAACAAAATAAAAATACTTTATATTTATACTTAATTTTGTGTTAAATGTACAATTTTTTAAAAATTTGAATGTATTTTAGTATTAGTTATGGAATTTAAAAGGAATATTTTATACAATTTATTCTTATGAATATTCATTAGATTTGAGAAGATTTTTAATTATTGATCATCTACAATAACTCAGTAGATTTTGTTAGTTGGGATTCATTAGTGAAATTTAAATCAATATGTGGTGCTAGTGTAGCGTGCAATCCACCGCTTACGTGTGGTCTACCTTTGATCTACCCATTAGCTAAAAGTAAGTTAAAAGTTACTCATATTTTTTCGTTAACTCGTTAAGTTAAACATTAACTTTGAAAAAAAAAAAAGTAACTTTATCAAAAAACCTACTTTTCTAAAAACCTCATTCAAAAATTTGCATTATTCTTTTGACGAAAATTAACGTAATTTAGATATTTTCGCACGCTACACTAGCACCCAATATGTTTGTCACTTATACAATTCCTTATTAAATAAATAAAAAAATATTTGAATATTATTCTCAATACTAATTGGTGATAAATAGAATCAACTATTTAAAAAAAGTTGAATTTTTATAGTCTTACTTATAAATAAATATACAGAGGCGGATTTCTCATTAGGCACTGTAGGCAGCTGCCTAGGATAGCAAATTTTGTAGTATTTTATTAAAAAACATCAAACGTATCAAAAATTGAAAAATTAATTAAATTCAAATGGATGTCCTCTACTTTTATCTATATATTTAATATTTAGAGTAGTTATTTTGGAGGGGTATTGTAATTTTTTCACCTATTATAGGGAAAGCTAATTTTTGAAGCCTAAAGCTGTAAAAAGTATAAATCCGCCTCTGTAAATATATGAAGAAGAATCAATTGTTAATTGTTCTCAATACCTCATATTTTTAATTTGAGTATGTACTTATAAACTATTTTATTCTCTGATTCACTCTCAAATATATTATTTTTATGCAGATAGACACCTTTCGTAAAAAAAAATTATTTTGGAAACCAGATTCAACCAATATAATATTTAATAAAATTAATATTTATATAGATAAATAAATAAAAAGTCAAATTTTTAAGTAATTACATTGAAAACAAAAAGTCAATGTGTGTTTAAGCTGACATAAACAGTTGATGCACTTATTAATCTCTCATTGTTCCATAATAAGATGTTCAGTCTTTTATATAGTACATGCGATCTAGTACCAAATAAAATATCTTCAGTATTTTAACTACTATTGTATAATTATTATAGATAAATGCTGTTACAATTTATTAAATCTAGAAAACTAATCTTTCATTTAATTAGGTAAAAAAATGTTTATTATTTTATTTGTATTTTATATTTGTAGGAAGTGATGAAGGGGATATTATGGCAATCAATTTCTCAGCATCGTTTGCAGCATGTCTGGCAGCAGGCCTCAAAGTTCCTCGGAATTTTATGTATTGTATTGCCCAAGGTAAATCATAATTCCTATATTTTTTCTTTGTTATAACTTGTTTTTGCTAAAAAAAAGAAGTTCAATTTTTTACTTTGATTTATATCTTATAGCTAATAGTAATACATTTGTATAAAATACATACCAACATTTTCATAAATATTTGATTATACAACAAGAGGTGGATCCACAGTTAGAGAACTGTGGGTCAGGCTATTTCAAGAGACCACCTATTAAAGCTGAAATTAAATTGTAAATGTAGGTGTACCTTATAACAAAAAAACACAATATGATTATTTTATATGTGGTTTTAAGTTTATACATAATTGGTAATGAAAACATTAACATTAATTTTATTTTAAGAAGTCTTACATGAGGTAGGGCATGACACATAGAAATTTTACTGTACAATTTAACCAGTAGCATCATTTAAGGGCAGAGTGACAACTGGGGAATTGTATGGACTTCAAGTTTTAATAAACTCACTTAAAAAGTATTAGAAGTTTTCAAGAGGAGAATTTTGTCAACAAATATTAACTATGGGTCAGCTGACCTGAACCTCTTTCTCCGAGATCCACCCTTATATATGAATATACGTACCTTTATGCAATTATTATACCAATGAATTTAAAAATGTTCGTTCCTAAAGATTAATTCATCAAAAAATTAAAAAAAATTAAATTCACATTGATTTATTTCATAAATTTAAAAAAAAATTAAGTTCATTATTATCACTTTGTAATTTGCATGTCTGATGAGGAGGATCTGGCATTTACACAACTACATATTTTTAATAATTATGGTTCTATACACTACTTATGATATATGTATAAGCATGAATATAACTTGGTCAATTTGTATGAGAGGGAAACTATATTTTATGTTGATATACCGTATACTTACTTAAAGTGGCTTAAACTAGGTGTAATTAATCTGCAATATGATGTTTTGTGATGGTAAATTCCAATGAGCAAATACATTTAATTAATCCATTAATTAAATGTTTTGAATTAATTATAATTAATAGTTAAAAAAATTATACTTTTCTTTATGAAATAAGTCTTAAATAAATCTAAAATGCTTTTTATATAATATTTTTTTAATTAATATAAAAAATACCAAATGGGACATTGCCTAGATATATTTTTAGAGTGAAAATATATTTTTTAGTTTTTGAGATTGATTATAAATCGATTCTGTGGATTATTTCTATATGTTTGGAAATAATTTTTGTTTTAGCTAAGACTTAATAATCAAATATTAAAATTAGTGAATGTTGATGTCCATAGCCGCCAACTTTTAGATTATAGCATGGGGGAAAATATAACTTAATATAGATAGGTAGATAGATTGATGTCTTAAACAAAAAAAAAAAACGAAATACTATTTTTACGTTTTACTTTCGTTATAATTGAAGTACGGGGGCGATACCCCTCTAAAAATCAAAGTACAGAGACGATTTCCCTCATTGACCCCGTGAAGTCGACGCCTATACTGATGTGTCATGATCGGTGTATTTAATGCTTCATCTCATATACCCCTCTCACCTTTCAAATCCATACTAATCTAGTTAATGCAGGGATGAATGCACGTTAGACCTCAATTGTATAGGCTTTCTCTATATATTAAATATGTTTAAAATTAAGACCTTTTAAAATAATATTCATGATAGGCCAATTTGAGCCAGTCTGTCTAGGCAATCAATATCACCTTACCTGCATTTTTAATACTAAGTTTACTGAAATTTTACCAGTATATATTTATATTATCCATAGACTTTATAAGCTTAAGGTCTAAGGTCTATGGTGGTATATAAACAAACTTTAAAAAAAAAAAAATAATAATAAAACTATACAGTATAATATAAACAACCATAAGAAGAATAAAAAATAGTAAAATGTACTATTTTGTTGGCATAAATTTAACTTCATTTCTTCTTTTGTTAACAGCTTTAAGGCTGGTTGGCAGCAATTTTCCACTCTTGACGCTTCTCAGCTTTACTTTTCAATTCGCAATAAGATCTACAGTTCATATTTATAATTATTTGACTAATGTAGTCCAATGGTGGTTTCCCTCTACAGTTCCCCTCAATGGCGCCTTCTATTATTCTGCTTGGTAGACTGTTATGACACAGTACGTGCCCAATTAAATTGGCCCTTCTTGTTCTTTATGTCTTCAGAAAATTCCTTGTTTCTTCTGCTCTTCGGTATATTTCTTCATTTGTTATGCTTTCTGTCCAATTTATTCTCAGTAGCTTTTTGTAACATCAAGTCTCGAATGCAAGGAGTCTTTTTTCTTCCATTTTTACCTATGATCTATGTCTCACTTCTGTACAGTGCTACACTCCAAACATAAGCCTTTAGTAGGTTTTACCTCACATTTATATCAATATTTCTAGATATGAATATATTTTTCTTGCTTTTTAAAGCACATTTAGCCTAGTTTATTCTGCCTATGATCTCTCTGGTACCTCGGTCGTCTTCTTCCCTACTTCCCAAATATTTATATTAATTTACTTGCTCTATTGTGTTACTATCTAATGTAATTTGAAGTTGGATTCTTTCGTTACGGCTGTAAACAAGGATTTTGGTCTTTGCCCTGTTTACTTTCATATTGTACTCATTTTAACTTCATATTTTAATAAAATTAGTTTTGGATATTAATTTGTAGCATCCTCCCAATCTCAGTAAAAAAATATAGTTGAGTTGCGCAAAAAAAAAAAAATAGAAGGGGAATTCCGTTCTGCGCACCCTTCTCCCTCACAATTCGAGCACTGGATGCAGTGACATAGCAAGGATATGAATTGCGTTTGCGGTAGGGGCACGAATTGACGAATTGTTGAGGGACGTAAAATTATGCAAAAGTTGTATTTTCTTCTAGTTTCAAAACGAAATTTTTCCATAATATTTTTTGAAATGTATAGATTTTGGCCAATTATACACACTACGTGTAAATTTAATTATGAAATTATGAAGATAGTGCAAGGAATTTTTCACATAGAAAATTTCATATTTATAAATTAACGATGAATCCGCCAGTCATAGAGCGAGAAAAGCAAATTTTTAAATAGACACTGTAATAATAACTAATAACTATAAATTATAATCTTAAAAAAAAATAGTAAAATTAATTGTTAAAAAAAAATTACATTACATAAATGTGTAATTTAAAAATTATAGACATGTTTGCAGAACGTTAAAGGAATAAGGATTTAACATTGTAAATTTAAAATTATAAAAAATTTAAACTATTGTAAATATTATAAATTTAAAAATGATTGGTCTGGCAAAAATTATTGTATTTTTCCTTATTTTTTCCCAATACAGACATTTAACCATTATAATTATTGTTATTTTTCTATAAAAAAAAAAAAAAAATGTTTAAGTATAAACGATATTTCTTTCCCTCTTCTAAATTAGTGTCCAGAGATGCATTTGGGATATATTCATATAAACATTTTCCATATCAGTCATGTATAAAATAACTAATTACTAAAAAAAACTATAGTATTGTCGAGAATATTAATATGATATCGAAAATATAAAAATGAATAATTACAATTTTGTAAAAATTAAAAAAAGAGGTAGCTATTTTGTTCATATTTTCCATACATAGTTAACTAAATAATTCATTTGAAATAATTCATTTGTTCAAAGTTGTAAATCTATACCAAAGTATAACATACGGTTATTTATGAAAATAAATTGTATTATTAATATAATATATATATATATATATAATTATGATAATTAAAACAGAGCAAAATGCATATGTCGAATGAGAAAAAGGGACGGATAAGAGTTATTGCTGTATTAGTCTTTTAATCTTGAATTTAAAGTACCATTGTACTCGAAAAAACAACTCTGAGTGAGAAGTCCGATAGATCAGCTGATATGTTTATACTAAATTTCTTCGTTAGATTGAAGTTTTGATGTTCTACATTTTTCTAAAAAGGCATCTAAATTTAGGAAATTTAAAAATTAAGTGTCAACACATAAAATAATAATTATTAATTAATAAAAGCACTTTCCATGATAAATAATGTTAATAGATGGCTTATAGTATATGAAAACTTGTAATATTATTCATAATGATCAATTGAAATAACTCTTGATAGGTAGGGTTACCATACGTCCGGATTTCGTCCGGACAGTCCGGATTTCAAACAACCTGTCCGGATTTTAAAAATGTCCAGATTTTACAAAGGTAACCGTTTAACGTGGTTTTATTGATACAAAAAGTTATTAGGTGACAGATTTTATAACACATTATTAATTATATTATTATTATTATTATTATAATTTATTATTTAATTAATATTATTAATTTTACTAACATATTTAACCTAATAACTCTCATATAGACATTTTATTCATAGATTTAAATAAAATTGTATGAATGAAAGAACAATATTGTTTATCTTAAATCCCCCCTCCTGAAACGGAACTGATATCCGGATTTAGTCTAAAAAAATTATGGCAACCCTATTGATAAGGTCATCTTAAATTGTATACTGTGTATCAGTTACTAGTATAAAATTTAAAAAATATTACTATTTAATAGTTTCAATGCTATTTTATAAGATCTCAAATTATGTATATAACTGTTATAACATTCTTCATTATATTTTATTCTTAGGTATAATCAAAAGTATGGTTAAGCTTAGTTACACTGTTAGATGTCTCGGATCTATTCATTATTTTAATTAGAAACTTTATACATGATCTATCTATTTATTAAAAATTGTTTGTCTAATGAATAGTATTTAAATGTTGTTAAAAATTAAATATTGATAAATTACACATGCAATTAATTATGTAATAAATATATAAATAATTTTTGTGAGTGATAATTACTAATTTAATAAATAAATTCTTATCACTATTATTTAGCTTGGTTAATTTCTATTTTCACATTCTTCGACTAAGGTTTTTCTCCAATTCAGAGGATAAAAATATATCTTTCTTTACAACACATTTGTTCATAAATACCTAATAAATAAATAGATTCATTTAAATTTAAAATTTTTTTTTTGAATATTTCATAAATAAACTTTGAATGCATTGTTGTTTTTCTAGTATATAATTAACTAAAAAATATAAAGAAATGCATAATTATATAAATTTTATATAACATAAATATCAATAATAATTACAGGATATAAAAACCAATTGGGTTTTGGATTATTAGCTTTCATAAGCATTATATTAATGACTTGGTTAAACAGATCGTTTACAAAAATAATTTCTATTATAATATTTTTATAAACCCAATAATTGGGTTAAACTTAATAAAAAATTATTTTCAAAAATACTAATTTGCTACTTTAACATTTCATATACCTAATTAGAATATGTTTACTAAGAAATTATTTATGTAAAATAAAAATTTATTATAAAATACTTAATTAATAATGCTTCTAATTTATGTAAACGCCAACATGTTCAACCCAGTTAAATGTTATTACCTATGATAAATATTTACTATTTAATTAACAAAATACTAATTATCTTATATTATACTAATAGGTATAATAATTTCAAACCTACCTCTACAAATTTGAGATACTCTTCTCAGTAGCGTAATTAGGAATTGGTTTTGGTGTGGGATTTAAGTTTATATTTTATCGTTACAGTGGAGGGCGATGTCACACCCTCTTTTAGTCATTAAGTATCATAGATTACAATATTCACTATTTACTGTTAACTATATACTTATAAATTGACGTGGATATGTCATAATGAGTACATATAAATTAGAAATGCATAAATATATGAAAGTTTTAATTATTTCAGAAAACAGTTTAAGGGGATTGGAAGCGGCGATTTACTGTCTGTCTAACACACATGAAACATAGGATTATAGACGTGTTCTATTTCCAACGTACCGATTGATATAATAAAGTAATAAGAATATTTTTGATATTACCCTCCTAAAATCGTAAAAACGATATATTAAAAAAGAGTAATTAAAAAATTGACATTTCAATTTTTGAAAAAGTTTTAACCAAAAAATCAAAAATGTGGGAAAGTCGATCTCAAGTAAATATGACGACAAATTCAAATCTGTTTTTAGAATTCTTATCGCTTTATTATATCAATCGATATGTTGGAAATAGACCACGTCTATAATCGTATGTTTCACGTGTGATAGAAAAAGACAGAAAATCGCCGCTTCCAATTCCCATAACTTTCTTACCAATTTGCTAAGTTGGTATTCTTCTGAATGATATTTTTTAAACTGTCTTCTTGAACGACTTGATCAGTATCTTTAACTTTTTTTTTAAAAAAATGAAAGAAAGGCTGCCTTTTAATTTTTAATAATAATAATAAAAAATATTTTATTAGAACTATTAGATATCGGTTATTTAAGAAAATTACAATTTAAAGACAATAATTATAATAGGTAATAATTTTAACTTTTATTGCTGTTATTATATAAATAATAATAGACATTAATTGGTGTTGCTCAAGGTTAGTAAAAATATTCAAATCTTATACCTAAGAATAAATCATATTTAAAATAGTATTATGTGTTTTTATCAATAAAAACATATAATTTAGTCAATAGAATACACTATGATTCAGCCGGTAAAAATGATAAAAAATTAACAATAGCCGTTAATTTTAAGCTTTTGTTAGTTTTATCTTTTAATTATGATAATGTCCATAAATCCTTATTTCTTAAATAAAATTAAAATCTTAAAATCATTAAAAGCCAAGTGCTTACGGGAATTAATTAATTAGTATTTTTCTTAAAAAAAAGGCTCTGGAGGGGGATATATTCTTATATCACCCCCCATAATTAAGCCACTGACCCTTCTTCTTACTGCTAGCTATATACAATTTTACAAACATACAATAGGTGCAATTGAATAAAATAAATCCTAGATTGCAGGTCAGCATCGTGGTTGGAGTTCAATTAAGGGGAGGTGCGTTTTAAAAATTGTATTGTACTACAATACCTGTAGAATATAGGATTTAACTGTAATTAAAGTATCACTAATAAAAATTTCAAAGGGAGTGTAGTCCACCCATTCTTCCTCACCTACGTCACTGCTGAAGGTAGATAAAGGGGTCCTGACGTAATTAATACTCATTTATAATATGATATTATGAAGATACTACCACAAGAAGTTCGTTGGGTAATATTTATTAATGGCTATAATGTATGAAAATTCAAATTTTATTTACATTTGAGTGATATTAGAATTACCTAATAAATATATAAGAAGTTATTACTTCGTTATTCAATATTTCAATTCCTAGCAGTTAATACAAAATATTAATACCTGTGGCACGTCAAATTTTTCAATTATATGAAATGAACTATAGAAGTTCTGTATCTATGTTAAATTTGTAAACTAATAATGTTAGTAAATAATCGTCGATATGTAAAGTTCATCAATATGCACACAGGATTATTTTTAATTTATTCGTGGAAGTTAAAATGACTCATAATATTTAAGAATAAGTTGGTACCATATCGATATTTTTTATTAGTAGTTACTATGATGTTATTGATAGTATTCTGTCTTTAGATAAATGTAATAAAATATTTAATGTATGTGTATGTATATATTTATAAACATTGATGTCTATATGTATCGTATGTATGCATTCATATAAGTTTTTTAGCTTCTTAAAGTAAGGGATTTCCAATATTTATAAACCGAATCTAATAAGAAAGTATTGTTTTTTACATAATGATGTTTATAATGCAAATATTTTCGACGTAATATAGTACGTAGTCTATACGATAATCTTGATATTCAAGTTTACGATTTAATTATGGTAAACTTAAAAAAAAGAAATAAGTTGGATTGAATTAGCAATTTAAAATTAGTATTAAACAACCAACTAGCCAAAACTAGCATACCTATTCAATTGAAATGTTGTTTCATTTGTTTTATAACCAAAAGTTACACCAAACTAGGTTTTTAAATAGTGTAAGGCAGCGGCTTTAAATATGTTTGAGGCTCTGATCCACTATAGTGTGGAGCGTCTTAGTTGCGTCTTGTGAAAAGATTATAGCACTGTTATCTATACCGTAGGTGTGTAGATAACCATGGATTATAGTATAATTTTTTTAGGGTTCCAGTTGTTCTGTATGTTCCGTATTTCGTGATTTATCACTTAATATAATAAATACTTAGTATAATAAATATCTAATTAATTAATATTCATTTGTTCCGGATTCTTGGTTGATAAGCAAGTTCATCACAGTAAATAAAAATTACTCTATACTATACTATACCTACTAACGGTTAGACATATAATATTTATCGGTTATAACATATATATGTATATTTTTTTATTTTAACTTTGTGTAACAATTAATACGTATATTTCATTTCGTACTATTTTAGATTTTCCAAACTGATATAAAATGCTTGTATAGGGCAAAAAGGTGCGTCCTCACTATACCTATCGGCAATACCGGCTTATATGATGCCTGACACGAGAAAAAAAAAGTAAATCGGTCATTTCAAATCGGTATACATCTACATACATTTTTTTTAGACACGTTTAGTGTTCGGTTTCACTAGGATGAGTAATGAGGAAAATGTTATTTTAGTAATTGCAGCTGTTTTAATAGATGATTTTTGTATAAAAAATGTGTAAACATAAATATGTATATTATGCATGTATCTATAGCAGGCCCTATTATTTGTAAAATTTCGAACTGCACACTTCATTTTATTTTCGCTATCGTCTTAGAAAAAGGAATGTATTACACACATATATATATTGTATGTATATAATAATGTAACGCAATGCATTTCAATAAAACAACA